>JAXDDW010000145.1:395000-535000 GCA_034670385.1 Hoplostethus mediterraneus
ACTTTCCCCCAATACTGCGTTCATGAACTGTCCCCTTAAAAAATACTAGGTGGTATTCAGTCACGTCCCTCCGCCCCGTCCAGTAACGCCGTGTTCAGACAGGTTTGGACCGAATGTGTCAAGCCGGGCAGGAAGTCAGACACAGGAACGGCATAGAGCATCCGGTCCATTTCAAAATAAAACAAATTTCAAAATAAAACAAAACAAATAAAAGAATCGTTCATTAATCGCAATCGAGGTAAAAGTTTGAAATAATCGCGGTATTGATTTTTAGTCATATCGCCCACCCCTAACACACACACACACGGATATACAGTGTGTAGGATGCACCCACGTCCGCTTACACACATCCTCCATGCACACAGAAGTACACACATATTGGACGTGCAGGTCAGCAGGTGCGGAGGCAGACGAGGGCGAGCTGCGAACTTTCACACGTCAGGACGCAAACACAGACAGAAACATACGATAACCGGCGGGGCGGCCAGGACGACGTGTACTCACAAGAGTTCAACACAACAGAGAGTTCAGGGGCTCGTAGATTAGTTTCACTTCTACACAGGAACACGTTAAAGATGATGGGTGAACACACACACACACACACACACACACAGTCTGACCTTGGTAGAGACTTACCAAGCTCATTGTGCTCCTTCATTAGGAGACATGCAATAGTTGGACATAGGTCAGGGTGGACCATCTCTGACTATTGCAGGTAGTTTCCTTACCCACAGAAATCACGTTTGTTGTTTTCTTTGCCTTTCAGTGTTTTCCTCCTTACATTAATTTCCTATCGAGAGAAATGACGAGCAGATGAAGGCTGAGGCGTTTCTGAACCGGACCGACGGACGGTTCAAGGTCTGGTTGAAGCCTCTGCCTCGTTTGTATTTGGTGACCAGGTGAAACCCGTCTGGACGGGGCTATCGCTGCGCAAGGGCCGAAACAGGAAGAAGCCGGCGCCGGCGTTCGAATCGATTCTCTGCAAAAGTCAATGTCCATCCCTGTCAGGAGCGAACGAAGTCCGAGTTGCTCCACTTCCGATACATCTACTGTGTATATCAGGGGAATATGAAACTGCAGACTGGCCCCCCATTGCAACATGGGGGGCCATTTTAAAGATAACAAGGACAGAAGCGCTGCGTATTCTCAGGGAACTCACCGAGCCTGTTTGACTGTTTTTACCAAGCAGCGGACGCGTTCCAACAAACCTTCTCTCCTTCCTTTCCTCCCCACTTCCCCCTCACCGCCTCTCCCTGACTCGCCTCCCTCTTCTTCCCTCTTTAAAGCAAACTCTCCTGTCCGATTTCCATCAAAGTTGTCAGTTTGGAGCTGTCTATTTTACTCCCCCCCTCCCCCTCCCCCCTCCCCTCCCCCTCCTCCCTCCCCCCGGGGGTCTTCCTTCTGTCCGATCTCCACTGAAGTTGTCAGTTTGGAACAAATGCTGAGAGGCAGCCGCACTCGGCGTCTGTCTTTCTCTCCTCGCGCTTCTTCCCTCGCTCCCAGCATGCCTAGCAGTCGTCCAACGAGTGGAGTAAGAAAGTGTTCAAGGCTGTGGGAGCCTCTCACACACACACACACACACACACACACACACACACACACACACACACACACACACACACACACACACACACACACACACACACACTCACACACGCGCGACCACCCTCCACCGCTCCACTTATGGATTATCAGACAGGAACACAGAGGCTCTTTGCTCCTGAGCTTCTCTGCTTTGTTTTCATTTATCGCTCCGTTGGCGCTGCGGCGGGAGATTGATATCATGGTGGGGTTCAGGCCGGGGCTGGACTGGGGGGGGCCGGACTGGGGGGGGTGGACTGGGGGGGGGTCGGGCTGGGGGGGGTCGGACTTGGGGGGGCCGGACTGGGGGGGGGGGTCGGACTGGCGGGGGGCTGGGCTGGGGGGGCCCCGATGCGGAGGCTGATTGATATCCCCCGGGGGAAACACTTTGTCTCTCATCTGGCCTCATCTGGACCGGAGATACCTGTAAACTCTTATTAATGACTCACTTAGTTCTGCTTTATTAGGCCACAGCCAGGGAGAGAGAGAGAGAGAGAGAGAGAGAGAGAGAGAGAGAGAGAGAGAGAGAGAGAGAGAGAGAGAGAGAGAGAGAGAGAGAAAGAATTGTGAGAGAGAGAATCGTATGGAGAAATCCATGCCAAGTTCATCCACCCTTCATAAAAAAAAATCCACTTTTCCACTCTTAATATACTTTGTGCAGCGTTGCTCCACTAAGAGTAGGAAGTGTTTGGAAAGGACTGCAGTACTAGTGCAGGCTGGATGGGGGGGGGGGAGGGGGGGGGGGGCGGGTTCTGCAGTCATGAGGGATGAGTGGGGCTTGAGGTGCCATGGTGGCTAATAATGATGGACTAGTGCGGAGCCTCGTTAAGCCTGGGTCATACCTGTTGACTCGCCCTCCCTCGCCCTCCGTGGCTCACTCAACTCACTCAACTCACTCAACTCACTCAACTCACTCAACTCACTCAACTCGCCTCACTAAAATGAGAGTTGAAAAAGAGCTTTTGGAAATGGCACCTTCAGCTTTCCCCGAGTTGGACAGAATCCCAGGTCGGGGCGGGGGGGGTGCAGTGAGCAGGCAGCCTGCCCAATAACCACAGGACCTGTGTTCAAGACCCGCCCCCCCTCCCAGCATCCGCAAGCAGTGCTGGTGCTGAAATGTCCTTGAGCAAGACTCTGAATCCCTCCCAGCTCCAGGGTGCTGCTCCATCGCTGCCCCCACCACCTGGCCCCCACCTGGCCCCCACCTGGCCCCCACCTGGCCCCCACCTGGCCCCCACCTCCTGGCCCCCACCTGGCCACCACCTGGCCCCCACCTGGCCCCCACCTCCTGGCCCCCACCTGGCCCCCACCTCCTGGCCCCCACCTCCTGGCCCCCACCTCCTGGCCCCCACCACCTGGCCCCCCACCTGGCCACCACCTGGCCCCCACCTGGCCCCCACCTCCTGGCCCCCACCTCCCTGTGGAGCGGGAAAACTTTTTAAAGCTCTAATGTTTTGGGATTTTTATTTATTTTTATTTTTTTGGCTATTTTTTGACCTTTTGTCAACTTTAACTTTAAACTTTAAAACTCTGTGTTTTGGTTTTATCTTCCACCGGGGATGAAATTCCCAAACAGAAAGAGCAGGTTTCTATCTGCTTGAGACGTTCTGAGCTCTGAGAAGGTCTTGGTACGAGTTATCATCACTGTAAAGACAAGAGGAGGAGCTGAAGCAGCAGCAGACCGATGAAGTGAAAGATCCAAAGACGTTAACATCACGTTGAGTAAACAGTAAACAAGGCTGTCAAGCTTCTGACGATTTGGGGGGTCAACTTTCTCTCGTCTGCCTGGCTCTCCCCCTTTTGTCTCTCTCTCTTTCTCTCCATCTCTCCATCTCTCCATCCAACCTTTATTTAACCAGGAAGCTTGACGAAGAACACATTCTGATTTGCAGCGGCGGCCATCTGTCCAACCTGAATCTAAAGGGAATACGGTGATATTTTGAATCCCGGATTGTTATTTTTCCCATGCAAGGCGCCTGTCACAGCGGGGGGGAGACGCGTTTAGTCAACCGGAAACAGCTTGTTGGTTTTCCTTATTGAAATAAATGAGTGACTCTTGCAGCACTTGGGCTATTACAACAACGCAAACAAGCCATTTTTCAGGTAGATCGAGGACAAATGCAGGTTTAATATGGCAAAAGATTAACAACAGGCTGAAATGTGAAATATCAAGACGTTCTTCTAATAATAGTATCTATATATGTCTTCCCTGGTGGTCAGAGCCGTCGACTTGTATGATGTCAGAGTGGATCAGCTGGTCGGCCTGCAGCGTGTCCTGCGGCATGGGGATGAGGTCCAGGGAGCGCTACGTCAAGCAGTACCCGGAGGACGGGTCCCTCTGCCAGATCCACACCGAGGAGACGGAGAAGTGTGTCGTCAACGATGAATGCTGTGAGTGTGTGTGTGTGTGTGTGTGTGTGTGTGTGTGTGTGTGTGTGTTATTGTCATGTCAAGTGATTCTACTGCTTTTCTTTTCTTTTTTTGTACTTTAAATTTTAATTAATTGTAATAATGCATTATTTTACATAACAAAACATTTCTTGACATAGGACCCCAATAAAGATAAATTAATAATAATAATAATAATTATTATTATTATTAATAATAATAAAAATTAAATAAAATAAAAATAAAAAGGATTTAAAAAAAATAAAATAATAATAATAATAATAATAATAATAATAATAATAATAAATTAGTACAAAATAATTATAAAAATAAAAAACATTTACAGAAGGGGTGGCATTTACAGGATCAGTGACAGAGGAACCTACAGTACCAATGGCATTTCCGATGGTATTCCATTATAATAACTTTTGTTACAACCCGTCTCATTTGATTCTACTGCTTTGAGTAGGAAGTTCTTAAAATCCCATTTTCTCTTCCTCAATCAACACCGCTGATCAGAACAGCTGGTGCTGTCTGAAGTGTCAAGTGGTGCTTAGTTGCGTATTTTTCAAGTCAAGCGAACCGTTACGTCACCTCTGTGTCTGATACTGGGCAGAGAGGAAAAAAACGCCCTGGGCGCGACATCCCACATAGGAAGTTAAAACCGGACACACTGTCCCGTGAGATCTGACGTATTATTTTATCCTCCCCGCAGCCTCCAGTAGCTGCGTGGTGACCGAGTGGGGGGAGTGGGACCCCTGCAGCGCCACCTGTGGGTTGGGCATGAGGAGGCGTGAGCGCATGGTGAAGATGCCTCCCATCGATGGATCTATGTGCAAAGCGGAGGTGGCCGACGTGGAGAAATGCATGATGCCAGACTGCCGTGAGTAGGAACTGTTGTCTAACTGGGGGGCTGGTTAGAGAGACGCACAAGGAGTGTGCTGCATACAGTACAGCATCCTTACACACACACACACACACACACACACACACACCGGTGCAAGCGTGGTGCGTGGTTGTGTGTTTTTATGTATGTGCGCACTTCCACGTGTGTGTGTGTGTGTGTGTGTGTGTGTGTGTGTGTGTGTGTTTGCAGATGCCGTACCGTGCATGCTGTCGCCGTGGTCGGACTGGAGCGAGTGCAGCGTGACGTGTGGGCGGGGCCTACGGACGCGCCAGAGGATGCTGAAGTCTGATCCTGCAGGGTGCGCCGAGGAGCTGCAGCAGACGGAGAAGTGCATGCTGCCTGAATGTCGTAAGTGACCGGCAGCGCAGGGAGGTAGCCCGTTAGCCCGTTAGCCCGTTAGCCACTTAGCCGTCTGAAACTATCAGAAAAACTAGCATGGTAGTTGTGACGTCAACTCTCAAGTTTGGAGCCATTTTGCATCCCCTTCAATCAGCTTCAGTTCATCAGTCACCAGTCAATAACAGTCTTATTGCACCACTGTTGCTAACTTACCGACTCTCTCTCTCTCTCTCTCTCTCTCTCTCTCGCCCAACCCGTCCAGCTGTCGACTGCATGGTGGCCGAGTGGTCCGAGTGGTCCGAGTGCAACAAGTCGTGTGGTAAAGGACACACCATCCGGACCCGTATGGTCAAGCTGGAGCCCCAGTTCGGGGGCGGCCCCTGCCCCGAGACCGTCCAGAGGAAGAAATGCAAGGTCAGGAAGTGCCGGTCGAAAACAAAGGAGGAGAGAGTGGGAGGAGGAGGAGGAGGAGGAGGAGGAGGAGGAGGAGGAGGAGGGAACAGGAGGAGACGGGGTAAACAGGGGAGAGATGCAGCGGTGGAGGAACAGCCAGGTTGGTGGTGATTATTTGTTATCATTCTCATTTTCTTTTTATTAAGCAAAGATAAAATTATTTGGATGATTTTATTTGGAAAATTGGATGTCCACCCCCTGCAGGTTGTATAGGATTCAATCCCCCCCCCCCCTCTACTGCTCAACCCAATGGTTTGTTCCAACAGGTTGCAGGTTGCAGCCATGGTCCAGCTGGACGGACTGCACCAAGCCCTGCGGAGGGGGGATCCAAGAGCGCTTCATGCTGGTGAAGAAAAGAGCTAAAAGCGCTTCGGTGGCTACCTGTAAGGACAGGAAGGAGATACGTGCCTGCAACGTACATCCCTGCTAGGGGGCACTACTGAGCCGGGGGGGGAAGTGGGAGTCGGAGTGGGAGGGGCGGGAGGGAGTGAGGGGGGAATCTTGAGCTAGCAAAATATGTGGTGTATATGGTGAAGATGATGATGGGGGTGCACTTGTGCCAGGGAGCAGGGAGCAGGGAGGCGGGGCCTAGGAGGAGGCGGAGTCAGTGGAAGGGGAAAGGAGGGGAAAGGATAAGGAGATGAGCAAAAGGGTGAGTTAGAGAAGGAGTTAGGGGAGGAGAAGACAGGAGATAATGAAGAGGAAACCCCGGAAGAAACAAATGGGTTAGTGGAGCCGTCGTAGACGTTCAGTAGTTGGCGGGCCGGAGCAGCAGCAGCAGCAGCAGTAGTAGTAGTAGTCTGTGTCCTGCAAAAACATGAACTACATCCAGATCATCTTCACATTTGTCGCTCTTTGCAATGTATTTTGAGTCGCTTTGGTCCCAGGGATGCGAAACGTTTTCTTTAAGTGGATGACAACGCTGGCTGTCACTAACCCTAATAAATAACAATAAATAAAAGCAAATAAACTGAAATTGCAGGATTTTTTTTTTTTTTTGCAGGACACAGATGATAGTAAAATACAGTAAGTTAGCAGTCTCAAAACACCTACGGATGTATAACTACTATCTAACCGACACTTATAAATGACACTACTATGGAATTACTAAAAAATAAAAATCACTTTCCCTAATAAAGCATATAGACGGAGATGTTTTATACTGGTGAAATTAAGACTTTATATACTGTACTGCTATTTAACAGCCGATGTAGCACTAATATTACCATAGCTCTCTCACTGTCAAAAAAGCATGTGTAAAGATGGTTGATTTTTCTTTCCATACTGTGCCTCATATTGTCTTACAGCAGATTTCCCACGTTTTACACATGCGCTGTTGCACTGTACTTGCAAAAGGAATTGTTTGGAAAATCCTGCAAGTCGGGCGGGTAGAGCCTTCTACACTGGCTGCACAATGGGGACCCGCGTGTTGAAAAATAATGGACAGACTGTTACCGAGGCAGTGGTTGCTAGGGGCAAAAGGGTAAAGGAAGGGATTTGTTAGAAAGGGAAAAGCAACAAATAGGCCTTTACTGTGTGCCGCTGTATTTGCACCCCAGAGTAACGGTGCATGTCACACAGTACTGTCTTTATTTGAGGTGAACACTGACTGTCATCAAATGTCGTGAACTTGATTTTTTTTTTCCAACCCCAGTTAACATAGAGTATACTGCATTACACTAACCTGGTAGAGAAATGTACCCATACAACAGCGGTGACGTGCACAGAACGTGTTGTTTTTACTGCATCGCCACGATGGAAGTGATTTGTAGACATTGATTTTTTTTTTTTCCCCAAAATTAGGTAGCCAAGTTTTGTTTATGTTGTAATGTTTTTGTTCTGCATTCTGATATTTTCTCCCCCCCTCCCTGCTCTTTCTGTTTTAGGCCTATCTCTCTCTTTTATTTCTCTGCCTCTGTATCACGTGACTATTTTGTAATAAACCACCTTTACAATAAAAAAAATATGTAAATGTGAAAATCACGACGGCACCGAAGTCGCTTCATTTCGGCGGGACCGTCAACCGAAGAGAACTAACGGAGGTATTGGTTCAGATATTGGTTTGGGACAACCGTGCAGTGGTATTTGCACACTTTGTTGAGAAAAAAGTCATTTTTAAGTCATTTAATGTCGTTTTTATACCGTGCAGTTACACATTGACTCCACTAGATGGCGAAAGAAGACTAAGAAACATTACAGTTATGTGGCAGCACTGGTTGAGACGATATTATCCATCTAGACTGTCCAAACTATAATGATTTTATATGACTTGAATGTTTTTCTGCCTCACTGAGGTCAAGGAAATGTTATATTCAAACGGTAATTTGTATATTTGTGCCAGTATCGTACTTTTCAGTCCTTTTCCGAACACTTAAACTCCCTTTTTTTTCTGATGTTCCACCCTGGATGTCTATTTCATGCATTGCGAGACATAATGAGAGTTTGAAAAACATCCCAAAGTTAAGTCCTCACATCACCAGCAGAGTACAATGCTGAATAATGAACGCATGGCGAAACAATGGCGTTTCTATCTGCTAATGATCAATATTGAATGATGTTTTTGCAGCGGTTGGGTTGCGGTTATTGCGTCTCAACTAATAACGTTACTATACTAGTAACAGTTAGACGCGCGCTCTACTTTAAACTGGGTGTCGGGCGGAAGCACTTTGGCACTTTGACAGTTGCCACGGTGACGGCTGCTGTCCGTTTCCCTATTTTTTTAAATTTTATTTCACTTTATTTCAGACACATAAGTCCATATCAGTAAAGATATAAAAACTACAAGATAGATAAAGGACGATGAAAACGATGACTTTTTCAACCGTTTTTTTTCTTCTTCTCTGCTCTCAATATCTCTACTCCTTTCTGTTCTTCCCTCTCTTCTTCTATCCCATAAACACACCGCTCACTAATGGTGTTGCAGTAGCTGAGGATGGTGATAGTGACCAGGAGGCTGCTATTAGGGTTCGTCCGGGCTGATACCGATACCACTATTTTTGTATTGAAGCTGCCGATAAATTCACTATCTTTCAATAGATACTTTTCATTTATTAGCTAGTTCACGGTGGAGAGACACGGGAAGGATTGGGACAAAGGTTTTATCCCAGATTTGGAAATTCTCTTTGAATTTTATTCCTGTCAGGGTGGAAAAGCCTCTTAAGTGAAGTATTAATTTACAAAAATACACAAATGAACAATTAAATTAATGAATAAAAGGTGCAAAGAAAATACAATCTCATTGCAGGTTTTACAGGCTGTTTCACGGAGCTGTGGTCCATCAGAGGTGAACGTCCTGGACCGGCCGAGATCCACGTGTTTATCACTCCTCTGACCCCACATCCCTCAGTACATTGACGGTCATACGGCTCAGAGGTGGATATTATATATATTATGCCTTGTTAAAGAGGTGAATCAATTGCACTACACCCCCACCCCACCAGTCCTCCACCGCCTCTGCATACAAAACAGTATTACCGCGACATTTCCGGGGAATACAAAAGGACCACATCAAAGAAAATGAGCCGTGGGAGTAGGAAGTGCGTTTCTCGAGCTCTCTATTTGATTCAGGGGTGACTCCCCAGATGAGTCAGTCTGAGCCTCGGCTAGTTAGGTTTGCTTGAACGTCTAGCTGAATAATACATGATCAATCTAACTCTATTTTTAGCGCCCTCTATGGGATATTCTACTGTGCATCCCTCTCTGTGCTGCTAACGAGCAAATGACAGCTTGGTAATGGATGCATAAATGGAGTGGGAGGGGCCTCTGGAAAACGTGACACTCCTCGTTAAGTCCAATAGAAACAAATAGAGATTGGACTGGATAGTCAGTCTCCACGGTCACAATGAGGCTCGGGGGGGAGGGGTTTCAGAGATGGGAGGGGTTTAATAATGTTCGGACAGGCGTGGGCTGTTTTAATACAGGTGACATGAAGGGTGGAGTTGTTTTTTTCAAGCAGAAGGAAAGGTAAGCCGGCAGCTGTGCTCTTCTGCATCCTTCAGCCACGCTGTCGACAAGTAGCCCCTCTAATGGATATCTCAGAGGGATAATCACACATCAGGGCACCGGCCAAATTCTCCAAACGACCTCAAAACTAAATCCTGTGTGCTGTAAAAGAGTAATGTGGTGAGATAACACACAAACACATAAATACCAACATCGCCGATACGTGCCTAAACGATGCGATCGCTTGCATGACCTCGCTGAAGCATTCATAAGCATTGCAAGACTGTGTGGGTTTTTCCAAATGACTCCACATCACGATACCTACGGCATCTTTACGCAGGTTCCCTCCCCCAGATCACAAACAAGTCGGAAGCTCACCGCTCAGTGTCAGGAAGGATAGAGCTACGCAGTGTGGCACCATTAGCATGCAGCAATACAGCCAGAGCAATTAGCTGTGTGTGTGTGTGTGTGTGCGCGCATGTGCGTGTGTGTGTGTGTGTGTCTCGGTTGATGCTTGCTGGAATCCCCCTGGCAGCGGTGTGGTTGCACACTAAGTGACCTTGTTTGCCGCTCTTTCAACTAAGTGCTTCTGGCTGGTGGGACGATCTCAATACTACCCCCCCCCCCCCCCTTCTTCTTGTTCTGCCTGAGATTAAACACACACACACAAGCACAGGGGGAATAGTCTCTCCATTTAGATGAGATGGTGGAAGTGGGGCAGCACCTCCCCTCTCCTGTGGTAATGAGCTCCCAAACAGAACGAACAAGCGAGCGAACGAACGAACGAACGAATGAATGAACAAACGAAAGAACGAACGAGCGAGCGAGCGAACGAACGAACGAACAAATGGATGAACGCACGAACAAGTGAACGAACGAACGAACGAACAAATGAATGAACGAGCGAACGAGCGAATGAACGAACAAGCGAGCCAACGAACGAACAAACGGATGAACGCACGAACAAGCGAACGAACGAATGAATGAACGAACGAATGAACAAATGAGCGAGCGAACGAACGAACGAACAAACGGATGAACGCATGAACGAACGAATGAATGAACGAGCGAATGAATGAATGAACGAATGAACAAACGAGCGAGCGAACAAATGAACAAACAAACGGATGAACGCACGAACGAACGAATGAATGAACGAGCGAACGAACAAATGAACGAACGAGCCAGCGAGCGAACGAATGAACAAACGGATGAACGCACGAACAAGCGAACGAATGAACGAACGAATGAACGAATGAACAAATGAGCGAGCGAACGAACAAACGGATGAACGCACGAACAAACGAACGAATGAATGAACGAGCGAACGAACGAATGAACGAACGAACGAGCCAGCGAGCGAACAAATGAACAAACTGATGAACGCACAAACAAGCGAACGAACGAATGATCGAACGAACGAACAAACAAACGAACAAACGAAGAAGCGAACAAACAGAAAATCTGTACCTTGATGGAAAATTCACTCACGTCCAGTGGGTTTGATGGAAAGTCCAAACGTAAAAAAGGAAGCTTTTTTGCTTCTAACCCAACTGAACGATTTAGATATTTTAGCGTGGTGTCCTTAGAGATCTGACGGAAATGCGAACGGGGAAGATATACGGTGCCGTGTGTGGGAGCGTACACAAATTAGCCCATAGCTGAGAACCTGTGTCAATACAGAGCCAGAATGAAAGCTGCCGATGATGCTGTGAAAGATCTTTCTGAGTGTCCAAAGATGTTTCAACACGAATCCTTTGCGTTTGCCCTGGTTTGGGTTGGAGTGGAACTTCCTCCTGCACATCGTCGTCCGTCAAGCGCTGACATCGCAGCAGGTGCTTCCCCATCGGATGCTGTATTGCAGCCATTAGTTTGTGAATGTACCACACACCTTTTTAGACACCACTAAAAATCCACCGCTGTTTAATCCTGTGATGTCGTTACTTCTCTTATTCCCATCTAGAGTTAACGCAAGTCTCTGCACCAGTCGTTTGACCGGGCCAGTTCACACAGCTCAGTATCTCTTTTATTCCACGTGGCTTCACGCGTTCCAACTAACGGAGCAATAAGGGCGAGGATGTGTAGACAACATGTTTTAAGGTAAATAATGCTGAGACCTACAGGAGGAAGTTGTCCAGAATGCTGTCGGACTTCATTTTATCATCATTTGATTTCAAAGGGCTTTCGCCTGCTGCTCAGATGCAAATGAAAAATATTATGTAAGCAATCTACGACCTCTATGAGTCTCTCTCTCTCTCTCTCTCTCGCTCTCTCTCTCTCTCTCTCTCTCTCTCTGTGTGTGTGTATGGAATCCCCAGGTGTGGAACATTTCATGAACTTTCAGGAGTAACTTTACTCACACACACACACACACACACACACACACACAGACTCCTCCCATGAAACACAGATGAGCAGCAGCTGATGACCTCTGTCCTCTGATATGCCCCGCCCCCCTTTGATGCAACCTCCCCCACCACCCCCACTATATGCTGACCTAGATGACTCCTGACCTGAACTTCTTTCAAGTCTCACACGTGCTGTGCACAGACGGCACACTCACCGTACACGTACCATAACTTAGCCATCGCATCGCTACCACAGTGGCCACCAATAGGAAAGCAAAATCCAAGAGGAGATCTCATATTCTACTGTTTATATCGCCTCCTCTTTTAACACTAAGATGTGAGTAAAGGCATTTCCTGTTTCTCAAATTCAACTCAGGAGAAACAACCACAAAAAAGCTCATGTTGATCTGATCTCTAAATGATCTCAAGTGTCATTTAACTCTCCTGAATATGAAACCATCAGATTAGAGAAAGACCTCAATACTGTTGCATTTTCCTGTTGAAGCCACGGAGCCAACAGACATATAGTAGGACCTGATTACTATATATGTCACATGGTAGCATCTTCACATTGATCTCATAAAGTCTCTTATAATTTTTCTCTCCGTTGTCTCCTCGTTGCTCCTCAGGGGTTTGAGGAGAACCATTTCAGATGAAGGTGATCACAGAATGAGACTAAATTGAGGTTCTCCCCTATTTCTTAGGAGATGAAAAAAAGACTTTGAGAGAAAGATTTTTCCTCTGGGTGGTGCAATCGATCCTTTCTGAAATATGGTGGCACTGAACTGCCATATTATTGCACAAGGCTGATGTCTCTGAAATGATTGGTTATCAGACCAGGCCTTGCAAAGCACCTTGTGGCAGCAAGAATTATAGAACAACAAATTTGAACTAACGAAATATAATAAAAACACATCAAAGAATATTTGAAGCCCAAACACTTCACTGTTCATTCCCCTGCTGCTGCGTTTGGCAAATAATGGATCAAGATTCATTTTTGAGTGCAATCCCCTGATTTTTTTTCACTGGCAAAATATGGCAAAGCTGCTCAATGTATCTCGGGACATTGTGCATTTTAGATGTTTACATGAGCTTACTGTAAGCCTCCTGCAACGCGCCCACAGCAGCCATCACCAGAAGTGTGGAAAATATCCATTGAGCAACACACACCTCTCCAAAAGTGCTTTGCAGCGGCTTTTCGCAAATTGCATCCATGAGCTCGAGGGAGAAATTAGGCGGAAGATTGGCACAATTTGCCTCCTGAAGTTGGCGTACTTCATTTTCAAGCTGACATGTTAGATTGTTTTAGCACCTCTTGAGTGAATCACATGCAAGGTGCACTTTGTCAGCCCCAAATTCCTCTGTGATCTCTGCTGTGGCTTGGGACTCCGAATCCAAATGGCTGATAATGTTGTCAGTGCCGACATAAAATGTGTCAGCGCTCTCTAGTTGGTTCATCTACAGCGGCCTTATCGTGAAAACGCTTTCTTTTCCCCCGGTGTCTTCGTTCGTTCATGAAATTGGCGCGTTGCACTTACGACCCGGGAAGCTTCAGATCAAATACTATCTCAACCATCACTCAGACTCCACAATGCTACGGAATGAAATCCATGCCACAGCTCAAACGCGTGAAGTTTTGAAAGTTTGAAACTAATACTACTCAAACACGACTCGTATTGGAGGTTCCTCGGTTGTAAGAAAATCTCACAAACTTGTGAAACAAAGGAATATCTAGTCTAATTAATGGTTACATGTAATGACATCACACAATTTTTACATGTAAAAGTTTCGGGTGCTTCATTTTCAGAGCTATGAATCCTGGGAATTCTGTCAGTGTCACTCTCAGGGTAGCAGATTATAACTTCAGGTTTTGTCAGTTTCCACTTCCTGTAAACTAGTGAGGCCTAGGGGCAGGGCCAGTTGCTCTTGGCCAATCCCCTGGCCTCTGTTGGAATCCAAGTCAATATGTCGCCTTTTACACTGAAATCTATTGCCATTGGCTGCACTTCCTGTGAGTTTTTGTATTCCAATATAATTTTATTTTAGCCTTCTGTTCCTTAAAAACAATGTTTCTGTGATATGTCAGAATTTGTTAGCAGCTAGCATTTGGAGTTAAGAGGTGTTCATTCCCGCAAAGACTCAAACTTTCAAAACTAAGTTTCAAGCTTTCAAAATGTAGCTTCGTGCTTTAGAGCGTGAACACTGAACACTGCTGGTTTGTGGTCTGGATGTTGACTGGGCTATCTCCTGACTGGAGAATCAAGTTCCACAGCGAGGAGCGAAATTTTGAAAAATGTCCTCAGAATATTTGCTTCTGATATTGCTTCACTGGTGAGACTACATTTAGGACGCTCCATCGTACTGGACAGATTCTTTCATCATCTGGGCAAGCACTCTCTTGATGATAACCTCTGTAATCTGAGATACGCTATGGAGGCACGCATTTTCACATACTGCTATGAAACTCATTCAATTAGCGAAAGTGCTCACTGATGTTCTATTATTTCCTTTCCAACAGAACATCCTGCTCCGTACAGATAACTAAACAGAAGCTGCTGTCCTCCATTTCACTCGGAAGTGTTTCCCTTTTTTTGACCCTCACTGTTCACAAGTGCGCAAGCGGATCGCGATGTGACAGCAGCTCTAGCGGGCCTCAGACTTTTCCATCATGGATGGCTTTTGTGCATTATGCATGTTATCTAGATCTATTTAGATCTGCGCTTTTCCCTGTAAAGGGTTTTGTCGGTGTAAAAGCCAAAATTCTCACCAAGAGAGCCCTTTGTCTGTTGTGTTGTTGTATTGTGTATTTCAGTCAATGCCACTCCCAGCATTTCCAGGTTTTTTTCACTTCCATTTCATGTCCGTCTGTGCCTTGCTTTCCTCATGCCTTGGGAATCTAAATTCTACTGCAATTAACATCAGACATTTTATGGCCTCCTTTAGTATTCAGTGCACTGGTGGAGGGCCTTTTTCTGTGATGTGAGAGATGAGATGTTACAACGTGTTAGAGCTTTTACCGAAGATGAGCCAGTCTCTTTTGAACTTTCTCTTTGAAGTTCAGAAACCAAAAAGTTGAGAAGTGCTGAAGCGCTGGTGGCCTGATGAGTGTCCGTCCGCCGAGAGACTCAGAGAGAACTTGTTGTGTTGTTTTTAACCGCTGTCTGTTAATCAGTGCTGTCCTCCTGGTTGATTGACACACACACACACAGACACACACACACACACACACACACACACACACACACACACACACACATATATATGGACCCACACATTTTGCTTCTCAGCATCTCAATCGCCATGAGTGTCGGTATCACTGGAGGTGTGTGTGTGTGTTTGTTTTTCCACTGATGTCAGCACCTCTTCTCAGGTCTTTCAATCACAGTGGTCCAGCAGGAGAGCTCACAGCACAGGTGCAAGGTGAGGAGAGCCCTGAGATGTCTCATTCAATTACTTTCTCTCGCTTCAGTAAATCAATCATATAACTGTGGAATCGCTCTTGTACAGGACTGGAAATTCATAGGTTAGATAAAAACAGGCACCTTTTCATTTTTTTGGTTATTTGCTTTATTTACTATAATTTCATACTCACTTAAAAGCACTGAATTAATCCCATCTAGGGGAATGCTAGTGTACATGCAGTGACACAGTTCATCCTGTAGATGGTGTACTGCACTTACATTGACGTGAGGTCTTCCGTTCTGGTTTGGGTTAAAAGAGCGGGAAAGTGGAGAAATCGTCAGAATATTCTAACTTGTGTGACTTCTCGTCATTGTTCTCAGGTGGGAAAACATTAAATAGTGACTAAAATGTTATAAAATGCAAACAGATTAAAGCAAGAACAACTTGATTAAAACTTGAGTGAAGATGAAATGTGATAAAAGGTAGTAATTATAAGAGAGGACCCACTCGTTTTATGATGCTAACGAAGGCTAGCCTGGGTAGAAGATATGATGGTAGCTGGTTAGCTAGGCACAAGAGTCTTTTAGCTTAAGATGCTAAACTAATCTATGCTTTTGTTTTTAGTTGCAGGGTGTTAATGAGCATGGAATTTAAGTGTTAGTATTACACAAGGTGAATGCAATGTTAAGTAAAGGACAGTTCTAATGTAATTTGTGAACTTTGTCTAGGTTAAAGGAACATTTGCTACCTTTTTACAACAGTATAGTTTATGGCTATTTGAATCACATATATTAGAGCTATTTAGCTATTATCGTTATGTGTATATAGCTACATGAACAGAATTAATGTTATATGAATAAAATCATATTTGAGCCTTCTTTTACAGGTTCATGTTGTTATCCAGTTTAGTTATTGCATTGGAGAATTTTGAGTAATAAAAATTCAAAATATTTGTTTATTTGAAATGAAGATACTTGATGAATGAAAGAGAGAATAAACAGAACATTCTAGACATTAACTTGTGTGACTTCTCGTCATTGTTCTCAGGTTCCGGTTTCTCAACCTCATACTCTCCACAAATCAGTCATTACTATATATAGAAATATTTATTAATAACATCTGAATGGACAATTTACACAGTTTGCCTTAGTTTCATAATACATTTTGTGTTTACAGTAGGATTAGTATCTCACAACAAAAGATTTAAAAATGACAATATCTCACAAAAAAAAAATGGAGCATGCACTGTACCTAAAAATACAGAACAAATGATCAGTTATTTGTAACAGTGTCCAATACGAAGACGTAAACAATACTGGTATTAACTTGAAATTCATAACACAAAACAAATACAGGGTACGGTCCCAATAAAAGAAAACAAAAAGCATTAAAGTTGCACCACAGTGAAGGGAACTGGCGGTGCTGCGACGGGTTGGAGTGTTTTATTTTTTCCCAGCAAGGAATCAATCCAATTGTTCGTAAAGAGGTGAAGCATTTCTTTCTTCCGGGATGGCGACGCCTCCCCTCCCCCCCAATCGAAAAGGCACGAGTGTTCTCCCACTGGTTTGAGGCGTTTTCTTTTTTTTTTTATTGTCATCATAAATTCAAGGGGGCCCGGGAGATCACTCAAAACCATTTGTTACCGTTAGAGATTACGAATACATTAGCGTGAAAGAGCGTCGCCCTCTAGGGGAGAAGTGGACCAACAACATGCCAGAACACACGCCAAACCATTTCAGAGCAACCACCTGCACTGAGGTCAATCTTTATGCTGGTGTTTTTCTTCATTTGGACCATACTCTGTTGATACAAAATATGACGATTTCACATGCAGGAAATAAAAACACCTTTTGTCCACTGTTCATTGTAACAGCAGCTTTACACACACTCTTCACTCTAGATCCTTGGGGGGAGGGCTCTGCGTGAGCCTCGCCGTATAAATAAAACAGGTGGAAAGGGCTTGTCACCAGGAATTACAGTAATCGCCCTTGTACTTACCTAATCTGACTGTCAGAGCATGTTGACAATGTGTAACCAATGCATGAGCATCAAAAAGTGGGAATAGTCAACGCAACGGCCAAACGAACGTTCAGTGAAATTAAAACCGCCCTTCGTCAGCCTTTAATTTCGGTCCCATTTAACTCTGTCTATAGCTAATCTCTGTTTCAAACACTGTCAATACTGTTTTGAAATGTGAATGAATGAAGAATAAGTTCACTTGGAATGTAGTTGAGTAGTTTTTTGGGGGGTTGTGAGGACACAAGAGGAGCAGGGAGGGGTGGGTTAGTCTTGGAAGTGGTCTTAGTGTACTAAAGCCTATGTCAGTCTAATGTTACTACAGTAATGGCTTGGTGGTCAGACTGTAGGTTTTATCATGTCAGTAGGAGTATCTGAAGGTCAACCATCCGTTATTGTCAAGAGAGTGTGTGTGTGTGTGTGTGTGTGTGTGTGTGTGTGTGATCACGGTGAGGGCGGTGTCTTCAGAGAGTTGGTGGATCCTCCTTGGCTTCCGTTCCCCGCGGCCCCCTGTCCGACCCACTGGATCACGACAGAAAGAGAGAGAGAGAGAGGGGTGGGGGGGGGGGGGGTGATGTGAGTTAGTGACTCGTGACCCAGCTGAGACCTGCAAATACATTTCAATCCACGCTGAATATGCTCAAGTGGCTTACTGCTGCTAAAGGTGGGTGAAGATGTCAGAGCAATTAGACACACGGTCCAGACGATTATGATGTTCTCGAAATAGACCGCTGTCAAAACAACTGTGATGGCGGCCATGTTGAACAGACCTGATATAAATCCTGTTGTTAGTCACCCCCTCCCCTCCACTTCTGAACATGTGGCCAAAAATGACATACCCAAAATAAAACGGTTACTGCTCTTGAACCCCTTTGACGACACACATCATCATGATCTCTCCTGAAAGGTAAGACCTTGCAGTTTGTTCTCCAAGAGTATTACTGAGTTACAGAAGCTCAAACAGTAAAAATTGAAAAATGTTTTACTCCCAAGTCACATTAGACTATATTAGAATTCTATAGTTAGAATGTTTTTGTGACGATGTTCGATGGACCGATGCTGTGATGTCGTTTTGTCGCTATGGTAAGGAGTTGCTATTTTAACTGAGCCTGTTTCGTGTGCACTGCTATTACAAAAGAGGGTCATTGGGTCATTGTTGCTGTAACGTAGGGATCATGAAATTGCTTGCATACATATAATTGTGATATTTGACGCTTTCAAACGGTGTATTGCATGGTCAGATTGATTGGGATTCCTAATACTTAATACCAACGCTGTCCAGACAGGGATTATGTTCATGTTGTCACTTTTGATTTTTTTTCACCATCAAATGATCAAGTTTAATACTTTTGTATTGCTTGTAAATGTCAGAGCTAAATGAAGCTGTATTTTTAGTTACGGTGGGAGTCAGTGAGTCTGCTAGTCTGAGTGGTTGCTAAGAGATTACTTTCCATCAGTGGGAGTTACATGCCCATGTAGTTAAATACCCATACTTGGTTGAAAAACCTGAAATGGAGATTTCCTGGGTCCAAACCAGTCTCCATCCAATGAAATACCCCGATGAAACTCCACTGACTCGAGGTGTGACTTCTAGCAGGGGTACCTGTGTGTTTCAAACCAATGTGACTTTCTGTTCCTCAAGAAGTCATTCGTGTGACAAAGCGGAGGCAACCAAGCTTTCTGCTTTCGTCATTTCCTTTGCTTTTCGCTCAATCGCATCAAAACTGGCTTGAAATGCCTCCAGGGAATTCAAGAGTATTTTGTTGTCGTACGTGTAAGTGTGTGTGTGTGTGTGTGTTTACAGCCCTGGCTGAATAGATCAAACCAGTGAATTATTGATGCTCTCAGTCTGTGGTCAGAGGGCCAGTGAAGCTCACTCCAACACTTCACAAATGCCTTAAAAGCCCAGAGTGGAGAAGAATAAAATGTGTGTGTACGTGTGTGTACGTGTGTGTACGTGTGTGTACGCGTGCGCATGTGTGAGAGAAAGAGAGTGTGTGTGTGTGTGTGTGTGTGTGGGTACATGCAATTCAACCTGAGTTTTTTATGTCCTAGGAAACAGTGGTGGGGGGGAAATAAAGGCTTCCAAGAGGCCGACAGCAAACAAAATGAAAAGGTTGGGAGCCACTTCAATGCAAAAGGGGAAAATATATGAATTGCTTAGGAGGCACAAAACAATAAGGTGCACAAAGAGCACTCACAGAACACAGTATCTGCTACCTCTTGGTGAACAAACATACATTTGACATTATCTTTCATTGCTACGCTGATGACACTCAACTCTATTTACACATTGCCTATCTGAAGTCAAACGATGGATGTCCCGCAACTCCCTGCTCCTCAATACTGACAGAGATGTTGATTATTGGAAGTACATATAGACATCTGTTTGAGAACACCACCCTAAGTTTTGATAACTGCACGATTTTTCAAAAAATGTATTTGTACAAAAATCTGCTACCAGAATCAAAATTTGCCTGCAATCGCTCCCAAATCTTGCCAGATGTGATTCAAGGTACTTCTACTAACTTATAAAATATTGCATGGGCTTGCACCATACTATTTATCAGGTTATTGCACCATATATACCACCATGAGCCCACCATGGGGTGGCTTTGGCTCAGGAGGTAGAGCAGGTTGTCCTCTAATCAGAAGATCAGAGGTTCGCTCCTCCAGTCCGCATGTCGAAGTGTCCTTGGGCAAGACACTGAACCCCAAATTGCTCCCGATGGTCAGGAAGCACATTGCATGGTAGCTTACTGCCATCGGACTGTGAGTGTGAATGGGTGAATGAGAGCCATACATTGTAAAGCGCTTTGGATAAAAGCGCGATATAAATGCAGTCCATTAGCCCTTCAATCGGTAGACACTACCTAGCTATGCCTGCAGTGAAAAAGAAAAGTGCAGGTAGCAGAGTCGTTTCTTACTGTGCTCCCTATCTTTGGAACAGTCTCCCTGCTGTGATGAGAGAGGCAGTTTCTACAGATGTTTTTAAATCCAGGTTTACACGCATTTTCACTTTAATTTGGTCAATCTTAGCTTTGCACAATTACTGGGAGTGACTTATAGAGTAAGGTCAGACTAGTTAGTTATCATGAATTCAGGTTTGTGTGTATAGGTGCGTCTCCTCTCTCTTTTCATTTCAGGTTGTGGCTGGGCAGTATCATTATCCTGTGTGGTCCCTCCCTCCTTGCCTCCGGAGGTAGATGTCGTCCACGGCGCTGAGCTAGTGCTGCTGCCCCGTCTGATCCGGACATTTGCCAAGGGTTCTTATTCTGTTTATTCTGTACATTTTGTTTATATTCCACTTTGTTATCAACATTAACTTTTTGTTTGCCCACTCTCAGCACCCACAGCACACCTGACTGTCCGGGAAGGGGATCCCTCTCTGTGTGGCTGTTGGTTTCTTTCCTTTTCCTAATGAGTTTTTTTTTCTTGTTCTTTTGGCGTCATAATGTGGCCATTTGAGCCCTTTGAGACTGTAATGGTGAATAACTGCTAAATAAACTAATAAACTAAATAAACTTGACTTGTTATGCGCCAATTAAAGGGTAATTCCGGGATTTTTCAACCGGCAGTCGTGTAACGGCGCTCCAATCTAATCCAGCGGGCATGTCCAGGCAGTCAAAGTACGTCCACTAAAAGTGCTTGATTTTGCCACTGACAGGCTCAGATTGTTATTTGTGTGTCTGACAACATTACTGAAAGGATCGCACCAGAAATAGACCTTGGACATGACATAGACATGCCCGGACATGCCCGCTGGATTACATTGGAGCCTTGAGCCGCCGTTACACGACTGCCGGTTGAGCCGATGGCGCAACTCCGAAACTTTTGGGATCTACTTAAAGGTATGAAAAGCGATTTTGTGGACATAGAGGCCAGGTTGAAAAATCCCAGAATTACCCTTTAAGCAATTTATACATGTCTTACCTTTTTTGCTATGAAGAATTTTATTTTATTTTACATTATTCAGATATGACAGACAGACACTTAACAAAAAAAGATAAATCACTGATCATACATCAAAAATTAAATTGTACAACATAGAGACGAGAGGTGCAAAGCTAGTGCGCTATTTCTTGCAGAACAAGAACAAGCACTTTAAGCACTTAAGCACTCATCAGTACTTGTACAGTATAGACTTATGGGAGAAAATGATGGGAGGTAACAGGTCTAGGTACTCCTGGAGAAGCTGGACTGGTTTGCATTCCTTCTTTTAACAGATAAGCAACCTAGTGTCCAGAGTCCATTAGTAGTGGCTGTGTATATATGATCTGGTCTTTGACCCAGCAGACATACAATGGGGCATACAGGGATAATTACATCAAATATTACATTTTACAATTTTTTTTTACAATTACAATATTACAAGTTAGAAGAAATTACCTCTGACCAGAAAGTTTTAACAGCTGGACAGGGGTGATATATGCTCGACACAGACTCCTATATTGGATAACCCTATACCTCACACATTTGGATGATTTCAGTGCAGACCTCCATATTATATCCCATTCAGATGTATTAAGTGATGTGTTAAGGTCGTGCCCCCAAACTAACTGGACAGCCGAACACACATTGGGCGCAGACTTATGAGTCCGTAAATAAAAGAAACAGTGCCTCTTGATGAGACTGCATTCATAAGGATCTGATCGCATTCTGAGGAAGCAGCAGGCGCAGCACCCTCCTCACCTTTTTGTATTCAGAACTGATGATAATTGCACATATAACAAAAAAGAGGAATCTGTCAGGCCAAACTGATCCTGGAGGTCTACAAATGGTACATTTTTTACACCTTGTATGTCATTACTAGAGTATAGGGCTGGCCGGACATCCCTGCCTCACGCCACGCTGTAGATGAGATTGTTCCGACACTAGGCCGACTGAGGAGAAGGGAGCACTATAGAGAGCTTTTACCCAGCTAATGGACATGGGGCCAAAACAAAAGGCGTGAAGTAAATAAAGCCATTGAATCCTGTCGAAGGCTTTTTCTGCATCTAGAGATGCGGCGATGACTGGAATGTTGTTTTAGAGACGGCCTGCGATAAAAACCCACTTGATCTAAATGCTCCTATAAAGGCCTTAGCAAGAAACTTTGCAAAAAAACATTGAAGTGGCTTCCAAACGTTCCATGTATGACTGTATGTGCACTGGATTCTGCGTGCAAATGTGTGTGTGTGTGTGTGTGTGTGTGTGTGTCTGTGTGCACTTCTTTGTATGTGGTAGATGTGTCCACCAAGATATGTCCCCTTAGGAGCCACGTGTGGATCTTTTGAAGTAACACAAATAAGCCATTAGCCTGGATCCCAAGGCCTGCTACTGTAGTCCAGCACTGCTGGTGATGTGTAAGTTCACTAATGGCTTTAGATAAGACACTGCTACTGGAGAGTATCTGACACAAAGAGTGTGTGTGTGTGTGTGTGTGTGTGTGTGTGTGTGTGTGTGTCCTCTCGCTATGCTAATGGCCCTAGAGACAGCCACAGAGCTGCTTTACCTTCACCACTGAGGTCACTGACCTGCCACCAATAGAGCAAGTCTTCCAGTTAACAGAGTGTGACAGCGCCTCATTTAGTCCAGCAGCTTGAAGCGGCGCTGGGACAATATATGGAGTCCGTTTAATTGGGAGGACTAGCAAGAATCCTGGTGAGTCTGTGGGCAAGTTGGACGCGTCCGGATGTAATAATTTAATAAATTGAGCAAGTCGACTCGCTGCGTGACGCGACCGATGTTCTGCGTGGTTCCATCAGCAATCTCTGTGTGTCAGCCTGACAGCGGTGTACACGCTGCTGCTGACCCCCCCCCCCCCCCCCCACACACACACACACACACACACACACACTCTAAAAAATGAGCCCAGGTTTGTTTTACAATCTGGTTTGTGACAGGTTGTAGAAGTGAGCAGCATTTGGTCAAGTTGTAAACAGAATGGAGAATAGGAAGAGAAAAGGGAGAGCTAAAACAGTGCAGGTTAAAAATACAGGCACTGCAACAGGATGCAACAAAATGTGCTCATTTTTTGTTTTTTGCATTAGTGTTTTACATGACTGCTCTTTACAGTAATTGTTTTGATATTTAGAACCTTTTCATTTAATTATTTATGAATTATTTTATTATTCTGCTTTACGGAATTGTTTGTGCCTAAAACCTTTGCACAGTACAGTAGTATGCGTGCATTGCACAACATTATTATTACTGTGCTGTGCTGTAAAAGGGTTTGTATAAAATGTACAAATTTTAAGAGCAGAATGGTTACAATAATTCCACCTAAGTGACTTCACAAAGTCATTAATTATCTTTGTCGAATCCCATTTGTTGAGTCTGCCAATAGGTCAAGTTATTGATGCAGGAGGATCCCTGAGGACAGGACAGGTAGAGATGCACAGGATGTGATCACAAGTGCAATCCAGGATGCAAAAATACATATTTTAATAGCACTCCTACTCTACTACCACCACCTCTAAGGTTTTTTATTATTACTGGGTAGATTCAAAGTGCAGAAAATGAAGCGTAACACAATATCAAGGGAATGGGACTAAGGAAAGGTGATTACCTTCTTTACTGCAATGTACCTGGTGGTGCTCATTTGAAAGGTCAAAAAATAGATTGAAGTAATGCAATTAATTTTAAATGATCTAACTGCAATGAAAGAATAGTTCAGTTCAGTTTTACTTTATGTGACTATCTCATTGTCTTAGTCTACACATAGTTTTGACTTATTGGAGTTGATATTCAGTTCTGGATCCTGATTAAAATTACCCAGGGATGTCAGTGTTCCCAAAATACAATTTCAATGGGAAATGTTAGCCGGGTAGCTAAAGAAAGATGCCTTTGTTAGAGATATGATGAAGATAGGATTCTTTGGGTGCTGAGATACTATTAATTGCTAGACCTCCTGTGGGAATACTAATCATGTCCAGAGAGGGCTATTGTCAACATTCCTCACTGAGTCAACAGTTAACAAGCTAGCTTGCGGCTAGCTGGTGCCTGTTACTTTCAGTGCGGAATGGTAACAATGCTAACACTTATTTGGTGCTAAATGTCACAGTGTAGCTTTCAATTTATCATTTTTACATTAGTACATGTTTTTATTCTCAAAAAAGGAATCATTGTCACTGGGAGAAATTACCCGGATAGCAAGTTTTAACGTTTTGAAGCGCCACCCCGCAAGTCAAATATCAGTAGAATTAGCATCGACAACCCAACATGAATTTACATGAATCAGTCCAGCATCTGTTTCACCGTGCTATGTTTGTCTTTTAATGAGTGTGGGCTGGGAATTCAGAAATAGAAACAGCCCCCGTGAATGAAGCCACATCTCTGCCTTTCTCTCTCTCTCTCTCTCTCGGCAGGCTAGGTGCCTTTGTTGTGGCAGTCGCAGAAAAACAAGTCAAGTATAGATGAGGATTACGCAATATTGTTATGTAATTGTTTCATCTATCATTTTTGCTCAACCTCAAAATTAAATACATGGAAGTGGAAACTGTTTCACTTCATGAATATTAGTGTTCTTTTGTTGGATACTACATTGTATACACAAACGTGCACACACACCAATTCCTCTCATTATTGAGGTTGCATTTTGTACATTTTGTACATTTTGACATAGGTACTTAACTTGAACATCATCCATCATAATATCATAAGCACCACATCAGAAACTGGTCCATCAGCGCAGTGAAGAGTCAGGCAGCAGAGAACTTTTACTTTGTTGCTAGAATAAAAGCGCTCTCAAATGCTAGTGGAAGATAGAAACATCAGTCTATGGACACGGTCCAAAGCGAATGACACAGTTGCATTTTGCTTTTTATATTTAGAAAAAAATATATTTTATATATTTGCTTTTGGAGGCGAGAACCGGCCTCGACTCACACACCAACATACACACAAAGGGAAAAACAACACACGCCGTACCTCTATGAGTGGGTGCCAGTGTGCGATGGGTTTGCGAGGGTATGTCAGCATCTCATTCCAGTGGTCTCGACCCAGACTCTCGGCCTCGTTGCCCACCCTGCACACGCCGATCACCTCGTTGTGTCCCACCCTGTGGGGCGGCAAAGAAGAACACACACGGTCATCTATCTAGCCAGGAGATCGCCGCCCTATTCCCTCCTTGAGTATAAAAGAGCCGTAGATTTGAATTTAAGTTAGCATATTTCCTAATTTAGGGATTTTATTGAATAATATGCTTGAAAATGTATGTTTGGATTCATTTATAGATAGATACATACTGTAGTTAGGTAGGTAGATAACTAACCGATCATAGTCCATGACCGCTATAAGCAGGCTGATTTGGTCGATGTTTTCAGGTGGAACATCAAACACTATGGCTTCATTATACACCGGGTTCAGGGTATTACGCTTGGTTGACGTCTTCCTCTTCTTCAGCCTCCGGCCTTCACACATCAGGGACACTTTCACATACGGATCTGGAGAAGGTTATCATGCGATACGTTTACAGAAAGATTCGGGGGAAAGCTTGAACAAGGATGAGACAAAATATTACGAGAGCTTGAGACTATGAGCAGCAGCGAGTTGTTTGCACACGACCACGTGACTACGCCGCCTCTCGGCAGAAACATCCTGCGTTCTCAGTCGGTACCCACCCGAAGCTCCCGTGATGTCCATGGCTTTGAGATTTCTGGCTTTGATCATGGTGATGGTGAGTCTGCCGGCCGTGGGGAGATAGCACAATGAGAACATCAGCTCTCCCAGGTCCACATTGTCCTGTAAAACAATATATTAGAGTGTCACTTTGGTGTTATTGTCAATCCTGATTTTCCAAGTGAACGGAAGACAGATAGAGAGTCTAGTCAATAGGTGTGGAGTTCTGTGTGATCATAATTACAACAAAGAATGAGGAGAAGATCAAAGCATGGACTATTTACTCCTGATATGTAGGTATATATAGCCTGCTGGGGAAAAAACAGCAGAGCAACAGAGCAGATTTGACTTCAAACTTCAATATTTCAGTCTTGGTTTGATTCACTCAGCTGAGCTTTTTTAGGACTGCGGCTCTGATGCAACACAGTGACAACATCAGACAACCAAGTCACAATCCCCTCCCTCCCACGTCTTCCCTGTCACTTAACGGTGCTAATGTATTCCAAAAAGCAAACCAGCAGCCAATCAGGAATAGAAGATGTCCATGGATGACTCAAACAAGCCATATTTCAGCATTTTGTGGTAAAGGTATGAAGTAATGTTCAGAGGAGAGTCTAGGCCCGAAGGTGAGTTGTGAAAGCCAGAAATCCCAGCAGCTGGTGAAGTAACCGTTGAGTCTTATCAAACCTCTGCAGATATAATGAGTTCTTTTTGGCTTTGGGACAGAAAATCTTTTTAATGCACCTTTAAGGATCAGTGGGTATATTCAACAGGTGGCTGTGGATGTTTTAAAGTCCCTGCACCCCAAGGCGGCACTGTCAGTCATTCGCTGTTGGATCACGCTTTGACAACCACCATAGAAAACCCGTCAAATGACTTCTAAAAACCCGTAACCGTGTCGTGATTCATCATCCATCCGCAGACTCTCTTTTGAACTGTCGTCGAGTTGAGCTCTGCACGTCGGTTTTCCCGTGAGAATGACCCCCCCCCCCCCCCCCTTCCCACTTTTACAGCATATCCAGATCAACGCGCATCAGGCTCCCGTTCCCAATTAACACCTCCGGAAATAAGGCGCGAGGGTGTGATGGTGTCGCGTTTGTTAGATCCTGGCAATCACGGGATTTCTTACAGGGGAAATACGAGACTGCGGGTTTACACTGCACCTCAACCACACCTCTCAGATGTGTCTGCGCTCAAGACCTCTGAGTGCGTTTGATCCAATCAGTGATTAATACACAGGTCGTTAGTACATTTAGTATTTGGTCGTTGGTCTCTGTCGCGACCGGCCAATTAGCTGAGGAGGAGGCGGAGACGTAGTGAAAGGTCAAACGTAATTGGAAAAATGGGAAATCAATGTTTCCACTCAGGCTTCAATACATGTTCTCTTTTTCTCTGACTCCATGCTGATGAAGATCAATTGGTGTCAATCTACAGTATTGGATAGTCACACACACTCACATACACACACACACACACACACCTATTGCTTCTTCCCAAAATCACTGAGAATCAAATTAAAGAAATGAGTTGATTCATCACAGATGTCAACCAGGACCGCCACACTCGAGACACACACACACACATATGCACAAATGCCACCCACACACAGCTTTGTGCAGGATCAGTGACAATGTGACTCGTGTGATGAGTTGACTCATCAAGCCTGTTGCTAAGGCAGAGGAGCCCACCTCTGACTCGTCGTGTTGAAGCCTAGGTCGGTGACAACATGCGGCCCGCGAGGTCTCCAAGGCGTCGCACGCAGAAACCTTGGCACGAGCACGCGTGCACAGGGAGGTACGATACACGTGCACACACACACATAGACACGCACCCGGTACACATGTACACAGATGGTTGATCAGTACCAGAGACAAGCAACCCTTTGGCTCTCCAGGCCACAGATAATCTAATACCCCTCCCTCCATCACACACACACACACACACACACACTTTGAAGTTTTCAGACGATAGAATGCCAGTCACTGCTCTTATGAGCACTCAAATCAAGTCTGCGGTGGGGATTATGGTCACTTGTGCTCAGCCAATGAAATTAGGCCGGCGCTCTAAAGGGCCCCAATAATGCAGAGGCAGAGTGTGGACAGTCCATCTCCTCCAATTATCATGCTAGCACCTTCCCTCCCTCAGGAACAGCAAGGCTTTATCTAGGAGCCTCTCTCTCGCTGTGCCTCTAATAATCACTGGCTCAGCCTAATTCACTTACTCTCTTCCTCTCTCTGTCTTTTTCACCCCTGTTTCTTTTCATTCTCTCGCTCTCTCCCTCCTCCCTGTCTCTCTCACTCTATTTCTCCTCCTCTCTCCTCCCTCTGTGTGGCTCCTCATCTCTGTGCCTATGTAGGGCTTCTTAAAAGGTGCTACGTGTAGCATTTGTTAGCATTATAGTGATACCTTGGTACACGCAATGCCGGTAGAGGCTGCCGAGCTTCTCAGAGGTGGTCTTGTTTGTTTACGGTAATTACACTAATACCTCAAAAATGAATGTGGTGGTGATTTATTGGTGTTAAAATGCTACGATTCACCAAATTAGGGCAGATAATCCAGCTAAACTACATGCAAGTCATCCATTCCTTGCCTAATGAAAGAGTAGATGAACGTCGGTGAGACATGGAAACAGACACGCATGTGAACAAATGTACCGATACAAAGGTTATATATATATCGTTTAAGATAAATATTGCTTTGGCAATTTTAATAACGCACTTTGAATAGAAATTTCAACCAAAAATGATTTCACTCAATGCTAGGGGAAGAAAAAAAGTAGGTGTGGGAGTTTGTTCAGCTCAATTAAACACTGGAGGTCCTGTTACATCACGGTGGCGCAACAGTCTGTCTGCATGACTGAACATGGTGGAAGTAAATACATTGCTTCCTAGGCTGGACTGTTGCTGTCGCTAAATACGCCCTGGCAGAATCAGGCTAGGCTAAAGGATCACTCTGAACTCTTCACCGCCGCTGTGCAGGGAGCAAGCATGAGACTGTGTGGTCGTAGGTTGGAACAGTAGAACTACAATAATTGGTTTTGGGTTCTAAGGAAATGTTTTGGGGGTTCCAGATTTTTAAAAGTCTGCCTAATAAGTGGCAAGGGTTCTCATTGGTCGAAATGCCTGTGTACCAGTGAGAGAGGAGTGAGCTGAATATGCCTTCTGATCCTTAAAGGTACCACATTCATCTTGGGAGATTAGTATCACTGAGAAGACTATTTGGAGCCGCCGGGTCAGACTTTGTGGGAAATCTACTGGATTGCTTTATTGCAAATGTCCCCAACAAACATTACAGCAGTTAAAACATTTGTCTTTGCTCCTGCAATATCTGAAGTGAACGTCAGTGTCTCCACACTTAGTCAATGAGGCTAAACAGGAGGACAAGAGCTTGTCAGGTGAGCTTGTCAAAGAAAGGGGAACCTCCTTTACCGGATTAAACGCTCACACACTCCCCGTGCACACGATGACCCATTCATCAAGGTGCTAATTACAGCCCAACCGAACTGAGGTCGATAGTATCGACTGCCCCTTGCAACATTTTCGAGCTCTTCGATGTCTTTGTCTCTGGAAAATCCTCGGCTGAGAAGAAAGAGGGCACAGCTGTGTGTGTAATAATACAATAAAGATGTTTTCCCAATGCATGTTCAATCTATTGGCGTATACCCAGTAAATAAACCAGAACCCTAC
The DNA here is from genome assembly GCA_034670385.1 of Hoplostethus mediterraneus. Classification (NCBI taxonomy): domain Eukaryota; kingdom Metazoa; phylum Chordata; class Actinopteri; order Trachichthyiformes; family Trachichthyidae; genus Hoplostethus; species Hoplostethus mediterraneus. The sequence goes on from JAXDDW010000145.1 coordinate 424,664, forward strand.
AAAATAATTCATAGGTTAGTATGTTGCACCAGAGGAAGAGATGGAGGCACCACCCATTCAATTGCTAATCACAGATTACACACTGAGTCTTATGAATGAATGGATGAGGCCAAGTCCATAACAAGGTGAGTATTGAGCGGTGTATTCTCCTCTAGCTGTGGTGCTTCATCTTCCCATTCATTCCCAATAGACCAGCAGCCATGATTTCCCGTAAAAAAAAAACCCATTAGTGATTGGATTGTCGAAGTATTTCATCAGGGAGGCGAATCCAGGTCAGTTATTCACTGGACACTATCAAACTTCACCACACATTCACAGCACTTGAGAAAATCAATGTATCGAGCAGTATCTAATTCATAAAATGAAGTAAAAGTTGCATTAGTGTGAAAATTCAACTTGAACAAATCCCTTAGCTGTCAATTTTTCCCACAATCCCCTTCTGGAATTGAGATGAAATGCCTGTGACATCATACGCAGGACACGTCTTCCTTTCCTTGCATGTACTGCTGTGATACCGTAGTGCAGCTAAATCTTTTTTTATGACACAAGTACAACACATACTCTTTTTTTTTTTCATTTTATAATGAAGCGCTTTTCTCCGTAGAGGAGATTTAGGCAGCTGATCAACTAGGGAGCCAGGTTATTGCCAGAGCTGTGTCTTGGGATCACGAAGGACAAGCGTTAAGAAAGCAGGATCTACTCCTAAGCCACCGAGTACATGTGGTTTCCAGAGGAAGCTTTAAATCACCGTTTCATCTCTGGGTGCATTGTAGCTTCATCATGAATCCACAAACATCACCTCTTTTATCATCACGTCGTGTATTTATTTCCCCATAGCCACGCGGCTCAGAAATGTGTGTATATTACATGTCCGGTGCATATGGCCGGGGATGGCCGGGGTCTCGTTCTGTGCCAGAAGCTATGATTAATGCACAAGGACTAGAGGTTGGGCCAGCGAAGGGTCCCTTCCTGCTCTGAGGTCCCAGGGGAGGTAACCCAGTTCTGCTGGGGACAGAAAGAGAGAGAGAGAGAGAGAGAGAGATAGAGAGACTCTCTGTGAACTTCCTGCTTTTCTGTAAAACTCCTGGTTACTTTCAACCTCCCTCGCAGATGCAAATGCAGGGAAACGAGCACAAACAGATGACACGCTGCACACGCGCATTTATGGACTTGGTAGACGGGCTTTTGACTCAAATCAGGTCCCGAGTTGTCTTAGCTGATGTCAAAGGGCTGTGGGGGGGCGGGGGCACTCTTGAGCCAGAGCTGACAGCAGTGTGTGTGTGTGAGTGTGTGTGAGTGTGTGTGAGTGTGTGTGAGTGTGTGTGAGTGTGTGTGAGTGTGTGTGAGTGAGTGGAGGAATCAGAGCTTCTCTCTAGAGCCACGCCGGGAGATCAGATAGCGTCAGGCTAACTAGCAGGCAGATGAAATCAACAGGACTGGGAGTTACACAGTTACATAGAATGGGATTACACCTACATACAAAATAAGGATTACTTAACACTACAATTAACAGAAAACACAGTCATTCAATTGGAAAGTAATCCCTCATCAGATCTGAAGAAGAACTAAAAGGCTTTTAAAACCATACTTATGGTCTAGTAGATGATATTTTGTCATGATATTGCGATTTAAAGTTGGGGCTTTTGGAGATAAAGTATCTCAACCGACGGTAATCAGATTACATCACTGAGTTGAAATAATCCCAATGGTTTACATTACGGATCACAATTTGCTTCGGGTAAATAGATGATCTTTAAGGGATTTTATTTAGAAAGTACCCCAGACAGCTATAGTCCACAAGTTGGAGGCCTCAGAGGCTCTAACCTATTTATACTGACCTTATTTAATTGGGAATGCTAATAGACTCGGGAAGATGTTAAAACAGTACTTATGAATCAACAGGATGAATGTGTGTGTGTGTGTGTGTGTGTGTGTGTGTGTGTGTGTGTGTGTGTGTGTGTTGGTGGGTGGGAGTGTTCCCCCACGGGGTTTTTGTGTTACCATAGTTAAGGAAGCACAAACGGGTCAGAACTGGTTTACTGCTGACCCAGCTAATGTTCATTTCCTTTCCTTGAACTTTTAATTGCTGGAGGAGCTGCTGTGTTTTCCATTCAACTGTTCAAAGTGAACGCCGGTGGCCAGTTCCAGACACTCCCTCTCTCACGCCATTTCTGGTCTTTTTGTTCCATGAGATAATCTTGTAATAATAATAATAATAATAATAATATATAAGTACCTAGCCTGCAATTCCTACCTAGCTAGCTGTCTGTGACACTCTGAAGGTACGGGAAGGGTTAATATCGAAGCTGGATGAACTGAATTAGGTTTCTGGAATTGGACATTTCAAACTACACACACTATCATCCATTTGTTGGGACTTGCTACTACTTACGAGCAATATTCAACTTAAACTTAGACAGATGGAGCACGATTCATCTATGAGGAACTTCAACAAAAACACAGTTATATTCATTATTGTTTGTGAATTTCTGGTCAAACGCTGTCCAGAATTTGCCAGTGCAAGTCATACATTTTTAGGTGCGAGTAGTGGGACACCTAAAGGAGTCGATGTTCCATACCGTTTTTTGAAATACGCACTGTTTAGAGGAATGACAATAGTCACAGAGCCCCGAGAGTCCTGAATAAGGGAAATCTAGCGTAAACCAGACAGTACGGTAGAAGTCACACAAGCATGAGGAGCTCTAGTTTGGTGTGTGGTGCGTTCACATACCAGGAAGTAGCTCAGTGGTTTTTCTAACTGTAGTGGCTAAGTCAACGTTTGAATTAAACATTTTGTTCAGAGATTGTCTTCGTTAGAACAACACCGTGCACACACACACACACACACACACACACACAGCAGGAATTGGATAATCATGTATTTCAATAGGGAGTAGAGGTGAAAGGCTGATTTAAACCACCTGTGCAGACGCTGCCTGTAGTTTGAAATGCACAGGCAATTAGCACATATCTGTAATGGATTATGTGTAGATGGATACACAGGTCCTTTATTGTAAAGGAGAGTGACTACATGTATATATTTAGCTGTTATTAATTACAAGGCGGAGGGGCAGGAAAGTGCATACACCTGAGAGATGTAATATAATGTGCGATGCTGAGAAACGAATGCTGAATAAATGGCATGAGCCTCAAGCAGGCATGAACTGCAAACCTGCCGAGGAATAATACAGATCCAGCAAGAATCAAGTCTAGAAAAGAGGAATGATTAGCCAATGCTCAAAGTCGTAGAACAGAGAGAAAGCATAGCATGCATTGATCCTATTAGTGATCTGGAGTGCAGTTGAATTGTATACAGCCACAACGTTTGACTAAATCTTGTATCATCAGCCTTGGTTCAGTTGTATACCTGACCAGAAAATCTGTGTATTCAAAGGCCTGTCTTATAAACGACTTTTCCAGGGTCGAATATCAAACGCCTAAGGAGACAGACAGCAGTCTGGTGGGACTATTACATAATAGGGGGACAGCATTGTGGAGCCCATTCATATACAGTAGAAACAGTACACACACACACACACACACACACACACACATATAAATACATACGTAGATTCACAGAAATGTCAGGAAAATTAAATCAGACAGGTGATAGGAACACCTCTGTTCTTACAATTTTGCTTTTTATCTTACGTGCAGCCTGTGCTTACAGGTTTAAAGGTGCTATGTGTAGCATTTTCAAACATCAATATATCCATAATATCAACAATAATATATTATCTTAAACAAATGAGACCATGGTCAAAACGATTTGTAGCCTCCATTTCACACTAGTGGTATTATTGGTGCTGGAGTTTCTCAAAATGAAGACCACATTTCCCACAAACCCCGCATTTCCCACAAACCCCGCAGCCTCCTGTCACAAGGAGGATGTTGTTGTCCCTCCTCCCCCTCCCTGGCGTCATTCCATGTTTTCTCTTTCCCTTTACTGAAGATAATAAACACATTGGAAGTGGTTTTGCCATCAGCCTTTGCCAGAAACTCTGTTTACATCGGAAGAACGGCGCCCTCTTCCTGTTTTGTGCCATAAAGCAATCCAGCACATTTCTCACCAAATTCGACTTGGTGGTACACAACGTTAAATGCAGTGTAGGGGCCGGTAGAGGTTGCCAATGTTTTTGACGATGGTCTCGTTTATTTACAGTAATGTCTCAGAATCAATGCGGTAATGATTTATTGATGCCAAAATGCTACACGTAGCACCTTTAAAGGATACAATCTTAGTATGAAATCTTACAGTGTTTATCCATCCTGATTGTGAGTCATCATGGAAATAAATACTGTGTGCTGTCCTTCCGTGATGTAGCGACTGTGCCTTCCACTAGCTTGACCTTGTGATCACAGTGTCTGCCCATAGACCAGAGGAGTGGGGCATCTTTCCCAAGCCAAGCTACCACCAATCTGCTTTGCTCACTTGACACGTTCGGCTTGATGTGCCATTCCTTGGCAGAAGGGTAACTTCCTTGCTGACTTACACAGTGTACCCATGCTGTAGATTTATCCCAGTGAATAATGTAACATAGACAGTGTCTCTGTATCTACACGTCAAAGCAATCCCACTCTTATGTCACTGTAGATCTGGGTCACTACCCCCAAGTGTTTCCTAGTGCTTTCATTAAACATTAACAGTGTCTAAGTATATTTCTATGTCTCTGCCTCTTGAAACCACAAATGAGTTCCACTTGGTGGGGAAATGAGATACAAACACGTGGCTATCTTCTTCCTTGTGCTGTTGTAAGAGGGGTTTATTTCTCTCTTTTTGATTGTTTGAATAGATTTTGGGCAGTCTGAAGTAAGGGCATGGGATTCAAGTTGTTATAGATATTGCTGGCCTAGTAGAGTCCTGGTGGTATGCAGCTGCTAACATGATACAACATTCAGTCAGTTGTTCTGGATTAACATGATACTGACAGTGAAGAAATGATAAATTCCATTAACTATCAAATGCACTCTCAACAAAACTACAGTAAAAAGAGCGAGGCAATGATAAAGACTGGTATCTCACCGAGGTCACGTATTGTATGTCCCGGCACAGTTTTGTCTCCCGCGGGAAGTCGGCCAGATCCAGGAAGCTGTCTACCACCACCTGGCCAATCAAATCATGGCGCGTGAACCTGTCGAAGTCATAGACGCTGAAGTGCAGCTTGCGGCTTGGCAGCTCGGCGTACGCCACAGGAAAGAGGAACACCTCATCGAACACTGGGTTGAGTGTCTTGCGATGCACCTTGGTCTGGTGCTTGGTCTTGCGGTCGGGCAGCAGGTAGATCTTGACGTAAGGATCGGAGGTTCCTGAGAAGTCCTTGGCGGGAAGGTCCTGGGCCTTGTGGATCTTCACAATCAGCTGCTCCAGGTCACAATCGAATTTAAGGATGAAGTGGAGACGCCCGCAGCTGTCAGCCCGACGCCCGTCTTCGGCATCCACCGAGCGCTGCTTGTACAGTTCTGGTTTGATCCGGCCCAGACCAGACAGGGACTCCTGGCGCTGGAACTGAGCAGGGTTGAAGTCCGGATTGGACAGGTTCATCTGACGACGGATGGAGTTGTGGCTGTTACGAAGAATAAAATTCAGACATGTAAGGGACTATTGTCGTTTTTCCACTGCAGGAACCTGAACCTTTTGGGTACTTTTCTGAGCAGGAACCTTCTCAGCAGGAACCTTTTTAGTTCCCCAAAAGATTTCGAGGTTGCTTTCCCACCACACCAAAGTACTGGGGAGATTATGCAAATAATGAGTAATATAATAGCTTGTATAGGCCAATGAGCGTTGTTCAGTACTGCAACTCCGCCCCAATGGTTCCTGATGGCCCAAAAAGGAACTTTTTTTTGGGGTCGAAGAAACTTTTTCAGGGCTAGTTCCCCCAGTAGGAAAGATTGAAGTTCCTGGATCTAACTACCAATAGTACTAAGTTCCTGGATAGTTCCTGTGGTGGAAAAACTGCTATTGTTAGAAAACAGTACTGGTCTATCTTTTTGTATTTCATGTGAAACCCAGCCCAAAGCCTCATGTACTGTATTCTTAGCTGATACAGACTTCTTATCAGTATGTAGCTGTGTGTCTGTGAGTACATGAGGAATACTAACCACAAAGAGGACATCGACTATCGAATATCTCTCTGAACTCTCTGTGAACTGTCATTCTGTGTGTCTCCATCTGTGTGTAACCTTGGTCAAACAACCAAATACTGGTCCAAAACAAGCTTCAGGCCGACGTGTACTGACCGTACAGATGAAGTGGGCTCAGTGATCTGTCTCTGGACCCTGTCTCTGGCTAGGGTGTGGACCTGGTTTTTCTCCAACTTGCATTGCGTCTCCAGCGGGATGTCAGGCGACGTGTGGCTGATCTTCATGGCTGACTCCAGGACAGCCACATCAGGATGGGGTGCTGTGGGTTCCTTAACGCAGCCATCCTCGCTGTACTCCCTCTCCTCCCCGTCCACCTGCGCAGCAGACATGGATGTTTACAGTTTTGATGAATATCGGTACTGAAAATGCTAACTTGGGAAGCGGCAGTGAGGTTGTGGGGGTTTGAGGACAGCGTTCTTAGTGATAGGAGATGGGTGTATTGCTGAAGGGAGGTGAGTATACTGGTCCTCAGCTAACTTTCTAAGCATACAACTTGGCCGTCTCGACAGAATTGAATAGCAGTGGTTCATTTATGCAGTTTTTGACAAAGAACTGAACATTTTGGAAACTCATTTCGTATTTAGATCATGTCAGCTTGTTGACTAAAAGTATATTTTTTATATTTTCATTATTATTAAAATTTGTTAATCTACTTTTGGAACACCCAGTATATCGCAATTATTTGTGCACAGACAATTCTCTAATGGATGGCACTAACGTGGATGCTAGGAGATTTTTGAGTGTCTAGACTTTGTATACACCAATAAAATGTCAATCAGTCATCTACCAAACTAAGTTTAGTCAAAAGTTAATACTTTTACTAAACAAGAGTTATTTTGGGCCTTTTGAATGACTTTGACATAGATAACATTCAACATGGCTAAGAATTTTATTCTGGCGGCATCCCTCTTCTTCATCACCTCTGTGAGGACAGGCTGTTGATCCCCTCCCAGGAAATGTGCCCCCTTGAGGGCGTCGGGGAGGAAGCGGCCACTCCATGGCACCCAGCACAACTTCCACGAGACGAAGAGGGAGACGCTGAAAAGAGCCAGGCCACATGTGGTCACCAGCAGGGACAACAGGCTCACCGACACATCTAGAGATGGGTGGGAGAGACAGACAGACAGGCAGACAGACTCAGTGAAAACAGCTCGGCCATCAAGAGAGGCTGCCACACATAAACCTCTCTCCCGAAGGAGGACAAATACGACTGTTGAAGAGAAAATGTCTTCCCAAAGATTACCCAAATACAGGATATCAAGGATTTCAAAGCAAGACCAAAAACCAAACAAAAACTACCATGCCTCTTTGACAAAATATCAAAAATGTTGTATAATATTCATAACACCTCAATAAAACCAGGCAAGTAGAGATTAAGATTGACTCAACTGATTTCTCTTTTCATCAGTATGTCATCTCCTTACCTCTAAGTACTGTTTGAGGCCGATGGGCCCTGGGTTTGTTCTAATAAGTAAAGCCGTCTGTCTGTCCCAACCCCTCCGTGTGTCTGTTCCATCCATCTGTTCCCTCTAGTGGCAAGACGTTTGTCACTAACATATTCTAAGTACTACATGCTCCAAATTTACTTTGAACTTTATTTTGATGGTGAAATCAAGTCTCTTCATTTAACTGTGAAATCAAAGTTTATAATGCTATTTACAATTTTTTACCCATTTAAATTGGAATTCACATCATCACTGGAGTTTTTAAAATTAAAAAGGTCTTTCTACTGTAACCCATTACAATAACCTTGATCTGTCCTTTTATTTATTTCAATTTCTTTTTTGTAATTTACTTTTTGTAATTCAATTTTGTCCATCTGTGTTTTCTAAAGATGCTTCATGCTGAAGAATCTAAAATATTTTCTACTGAAATCCAGACTACCCACACTGCTTTAAAAAAAGATGCATCTATTCACATATCCTCTGCTTTCCAGATGACTTGCTTTCACGTCCCTTGTTCCTCCTGTCTGAGTCTGATATGTTTATGCCCACACTCAATGCATGATGGATAGGATGTTTGAGACCAAAGGACAAGAGTTTGTGTTGCTATCCATTAGCAAAGGGGAGGTTGCTTCCTCTAACTGCTGGGCAATCGCAGCTTGTACAGAAGGACAGATAGTACTCGTGTACTCGTGCCTCTTTCTTCTGAAGCAGCTTTTCACAAAACAAACTAAAAGCCAAGTCTGCCAAGAGAGTTAAAGACAGAAAGGGGGTGATGGAGAAAGAGAGAGAGACCTGTACCTCTCTCCATCACCTCTATATTTTATACCTCTAGATATTTTACTTTTTCTGTCTTGCTAATCACACTGAATCAGACTCAAAAGAAAGAAAGTTGGTCTTCATTTTCCAAAGTAAGTGTACTTGCAGAGGCCTTCTACCCAGGATGCATTGATACACTGATAATGTCGACCATGCACTGTGCCCCCATGCAGTCCAGGATAGGTTATTCACTGTTGACAGCGTTGCAGTATGAAAGTGTTGGTCAGTGTTGGCGGAGTGTGTGGGTGTTTCCGTGTTTCTTAGGATGCACCACAAGATGAATTGCTAGACGCCACTGAGATTGGACATGCGAGCGTGTTCTTCAATAATGCAGACCCACGAGCACCTGAAAAAGTGCTTGCACGCTTGTTTTTCCTGGAATGAATGCTTCCTGTGGGGAAAGACTACATTTCCCAGCAGACAACAGCAAGTCGGCCATCTTGCCCCAGCTGAGGGGCGTTACTAATCAGCCAGGTGGTAACTGATTGCCTCACCAAGAAGACATAAGAGTGGAGTGACCATCTAGGGAGCAGACAGGGAGACTGATGAAGGTTCTCCTGAGAGGTTTGATTTCTGGCAATAAGTTTAAGTTGCAATTTGAGGTGACGAATGAAGTTGAGCGTTTTGTTTGAATCCTGCCTATAGCGTGATCTGTACCAGGAAACTGCCCTCAGATTGGACGGTGGCACCTGACTTTTGCCCTGAGGTGCCACAGCTTACAGCATGCAATCACTTATATTTATTGGACCCATTTAACATGTTCAAAACTATGGTTAGACTGATCTATCTGTTTGTGTGTGTATGGGTGTATGGGACACCCTTAACCTATTGATACTAAGGTGATATTCCACCAAAGTATGTATTAATATGTCATTAATATTAGCATTAGCATTATTATTATTATCCTGGGTTTCAGTGGAGGGTTTTCGTGTCCCAATGCCGTTTCAGATGTTTTCTCACCCTGCCCAGAAGGAAACACCATGAAAATGTTCAAATTTCAAGATATTGAATATTGGCATAAAATATCAGCAATATCATCAGTTTCAATCCAAAAGGTATCGGTATTGGTCTTCAAAATCCCATATCGGTCGAACCATATTCAACACCTATTGCATAATTCAATGTTTTTCAAAATAATTTTTTTTCATGACATACATGAGTTTTATGTGACCAGCATTTTTTTAACCTCAACGATCCTTCACTCGAGATATTTTGGTCTCTGTTAACAGGGCTATTCTGCAACACTATTCCAAGCAAGCCATCTATATAGTGTATACTTTCTGTAATTAGAGCACAGTCAGCAATATGACTTGTGAAATGAACCAGATAGGACATGGCCCTCTGTGGTGTACGGCTCTGCACTGGGGACCAGCTGGGATGAACTGAAAGCAATGGAGACAAGATATATGTGTGCTCCAACACAATGAATGGCTTGTATTCACAGTCGGCACAGTTAGAGAGAATCCAGCTGAGTCATTGTGCCACAGTTGTGAAGCTTTTGCTCTTATTATTATTGCTCTTATAATAAAAATGAAAAATATTGCACACCCCTAAACTGAATATATAGAAGGAAACGTTGCTTGTTTCTTACCTCATGCCTTCTCTCTTAATACTAATACCACTAACAGGTTGTCATGGTGCTCGTCATGCATCCTTCCAGCCCAGCCAACAATAACTCAAATGCTGTATTAAACCATTGCTATTTGATTTAGTTGTGATGTGTCACCCACCAGGGCCATATTCCTCCTTTCTAAAGGAATTCTTTGAGTTCCTTTCAGAACCGGTTGACTCAAACTCTCAACATTTTCATGACTGTCGAAGGCTGATCCCCCTTGGGAAGGCCTTCTCAGCGCTTATCGACACGTTTGGCTTTGCACAACTTGTTCCCAAATCGACCCACTCTCAGAGGAACACCCTTGATCTGGTTCAGCGTCTCAGATTTGTTTGTTTGCCCTCACCCTCTGGCGTTATCAGATCATTACCTCATTCAATCTGAACTACCCTGTCGCCATACTAACCGCATTGACACCTATAGTAGCCGATGTATTGACGCCGCCACTGTTGCTAAACTCATAGATCTTTTGCACATTGGTCCTATTAAGTTCATCAATGAACTAAACACCACCTGAATCAATACGTTTGTTTCTGTTGCGCCTCTACTCATGAGGTTTTCTTGGGAGTTTTTCTTCATCTTCTTTCAGGGTCCGACGGTGTCGGTTAGGTTAGATTGGGCCTGTTTCTATCTTAACATGCTATTTTGTGTTCCTGTGTTGATCTAAATGAAATGACGACTCAGCATATCAATTGCATCGATCGCATTGCCTTATTTGCATTGACCTGGCGACTACGCCCCTTTTCAAACGTTTTTTGAGTTTCAACAAAGTTAAAGAATGAAAACTCTGCCTCTCCTTCCCCCGGCCTCCTGGCCTGCGAGCTGAGTCACGGTGTTTATATGAGCTGATGGAACGTCTTTGGAGCATCCCAGACCACCCTTTGGCGCCGTTCAATTATTTTCGTTATAACCTTTCCTAAAGCTGCAGGTTGTCCTGGCTTTTTCTAGGCCTTCTTGCGGGGTGCAATCAAGGCACCAAGCCCTAAACCCAGTGCAAGCCAGTGGTGGTTAATTGAATTCAGCGGCTCCAATAATCAGCAAGCTCGCTCCCCGCTAAAGGAAGTCTCACATTTTTAATTATGAAAAGGTTAGAGAGGTCTTGATTACTTTAATTGTCTGTGGTGGTGTTGGTTGGGCTCATTCCATGCCGTGAATATGCACGCAGGATCACTACAACATCCCCATATCCTACTATTGATGCCTGAATAGTCAGTAAGGCATTTATTAGGAGCTAGAAAAAGTATAATTGGGCTCATATTGATTATTTTTGGTATTATGACATGACAAGGTATTAATAACCAATGTCTCCTCAATGATCATTTGACTTGCCCTATTAAAGTTCTTATAATCTGCTGGGCAAATCAGTGGCAAGTATGTGTCCCCTATACACTGATGCACACACATACAACAGAACAGTGTTAGTCTACAGCACATGAAAATATGGTTATTGAACACACTTACTTATTACCCTTTGGAGAGCAATTTTAAGAAAAACTATAATTTTGCATCTTTAAAATGGCAAATAAATGACAGAAGTGAATGTCTAACTCCGCGGTGATAATTGGTCCAGCGTTTGATTTCAGGAAGTTCAGATGAGTGTCAAAACAATTCAATACCAACAAGAGTGAAGCTACAGAGAAAGGATCTTCCAAAGGCTGAAGCATGGATTCATGTTTCTGAATGTGAAACGTGAATTGCCACGTTCTCAGGCCCAATCCCAACGTCCCCCTAAGGCCTAAACCCTGAACCCTCACAGACTTAACTGACTCACCTAGTAAGTGCTTGAGTGCGAGAGGCTGCAAGGGCTCAAAATTGTATGAATAGGAATGGGACAGCACTTTGCGACATATCGCGTTACCTTGACGATACAAAAACAAATGTATGTACAATTGTGGGTTTTGGGACTTTTTATTACGTTTTTTATTTTCTTCTCCCAGGCTCTTTCCTTACAGAGTGGACGAGAGGTAATTGTCAAATAATCAATTGACTCGTTTTGTCAAAACAGCATCATCAAGCAAAAATTTTAATAAATGGTTGATGAATAAACATTTGTCCTTCCATTTGTTCTTGCGGACTTAGTGGGAACGCGCATCAAAGTCTGTGAGTCTGTGAGGGGGGACATTCGGATTGGGCCACAATTTGCCGCCAAACCATTGTTGCACAAAAAAAAAAAATGGCGGGAAAATTACAAGGAGCTACGCGGCGTGCGACTGCTAACAGAGATGGAGGATGTCATCCAACCAACGAGGGCCGTGAGATTTCCCCGTCTCTCCGAACAATACGAGTGGAGTAGATGTTCTGATAGAAGCCTCCGCAGAGGCGCTGGATTACGCTCCGAAAGCCCAAAGTGAACAGACGGACAGATGGCCTCCTTTTTATTGATTTGGACTAAACCTCCCTTTGATGAGGAGCGTGTAAATAAACAGCACGGCTTAAGGGTCGGCTGCTTATCCAACTATTGTGGAGAACGGCTGATTTGTATTGGACGGAACATGACCGAGGGGTGAAGGAGGGCAGCAGCGGGGCTTTCTGGTGCATGTGTTTCATTTAGCATGTATGTTAATGTGTCACACACACACACACACACACACACACAGAGCAAACACACCTCATCTTTCATTCTTTCATCAGATAGCTGTCTCTTGTCAGGCACTAGGAGAGTTTCCAGTTTGATGATTTATTCATGTTACTGTATGCATATGTGTATGTGTGTGTGTGTGTGTGTGTGTGTGTGTGTGTGCACAAATCCCCACGCTGTATGCGCCGGTATCCGCAGCTTTCAGAAAGACAGATTGAAAGAGTTTTAAGACCTTTTTAATGCTACCTGGAATTGAAGACCATTGTTTGTTTTGTTTGAGGTCATGTATTTTTATTCCTAGATTAAAAAGAAAAAAAACACACAGAACACTCATCTTTGTTTTCCCACCAAACTCCCTGCCCACCCAGTATACACTGCCCACAGCAAATGTAATACTAATAAATGAATAAATATATAAGTTAAAGGTTAGATATAGATTATTGTACCATAAATGTGCAATATTCTGTCAGAAGAGAGGAGAGGAGAGGAGAGGAATTTCAAATAAAGCATCAAATCACTTAGCCGGAGGGATGCCTTTGGTGGGTTAGTGGACTTCCAAGCGAAGTTAACCCCTTCTAAGCCTGATATCCTCAGGCAAGATCCAAGCCAGACCCCAAGTGTAAGTCCTAGAGAAACTGCCTCTGTTTGACTGTTGTTGAAGCTGCCCCCCCCCCCCCTGGTCTGATACCAGCAGATCCCTGACTCATTAAAGCTGCACTAGACAAACACATCGGCGGCTCCAAATGGCAGCGAGGGGTAAACTTTACCGAAACATTTACAACTTCAGTACTCAGAAATCCTGTAAGGCGGTGCCAGTAAACAACACCACAGAGCGCTCGAATTTACCGACCCCGGGCCGGCCTGTGAAGCTTTCACACCGAAGGGACGAGAGAGAGAGGAAGAGATCGAACGTTGCTCGCTGCTGTTTACGAGGCAAGTTCGGATTTCGCTGTTGGATTGGATACTAGAATTTAAGGTCCCTCCCACTTTGTGACGGGTGTATTTTTACTTTCAGTAAACTGGTGGTAGACGTAGCTACAAATCTATGAAACCTAACCTCCACAGTTGCTTTGTTCGCAAAAGAAATACCCATCTTAACAAGTTGCTTATTCTAGTATCGGGTCTTAAAATCTTCAACAAGTTAACAATTGTGAAAAGTGAGATATTTCCACCTGTTTCCAACACAAATCCAGAATCAAGAATATCAAGAAAGTGTGAATTTCTTGATATTGCCTTATTCCACCTTGTTTCAGGATATTGACATTTGCTCATAAAAAAAACCTTTAAACATGAAACCCCTTTGGAAAATAGTGGAATTATCTCACTCAGTCGGCAGAATTTTTCACTTGTGGATTTTAAGGATTAATATGAGACGAAACGGCTTGTTAAGGTGGATTCTTTTTGCCTTTTGACTTGAGTTCACCAAACGTTCCTCCAACAATCTCCTAGCTGCCGGCACCTGCTCCAGGGAAGAGCACTTTCACTCCTCCGATGGTAATGGAGACGGGATGCAAAATGAATGAGTTTAGTTTGATTCCACAACAGAGAGAGAGGAAGGGGGGAGGGGGGGGGAAAAGACATAACACCAAATAATTCAGCAATCAGAGAGCTGACATGTATTCTTGCTTTCCTGTCAACATGAACACATGATAGAGGCCAAAGGATTAAGCAATGTGCATGTGTGTGTGCATGTGTGTGTGCATGCTCACCATGCATGGTTCAGGACTTATGATCACCGTACCAGAACGTTAAAAAAAGGTCTAAAAAAAGTCTCAAAATAAATTATCTAAATTTAAAGGTCAGTTATTAGAGGTGTTATTTACTTATTTATCTATATTTTCCTATATTTCTTATACTTATTTATTTCTCACCATGCACTGATGGGTTTCATTGCACTGCATGTTCAGTCTTGGATTAATACGCAACAGGGTTAAGAGTACAATACGCCGTCCTTTTTCGTACACTGGGAATTTATACTTTCCTTCAGTCGGAAATAGGCTGTTTTTGCTTTGTTGTTATTTGGGTTTTAAACTTGGCCTTAAAAGATCTGAGATGTATCTCGGAGCTGAACCTAGCAAAGCGTTAAATGTAAAATCAATACTAAAAGTAATGTCCAGTGTAGAAAGGTCAAAATGTGCATAATAGGGTCATGTGATGCGCGTCTATCGATAACCTGGCGACTGAATTCTGTGACAATGACGCCTAGAGAGGAAAACAGGCCAAGACAAGTTGTTTAGTGTTCTGTTAAAACGTTTAAAAAGAAACAACGATAACTCTCAAATTCTTAGATAGAGGCTTACGGTGTTAGATGACAGACAACTGGTTTATTCTAGGCTGTTTTGTCTAGATCTAGTTAAAGGAAATGTTGGGACGTCCAGCTATAGACAGTCACGCAAAACCTGCTGGGATCGGTAGTTTTAACAGAGATGTGTTTAGAAGTTTAGTTGCAAGGTTGTTTTCAAGAAAAAAATCAGTCAGTCTGTTATGTCTGTTGAAGATATCACCAGATTACACCTCTTGATGTTGCAGGTTGTTAGCTTTGAGCGAGAGGTGTTCATGTGCATAAATGTTGCTGCACTCAGTCTGCAAGATATCAGGAACACCCTCCTGCTGTTGAGTTGCATCCTCTTCTGCACCCGAATCCATTTCCATGATTGTCCAGAAGACTAAACCCCTCTTTGACGTCTCCTCTCCTTCATCTCCAGCTGCCCTTCATGACTGAAGTGGATTAAACAGGTGAAATCAATAAGGAATCACAGCTTTGACCTGGATCTCAGAGAGAGCAGGTCATGTTTTATCCACCCAGTGTATACAGCAGTATAGGAAGAATATGTGAATTCTCTTTCACGGTGGATCTGTCCTTTAATTTAATGTTGCAAATGGGGTAACTCTTACTTATGCCATACTCTGAGGCATCACATTTTGAAATGACTTGCTCTGCACATTATGCTGCATGGTGTTGTAGATATATTGGCTGCAGGTCATTTTTGTTATTGAGGAATTATTCTACTGTTGCACTCATTTTGTATAAGAGCGTCATCTGAATGAAATTGTGAAAACGTAAATGTAGAAGCAAACCTATCACACTTTAGTCTAGATAGATAGATAGGTAGGTAGGTAGATAGATAGGTAGTTAGGTAGGTAGGTAGGTAGGTAGGTAGGTAGGTAGATAGATAGATAGATAGGTAGGTAGGTAGATAGATAGATAGATAGGTAGGTAGGTAGTTAGGTAGGTAGGTAGGTAGATAGGTAGGTAGGTAGATAGATAGGTAGATAGGTAGGTAGGTAGGTAGGTAGGTAGGTAGGTAGGTAGATAGATAGATAGATAGATAGATAGGTAGGTAGGTAGGTAGATAGATAGATAGATAGGTAGGTAGGTAGGTAGGTAGGTAGGTAGGTAGGTAGGTAGGTAGATAGATAGATAGATAGATAGATAGATAGGTAGGTAGGTAGGTAGGTAGGTAGGTAGGTAGATAGATAGATAGATAGTGGACTTTCTCCAAAAATCTTCTCTCTTCTATTTCTCTAGAATGTTTTAATCTTTAATGGCTGCCATGGTAAATAAACACAGATTAGCACAGACCCCCCTCCTCCCTCCCGCCTCCCTCGGCTCCTCATTATTTACTCTATACATGATGATAATGACGATGAACACATAGAACAGCCGCGGGGGGTCACGGACGTGTCGGTGCGGCCTAGTTTATTGTTGGGTTACAAGTTTTGCTATTTCTCATGTACTCCTGGTTTATTCTTGCGGACTGTCCAGCGCACCTACACAGAGAATACCACTTCACTTTTCTCGACGGACTTCTACGGGTTCGGAAAAACTAAAAACTATCCTCGGGGCTTATAAAACACTTTCAAACCCTACTGGATGAACTCAAAAAGTGACAGTCAAGCTAAAGACAAGACTGCTGTTCTTTGACATTTTGGAGATCCGTCCGATGGAGACGATGATGCCGCACACCGCCCGGGAGCTGAGCCAAACCGCTGATTACACCGTGTCAAACATCAAAAACACATCTGCTCCATTACAAAAATCAATCAGGGTGACCCCTAACCCGAACACCTTACCCTTTCAGACCCTGGAGGTCATTAAGAGGAGATGAAGTGGAGGAATCCTGTGATTATGACTAATCTGTTGTTTTCTAGTCCTGTCAGAGAGCGAGCCTCGGGCTACAGCCGTCTCATTAAACTTTCCTCCGGGGAGTCAGGCACTGAGTACGGTTCAATACGCTGCAACAGCCAAGTCAGCAGCGGGTCAATAAGAGGCAATAGATTAGGGGAGAGGGCAGGGGAGAGTGGGTCGAAGGGGAAGCAGGGATAATACCCAGGAAAATACTTCTACTAGTACTAGAGTATTAGAGAAGAAAAGGGGGTGGGTAGTTAAGAGGGAAAACACCTAGGGAGAGGGATGGAGAGGAGAGGAGACGAGAGGAGGGGGAGAGGAGAGGAGAAGAGAGGAGGGGAGAGGAGGGGGGGAGAGGAGAGGAGAGGGGGAGGAGAGGAGAGGAGGGGGGAGAGGAGAGGAGAGGGATGGAGAGGAGAGGGAGAGGAGAGGAGAGGGAGAGGAGAGGAGGGAGAGGAGAGGAGGGAGAGGAGAGGAGGGAGAGGGGAGAGGAGAGGAGGGGAGAGGGGGGGAGAGGAGGAGGGGAGAGGTGAGGAGAGGAGAGGAGAGGAGAGGAGGGATGGAGAGGCGGGATGGAGAGGAGTGGAGAGGAGAGGAGGGAGAGGAGAGGAGAGGAAAGGGGAGAGGAGGGAGGGGAGAGGAGAGGAAAGGGGAGAGGAGGGGGGGGAGGAGAGAGGAGAGGGGGGGAGGGGAGAGACTATTAACTTTATTGGGCTCATTCATGAAAATCACCAGAGGCTCAAAGATTTCTAAACCAAATATGCAATAATGTTATGTTGCCTGGCAACAAAGCTACCTCCACAATGCAATTGAGGGTGTAATGAAACCTAACCTCTCCCCATCAACATTTAATCAATCCCTAATTTCGGAGAGCAAGAAATGAAAGTGCATGCCGCAACTTTCCTGCAGCTTTCCTGCGTGGACGTCGAGTCTGCAAACATGTCAGTTAAACACACGACTACAACATGTTTGACGTCGTCCACCTTACGGATGATCACGGTGGTGGAAGAAGCAACATGTTCCACAGAGGGGACGTTGTTTTCAGTTACATTTGATTCTAATATACTAGCAATGTTGTGAACCCCATATCACGGCCAGTTTGAGCTGAACCTCAAAAAATTACCATTTCACATGGTAATTTTTAGAGCAAGCTCGTAAAAAATATATATCCTCTCTAGCCAAAATCTGAATCTGGGGTAATAGAAATGGCACCCAAATCAGAACGCCGGGCAAGAGCAATACTTACATACTTAATCCAACTCGTAAATACTGATTTGTACGGAAACCCTGATGGGACACAGTGGAAAATGGCTTTTGCGGTCCCTTGCAATAACTTCTGCATTCCCACTACAAATGTTTTGCAGGGCCTCGCAAAAGTCATTTCTCCCAAACTGTACGTGACATGAGCGAAATGGTTTGCAGATTGTTTATTTGATTCTATATCAGGGGCAGCAAAATGTAATTTAAGGATGTGTCCTGACTATCTTCCTGTTAGTCTCTTAGCACCGTGGGGGAGGGGGAGGAGGGGACCGTGGTGTGAAAGTGTAAATGAGGGAACACAAAATTATAGACGATTTTCAGGATTTCCAGTTGCGTCACAAATTTGCTATCAACACATCTGTCGCCGTCATGGAAACCCATTGGAGGAATTTGCTGTGCACATATAGCCTCAACATATATAACAACCAGGCAAGACACAGAGATAGCGAGTCACCTCAGTTGACCTAACCAATCACTAATCCAACCTGAACAGTTGGTTTTTAGCTAGCTATCTAGCCAGACACCATCGGTCCGATCTTGATGGAACGAGTCACCCCTTGGGCCAATCAGCAAGTAAATGATTAAAAATCTATCTTCAATCTGTGCTGTTCGATGCATTGCAGGGCTTGTAATTTACCTTTTTATTGTACCCACTTTCCCTCAACCTGCCTCGTCTACTTGTGATTTCCTACATTTCCCAGAAAGCCTGTCGACAGAGACCTGGCCTTGACTTGTTGTATTCAGCTGGGTTTTACGTGTAGATGGAGAGAGCAATAATGGTAGCGATAGTGGTAGTAACAGCAAGAGAGCGAGAGTTTGCAGTCGAGAAAAAAGTGAGAGTCGTGCCCCATACTCAAAATGCAACTTGTTTTGTGGCTGCATTACATTCTGCTCCACTGAGGCTGCTGCCAGTGGACAATTAAGTATCTCTGCATGCATCTTGAATGGAAAATGGTGAGTCTAGAAAGAAGCTCTTTGTCTTCAACTCCATTGTAGCTGTGCTGGAAATAGCTTGACGTGACGTGATGTTGTCTACATTTGGCCACTTATGCGTAATAAGAAAAACACAGCACAAAGCAGCAAAATGGACCCAGGAAGGCAAAATACATCGACAATATCTGTTCTGAACAGTGCTTAAGTGTTTTTAACTTTAAATTACTAGCTTAAACAATGACATCATGTGTGGGAGATGACATGTTTACTGTTGCCTTGTTTAGCGAAGCAAATTATAATAATGTTCGAAAGTTAACCACTGCTAATGCTAGCTAACAAGCTACATTATCTAAACACAAAATCAATCAGTTGCATCAGTGATGAAATGATTACTTCCCAGTCAAAAGCGAAACAGAAATGAACGTCTATTGAAGTCTGTTGAGACGACCTAATTATATGTTTATAAATCTATCAGCCGTTCACAGCCACTATTAGCCGCGAGCTGTGGACCTTCACTACTGCCACTAGAGGGAGTGTTGCATGCAAAAGCCACTCCAATTCTTTTCCCCTCATTTTCCCACTATGTCACCTCAGAGCTTCTGCAATTTTGCCTGTGTAGCCAGTAACGTATGATACTTTTTAATTATTAAAAAAAAAAAATGCTATATTTTCCTACAGTCATTAAACGTTACTTACATTACTGGTTTGGTTATTATGGGTCTTTCGGCTGGGCGGGGCCTGTTGGAAATTGTTGAAACTCCTCCCAAACTTAATGCCTGGCCAGCTCCAGCCTCTCCCCTCTCCCCTCTGAGGGATAGTTGTTTGTTGTGGATGGAACTGTGTGTATGAGTATATAGAGCAGTCTAATACAAGGAGGAAGTGGGTCACAGCTCCCCAGGGGAGCCAGTCTGGTAGCTTGAACTTCCTTTTCATCATACATGTTTAATGATGGATTGTAACATGTTTAAAGGCACCAGGCAAGCCCCAACTTAATTACCAAAGAACCAACATACAATACATGCAAACACTGTCTCACACACACACACACACACACACACACACACACACACACACTTACTCAAATGATTTTATGGAATAATCCCTAATAGTATAGACTTAGAGTGTGGTCTGTGGTACTCAGTGGTGAGTTTATAATGCTCTTATCATAGTTAATGGTATTTTTCAACTCCTATGGTATCACTATAATAGTCCTGGAACATTCCCAAAGGAACTTGTATTACTCTAAAATGTATGAATGGATTTCTATAGATGGGGATGGAGATAATGGACTATTCAAAAACTGTCCTGACCGGTCAGAATATGAATGGTGTCCAATGGTAATATTAAAGAGATGGGTCTGAATCTAACTAGTCATATGGATGGTCCCGATCACTGATCATTATTTTTGACTGGAGCTCCTCTTCAAAGTGTTGTGGAAAATATCAGGGTGGGGCTTCTTCCTCAATCCGCCAGAGAAAGAGAAACCAGACCAACACTCCCCTTGCTCTGTTTGGCTTCCAGCAGGAAAGAGGATGGAGGCTGTTTCCAAACGGCTGTAAAGCACACCCAGATGTAAGATGCCCTTTTTTGGTTTCTGGTGGAAGCTGGTGCTGAGAGGTGCAAGCAACAAGTTCACAGTTCTTCGCAGCGGAAACAACTGAGTCACTATGCACGTCCTATCTGGGCTACAACCAGGGGTTTAGTGCAGGGTACACCCACCTGAACTCAGCTGGCAGTTTCCCCCCATTTATAGGCTGACATAAATCATTATGGGATAAATGCATAGCACAGCATTATAGTTAGCAGTATCAAACTGATGTATATATCAAGATAGGGTCTGCTGAGGGAAAAAAGCATGAATTAAATTTGTTCATTTGTTTGTCTTATCATGATACAACCTCTTATTGGTAAATTAGATCAATTAAATGGGGGTTTTTAACACCGTGGGTAGTTTTGTAGCCTAGATTGTAATTCCTCTCCACTTTAACTAGAAAGAAGAAGACGTATAGACTGCGTGGAGCCTGACCTGAGTCCGTGTAGCGGGGTCTGGCCAGGTCTCTGAAGTAGTAGATGAAGTCCAGGCAGTTGTCGTCCTGCACCTCTCCCTTGGAGCACAGGTCGGACAGCAGTTCCAGCGCCTTTCGACAAATCTCATCCTCTCTTTCTGCAGGCATTGCCCTCCAGCATCCTTCTGACTGGTCCGCCACTCTGGCTGTGATCCCCCAGCTCTCTCTCACACACACACACACACACACGCACACTCAAACTCACACACACACTCTCTCTCTCTCACTCACACACGCACCGGCGAATAAACGCACCACCAGCGGTGCCAGTAAAAACGCGCAACCCGGCTACACCCCTGGACCGGTGCGCTCGACGCATCCGATAGATCCGCGCTTGTGAAATCCTATATCGAGTTTGGATGAAGCGCGGGGAAGAACTTCAGATTTTCAGCCTGGACGAGAGAAGTTTTCAAGGGGTTTAAAAAAGATCCTCCCTTGCATGGTTTTGACCACAGTAGTTGATTAACTGTGAGAGCCGCGGCTCCAACGCGGCGCGCAGCCCTCCCTCTCCTCCCCTTGATTCCCTTCCCTTCCTTGGCTTCTTTCCTTTCCGTCTTTCTTTTCTTTCCTTTCCTTTCCTTTCCGTCTTTCTTTTCTTCCTCTCCGTCTTTTCTCTTTTTTCCTGTCTTCCTCTCCAGTCCGCTGCTCTGTGGTGCTGAATCACTACTGAACCTCCAGGCTACAGCAGCGCCAGTCAAGGTCTTCAATGAATGCTAGGCTTTCACTGCGCTCAATTATTTCTCAATGTACAGAGATGGATAGAGACAGACAGGAAGTTCAGCCTCCATCCTCCACCCCACAAGGGACACACACACACACCCACACACCCACACACCCACACACCCACACACACACACACACACACACAATTGTTTTCCAATTTCACTGAGACAATAACGAAATTAATTAATTCCTTTCTCTCTCTCACTCACTATCTTTCTTGTGTATTCTGAAATACCCCCCCCCCCCCCAGGTAGACACATGAGTAATGAATGTGCTCTCAGGTAGCAGATGTTTAAACAGAAAAAGGGCCCAAACATTTCAAAGGGCCCACATGCATGCACTTGACCTTTCATGATGGAAGTAATGAAGGGCGAGAACGACAGATAAATGTCACACTAAGCCCCAGTAAATGAGCTAATAAAGGCCTCTGTGTGTGTGTGTGTGTGTGTGTGTGTGTGTGTGTGTGTGTGTGTGTGTGTGTGTGTGTGTGTGTGTGTGTGTGTGTGTGTGCGCACGATTTGTCTATTCAGCAAAGCAAAATATCGGAGGACATTTAATGGTAATTTCACAAACAGCTCAGAGAATAGAAAAGAACAAAACAGTGTTTCGATTAAATGATGTGACCTTTGGTATATCTATGGACTGTAGATGGAGGCCCGTTACCAAACTGTGTGAAGGCATTAGGCCTACAGACTATTAACTTGGATTGCTATGGAAACATGGATTGGAGTTTTTAGTTCAATTTATTGGCGGCACGGGCGCTCTGCAGGCAGAAAGAATCTCATTGGTTCAGTTAAACCTCAGTGGGCGGAGTCAAAGAACCACGTTTTTCTGGCTAAGTAAGAGAGGAGCGAGTTAATATTATGAAGCTAGTGCTCTTGCTACTAACTGAAAAAATGCAGTCTAGCCATACAAAGGGCTATCTAGGTTAGCTAGGCTAACTAGCTAACCTAGATAGCCCTTTTTATTGAAGTTGAGTGTTTGTCATTTTGTGTTTTTGTGCTTCCAGATGAGGATGGATGCCCTTTGTGTGCTTCGACAAAAGGAGGCAATAAACAAGGAGGTGGAGAGGCTGGCTCGAAAAATCCAGCAGCTTCAGTAAGAGAAGACAATCCCGGTCAATGATGCTGACTACCTCCTCTCCAGGGAGAAATCACTCAGAGAGAATAAAGAGGTAGGGAAGAGAGGTTAGATGTGGCCAGCTGAGGTGTTACATTGTGAAATAGCAAATCTAAGAGTTTCAACCTGCAGCTTGCCTCCTTGTGGCATTTCAAGCGACAGAACATCATCACCTAAGCAGAATATTGCCAGAGAGAAGGACAGCATCTCACCCTCAAGAGGGCATGGCTGAAGGAAAAGACAACACTTTTTTTTAAAGTGGAGGCTAAAACCAATATAAATAAATAAATAAACAGCCCTGGAGACAGAACAGTATAGTATTGTAAGAGAAAGAGACATTAAGGAGATGATCGTGATGAGGAAGGCCTTCCACTTGGAGAGAAACCATATCTTAACAGAGAGCGAGACCTTCCATTAAAGACAAGGCAGGGGTAGAGAACAGATCTAGACATGATCAAGAAAAAGAAAGAAAATATCAACAGAGATGAGGAGCAAGTGGCAAAGAAGGAACAAAAAAAGTGCTTCTAGCCACAAAAGGGACGAAGACCATGGACCAATGTTATGAGGCCAAAATCGCCAAATCAACAAGCATCCTCAACTCAGTCTGGCCCTGCAAGTGTGAACAGGACAGCTGTGGCTGTGTTAGAGATCTAAATAGGGCAGAAAGTATCAGACCCAGAGTGGAAAATCCCATGAAAACACGGCGGTGGACGAGTGCCAGCGTATGTAAACCCCTCTGTGGAGCAACTGTGACCATCCTAGTGGCGCCACCATGGCCTTTTCAAACCAGTTATTTTCAGCCTACTCCATTTTATCTAACGCCAGAACGTTTGATGATAAAAAAAATCTAATTTTCTCAGTGCCTTTTAATATCAGTTGATTTAAAGATGTGTAATTTATGTGAAGGGGGGCTTCAGTGAATTAAATAATTAATTTGAGATGGGCTTGGAAGAAAGATCCCTACTAACAGATGCATCATCCTATCCTGTATCTGGTTTAAATCCCATGTATTAGATCTGGGAGAGTTTAACAAGCCTTTGTTGTAAATAATAATGTTCCTAGGCTACGGCGGTATCGTCGCAACCAAGATCAAACAATTCTGCAATCTTGCACAACCGAAGGCATTGTTGCATCGAGTATAAGCAGAAAGAGAGAAAACAAGAAGCAACCTTTGTTCCTCTGTGTCTGTACGCCTGTGTCTACGCTTACAGGTGCACAACCAGGCGACTGGAGCGTGTTGAGGCCGTCGACAGACAGCCACTCTCCAATCCGGAGGATGAAAAGCCAAGCGAGCAGCTCTCTCTCTCGGTCTGTCTCCTCCTCAGTTCATCTGAGTTCTTCTGAGAAGCTGTCTTGCCAGGTTACGTTCAGTAGAAGAAAACACAGTCTGCCTGTCTCTCTAATGCAGCGTATCAAAATTTTAGCAGCACAGATGCTGTTGTGAGCAACGCCACTGAAAATATTGTGCAAGTGTCTAGTCCTCGCCAAAATTAAATTACATACCTCTCCAAAAGGCTTCTCGAGTTTTTGTAGAGGCTTTTTCTCCACGCTCATATATTAAAATATATTTAGAAAACTGTTCCTTAAATTAGTAATCCTCAAAATCCATCTTTTTTTTGGCGCCATATTGGGCGCTAAGTGCTCATCACTGGTTTTTCTGCTCTGCACTTCCCAGAGATCACCTGTCAATCAAACAGTGTGTCTAGTACTCTTGGATTTTCTGTTTGAGTTTCTGTAGGTGGCGCTCTTTTCTTTGTCTGTTCAGCCACGGTGGCTATCGCTGCTCAAGCTAACTACCAGTACTTCAGTACTTTATTCTAAACAAACCAGAACCGTAAAAACGCATCACTTCCTGTCCACCAGAGGATTTTTCCCAGGAAAAGACCTACCAGACTCCGGGTGTTTAAAACCGCAAATGGAAAAGCTTTCATGAACTGGCTAGAGGCTGAATCACTATTGTGTTATATCAATCAGTGATAGCGAGTAGCAAAACGGCCACTGATGAAAATGTCCCAAGTCTTTTATGCTTTGACGCCCATGGTCCTATGGCGAGTCTACGCTGTGCAGAGTGGGCAGGTCAGGCATTGTGCCCGCACTGATTGTAAAGAAGAGCCTGTCGATGTTTGGGCTGGCTTTGATAAATCGCTCCAGACTGATAGATGGTTTAGAAAGAGACAAGGGTTTTCTCAGACTACTCTATCTCTATTGTAAATGCCAAATGAATTCTGACTTTCTCTCCCATCTCACATCCTGCTGTCAAATGCCAAGGCCTTCAAAGACTCATTTGTTTGTTCACGGAGTGTCTCGACTCCTTTCCTCTTTTCTAAATACCACCTCACAGTTCTGCTCTCCTCTCCTCTCCCATCTACACCCTCCCATTTCCTCCGCTGCCATCCACTCCTCTCTTCTCCTCACCCAGATAGAGAGATGCTATAGACCGGCAGACAGACAGACAGACAGACAGGCTGACAGACGAGTGAATACATCTGAAAATGCATACAAATCCCAAGTAAATAAATAAATATATGGATGATTTTTCAAAAAACCACCCAAGCTCACACACCCACGCTGAGCTGAGGTAGCATTGGCGCTCTTTCAAGCCTTCCACGTGAGAAAGTGATCGATCTGATTGAGTGGTTTTATACAAAAAATCTGACTACAAGGGCGTTGAGGCTACAGTTAGATTCAATTAGCATACCGATCGGAGACAATCTTGCGCCTCCAGATGTGTTTCATTGATTTCCTTTATTGGAGACGATACGAACGCACACGCAACTCGCTGAAAAAACAGCTGATACTGTTGTGTGTTCATTAGGTAGCTGAGAGAAGGATTGCTGCTCTGGGACCAGTTTAGCCCCTCGGCGGTGGTGAAATTTTACATGGTCATGCCCACATGACCGATGATCTTACATCAGCGGTTCCCATCTCATTAACTGGTCTCTGATAAAGTTCGCACCCAATCCTCTGCTTTATTATCAGCAAGATCCTGCGGTTGGTGTCTTTGTACTTTATTCGTTCTACTGCGTGAAACACTTACGAGTGATGAGGCGGTTCGTTTTGTCCCATGTTTCTTTAATATAATTCCTTAAAATGGGAATTTCGTAATCTAGCACCTCTATCGACCTCTAGTGGTGACCTGTAGGAGTTGCAACAATGAATTGCCTTGAGCTACGGTGGCCTCTAACTGACATAAATAATAAAATAACATTTTCACACTAGAGACGAGCAAGCTAGCTAATTAGAGCAGAAGTCCAACAGGTAGTATATCACCGTGCAAAATACTAACAATATAATAATAATAATAATAATTTGTCATTTGTCAGGTTTTAGCTCTCCTAGCCAAAATGTGGCAGTGGTCACCTGCTCGTAGCGCCGTCCTCCATCGTTGAGCAGGTGTCTTGAAATGCCTGTAGGGGTGGTGGGTTGTGTATCAACCCCCTGCAGATATATTATGTTCATTTTGGGATGGTAAATGTTTTACTTGTTGCCCCTTTCACCTCGGTTGGGAGCTGATATCCTGGGTTGACGCTCCGATCTGAGAAGCCTATTAGAAACACAGTGTGGCCGGTGTGGAGGCAGAACAGATGCCCTCTGTTCCTCCAAGGCAGCTGGGCTGGCTAGAGGCCCTGGCTGAAACCTCGCTGATAATGCTAAATCAAACTCACCCACACACTCACCCAAAGACTCCACACACCCTTGGTGACACACACACACACACACACAAACGCACACGCAGAAGCACCGATGTGTGTGTCCACGTGCACATTCATACAAACATTTGAATGTAAGGACAGGCAGACAGGCACGTGGAAATGGATCAACAAGCATGCACACGTGGACAGAGGCACACACGCACACACGCACACATACACACACATACATTAACAAATCAAATTACTGAACAGAGCTGGTTTTATAACAACAGCTCTGCAGCATCATGCTTACAGCTTTTGCTTTTTGCTGCTCTTTGGACCTACTGACTACTGATACTGATGGTATTACATCATCTGACACACAAATAGAAAAGATCTTGAGTGATCACTCCAGAGGATGAGCAGTTTCACATTACATAATGTCCAATCAAACCACACCAGAGGTGTGTGTGTGTGTGTGTGTGTGTGTGTGTGTGTGTGTGTGGTAGACTAATACATCATCACGCCAAGGTATTTCACATGGAGACAACTCCAGATGACCCCTGTGTGTTTGTTATAAATCAATGGTTGAGTGATGTCACATGGGACCCGTTTCCCTCTCCACTCCACGTAACAGTGAAAGCATCAATTCAGCATCAGAAACAGCATAATATAGATAATATGGTGCTACGTTGGGTCTGTTAAGATCTGTCAACTATGCTATGCTTATGGTCTCTAATGCAGAACCCTGTTTATTATTTTGGAAAATAATTAGTATCTTCTTGAGAGCTACTGAAGTACTGAAAAGCTGAAATACGTGTAATTCTGCTTGATTATCATTGCCTTCCTAATTGGTCAGCTTCATTTGAAACTACAGAAATTCCACCTGCAAATTAATCAAAAATATATGTATATAATTTATATACCATACATAAATGTACTCCGATGAATACTTTCTTTCTTGCAAAAGGACTAGATTGGGAGATGGTTTCAGTGGCTACCTGACTGCTTGGGTCAGTTCAGGTCAGGCTGAAGGAGGTATCGTGGACTACTGGCCACAGTCCCCATTGGAAACCTGAAATATTAGAAACATTATGTGATGCCAAAATCCAACATTGTGGTTGGCATGGTTACCTGGAGTGGACTGGGATTCACCCCTGACCTTTGTCTGACCCGTGAGCCCTTGACTAATATTACATCAATGAACGGAGCTGGCAGTGTGAGCTATGCCAGAAAAGCTCTTTGTACTTTGTTTGATCTAATGCTGGTTTTTGACCTATATACTATCACATCAGCAGCTAGCAAATGCCCTGAGCTCTCCAGAAAGGTAAGGTAAGTCAAAATACCATAAATCCAATCAATTCAATTCAATAGGAGCAGTGCAGACCTTCAATGAACACAAACCACTTGGTTGGGAAACAAATTAAAGTAACTGGAAGCTTAAAATTAGTAAAGTCTTGCTATGTATTATCCCTTACTTAAACCAATTCTATGAAGTCTTAATGATGTCCAATAGGATCCATGCAAGAAAGGTCACTAAGAAAGTCACTAATGGGTATAGAAAGATGATGTCTTGTAATGTTTCTCCACAGTTAAAATGATATTTCACTATTTAATATGAAGGGTTAAAGTTAAGTATTGTTTTGTGAGGTAAAAGGTTCTGGTGTTGCCTGGCAATTTGCAGGTATTTTAATCTTGGGCACTTAGTGTAGAATTAGAATGCCCTTTACCCTTGAATTTTTGTAACTTATTAGTTTTCATGCTGACATTGGATAAAATGTCATATGTGGGCAGTAGACCAGACATTTAGAGGCATCCACACATTAAAATGAATTTGCTGCCTGTACACATTTTCCCACGGCCATCAAAGTGAACAGTGTAGCGGGTCAGTAGAGGGGTTAACCGTGTGACAATTCATCAATTTCAATCGTGAAATTGTGTTGCTCCAGTTCCGCATTAAGCTTACTCTAATTTTGGATTAGACAAGTGAGGAATTGTACCTCCAAATATGAAATGAACAAAAAATCCCAGTTGAAAAGTGTCTTAGATATTATCCGGTGGTTTGCACACTAGCTAGTCAGTTAGCTATTTAGCTAGCTAACAATCCCAAAGCGCATTGGAGTAGAGACTAGGACCAGAGGGACTAGGGCTAAAGACAAGACAGTTTCCTGTGTCAAAGTAACCTACATTTAGAAAAACATCTACCTCATCACACCATTCACTTTTACTTAGAACATTTACATTACATTACATTACATTACATTAGTCATTTAGCAGACACTTTTATCCAAAGCGACTTACAATAAGTGCATTCAACATAGGTAGGTAGAAAACTACTAGTCACCAGAAATCATAAGTGCATTTCCTTCCTAAACAAGCAACTAAGAGCAGAACCAGTGTTATGTGTTATGTTTTTATTTAAACAAATAAGTGAAGCCAATAAACAAGAGCTAAGACAAATAAGTTAATCATGTCAGCATATAAACAAGTGCTAAGAGAAGTAAGTGAAACAAGTAAGCGAGTGCTAAGAGGAAGGGTCAGGGTAGTGTTTTTTAAAGAGGTGGGTTTTCAGCCTGCGGCAAAAGATGGGTAGCGACTCTGCTGTCCTGACATCAGTGGGGAGTTCAGTCCACCACTGTGGGGCCAGAACAGAGAAGAGCCGTGACCGTTAGATCGGCCCCCAGGGGCCTCTGAGCGACGGGGCAACCAGTCGCCTCGAGGCAGCAGAGCGGTGGTCGGGCGGGGGTGTAAGGCTTCATAGCCTGGAGGTATTACTGAACTGACCTACAGCCACACCACAACAATCATTTTCAGGTATCTCTTGTTTTCTAGCCTGGTTGTTATATATTTGGACATTGTATCGTCCCAACCAGTTCTCCAATGGACCTCCATGATGGAGCCAGATGTGGCCGATAGATTGCAAAGCGTCTATTGAATTTAAAGGCCATTGGTCAATCTCTCTTAAATCCAAGGCCTCAGCGTCGTAATCCAACCTTATCCAGAGGTGGAGGATGCCTATCAACTATGGCACTACAGTTAAACATCATACCTTTTTTAATGGCTCAACCTGAATTGAGAATATAGAATACAGGCCAGTTATTTTCTGTACACCAAGAGGTGTTCCCCTCGATTAGCCACGCTGTAACTGGCCGTCCCCGTCAGACTGCTTTTAAAAACGTCCTATTTCCCATCACTGCTTGAGGGCTATAACTTACAGTGCTGTGATCCACTGGGAGGGCCGGAGCAGAGCTAAGAGGTAGGACTAGTTTCCTCCCCAATATAAACTCCACAACTCACTACTGCCATTTAGTGAGGGACCTGGACCGGTGCCGTGTGTTTCACGTCTACCCAGGGCAAGTAGTTTTTCCCTGGGCACTGATCTAAATGTCGAGGGTCCATTTCCTAAAGTGACAGGTGACTGCACATTTTTCAGCAATGCAGCTGATCCCAGATCCAGCAAATCAAAGAAGTGTCAAGAGCTCAATTGAGTGGTTTTATTCAGCTGTTTTGCCTGTTTGCCTTTTGAGAAGCATGGATGTGGAAATGTACTACGAAGACATCTATGGTAGGACTTGCTCCAGATACGTATATACTGTATACTTGTATATATTCGATACTACATATATAAATGAAAGCCAAGAATGAGTTGACTCTGAGGAGCTGTATTTCAATGTATTCCATCATTTCAGGTCTCCTGGGGCGCTGGAAAGGTGACTTGATAGTCACATGGTCTTTTTTTGGCCTCTTCCGACCTATGAGTTGAACAAATCAACGATTGAAAATGCTGCAAGAATGTTTCAAAACACAGCCCTGACGTCTACACATTCACTTACCATATGGTTAAACCAAATATAACTGATTCAAAGAAATTATTTCAAGTCATTCCTCTGGTGTAATTACTATTCCTGAACTTTTGAACGAGTCATTAGTCATCTCTCCTGTTGGCAGGCACAGGACTTGTGGGTTCAATGCTAGAAACCAACATAGTCAGAAACTATTACCTTTCATAGAATTCATTGAAGTCTTGGGCAGTCCATATGTACCGACCTTCATCGTGATTGAACAATCCTCTCCACCCACCTCCAGTGTGCTTTGGAAAATAGCCTCAGCATATCCATTCAATAGCTATTGACCATGTGTGCGTGTGCATGTGCGAATGGAATGGAAAGTCCACTGGCATTTCCCCTTGAGCTTAGACACACCCTGAATGTCTTCATCTGCAGCAATGACAACTTTACTCCAAGGTTACCAAGGTTTCTGCTGCAGCACTTTTCACTGGAATGAAACGGCTGAAAAGAAGAAAAAAAAGAAGAAGAAATAATACATTTGAAGAATAAAATGTAAATGTGCAATGAAGTTATTCTATTTCATTGTGACTTTACTGTATTCAATACTGTATACTGTATTCAAAACGGACGCTTTTCAAATTGGCTTAGGCCAGTCCTGACTGTCTGACACGGCCTTCAAATCCAAAGGTCCTGTTTTTTGTTTTTTTTGCCATGGAGTGAATTCATAATGCAATCTAGGGTGGATTCAAATTTGATTTTGCCATTAGCCGTTCTCTGACCGTACCAAGACATCTGCTCTGAATCTCCTTCGCCTTAATACAATAGAACTATCTCTTCATCTATCCAGCCTCTTCCTGCTCGTTCCTCCCTCGA
The DNA here is from genome assembly GCA_034670385.1 of Hoplostethus mediterraneus. Classification (NCBI taxonomy): domain Eukaryota; kingdom Metazoa; phylum Chordata; class Actinopteri; order Trachichthyiformes; family Trachichthyidae; genus Hoplostethus; species Hoplostethus mediterraneus. Next base: position 455,779 of record JAXDDW010000145.1, read on the forward strand.
GCGTTCTCCTCCTTCCTGATATTCCCCACCACCTCCTCTTTCTCTCATCCAATTCTTGACAATCTGCTCGGCTTTGTATGTACTGTATTCCCGGCGATATCCGCTGGAGCGGTTGTGTTAGTGTTAGCGTAAGGAAGCACTGCTGTGAGTGTGTCAGAGGAAATGTTGCATTGGTTAAAATAGATGATGGTACGGAGAGTGTGGATATTAGCTACTATTAGACGCATCCTGATTGATGCTGTACTCAGAGCCTACCCATTAAGCGATATAATCAGTTGCTTAAGACCCCCTAGAATTATTTTTTTTTCATGAACACAAGACAATAATGAAATAAAAATGTAACTTCCTAAACAAAAACTGACAACATTTCGTGCTATTTTTGCCCACAAATAGTGACAAAACAAAAAGCTCAGAGACAGTTTAGGTAGGCTGAGTAATTTACTGTCCCCTACGAAACAAGCACTCCCAGGATTCTGTGGTAAAAAAATAAAATCACATTTTGCAGGATAAGTATCTTCACAAGCCATTCTTCGACAGTTTGCTTAGTGGGTAATAGACAAATACTGTATTTACTGTAGTCTATTTAAAGATAGTGTTGCTGCTAATCCTATCCTAATCCTGCTAGTCCCACTTTAGTCTTTACATGCTTATTTGTACATTATGTGTGTTTAAACTAATATTTACAATACACAAGTTGGTTCAGTGTAATGTGAAGTGGCAACACGTTAAAATGAGGGGGCCCCCAAACCAAACCCCCAAATGTCTAGGGCCGGCCCTGGTTGTACTGCAACCTCTTCATCCAGTCCAGTATATCCACATTCGTATTACTTCCTCATCTCACAAAACCTTACTCCCTTGACTTCCTCTCCTCTATTCCACAACCATCTACATCTGTGCATGAAGAGGAAAAAGAAACTTGATGATTTATTGATCGCCTCTTCTCCACAGCCAAAGACTGCAGCCGAAGAGTCTTTTTGAACATCGACAGCTATTTATACTTCTTCTTTCACTTTTCATTTCATTGTTCAGGTTAATGCTACAGTATATTTCCTGCCACTAATGATGTTCCTCTCGTGTGCACGACTGCAAGCCAACAGCTTTGAAAGCATTTCAATCTTTAAACACTTCACAGAACGATGATGTATAACAACACGTCAAGGCTTCTTTTGCTGTGTGCTTCACATATTCAGTGTGAAAACAAAAATAAAGAAGAAACTCTTCCTTCCCTTATCTGAAAAACACTCAAACTTTTTCCTATTCCCAGTCAAAGAGCTGTGTTTACTCTAACAGGGCATTCACACTGTGAGCGACGTGGTTGATAAATTGATGATACATTTTTTGCTGCTTTGTTGTTACATGATGTTACATCACGTTGATGAGTTAACATCGGTAGCAAGAAAGCGCTAATTATGTAGCATTAATCAGAAATACACAGACAAAACTGAACAAAATGATTTGAGAGCTGACCAGCGACCCCAAGGACAGATGCACTCGTTCTCCAAGCGTTTTTTGAGACGTTTATTCCTGTAGTCTTTCAAATAAAAGTTGTAGAGAACTGGAACGCTGTTGAATGGCTGTAATCGTCCATTTTGCCCCTGCCGGGCGGACCTATTGTTCACCAAACAAAATGACATCTGTGGGGAAGCGAGGAAGTACATAAATGTCGTTGTTGACCTCAGATAACCTTGAAAAGTTCAGTCACAGACAACTTTTCTCATCCGACGAGCTCGTGCACACCTACGCCGAGTTTCCAAACACACAGTGATATTACTGAAGAAAGCTTTGGCTGAGCACATACGCTTTCTTTTGTTTTTATCAATGCGCCGATTTGTATGCACACAGTTGCCCAGTACAACCACCGTCTTCTGGTAGCTACTGAGCAGCACCACTGGAGCAGTTCAGTGCCTTGCTCAGGGGCACTTCAGTACTTGTTCAGGAAAGAGAGAGCATTTCTCAGTCATTTTACCTGCCCAGATTTTCCCAATCTTCTATAAACCTTAGGGCCTTGAATAGACACCATTTAGTTGTATACGGATCCTAAATGGTGTCTATTCGTGCACGTAGTACTCCACATTGACTGAGAGCGTAATCGCATTAATGTAATCAGAGTATTGTGTTTTCATCAGCTCTGCCTTATTCACGTTAGTGCCTTAATCAAATTATAATCACATTTTTTGATGTGCATGTAAACGTGAAGATTAAAAGATGAAAGCCTCACGCTCCTGCACCAATGCATCATTTTTAATTATCAAACGCCGACGTGTGCAAATGTGGCCGCTGAGGCATGTGCACACACCATATGCCGTGTAATGTCGGTGTTTGCCGCCGACATAAACTCAGCTTCCACGGGTATTTTAGGAATATCCTGCTTATTCATGTATGCAGGATGTGAGCTATTAGCTGGATAACTGTGTGTATGAAAATGCTCGCTTATTGTTGTTGTTCAAATCTTCACATGAACCTCACAAACTGCACAGGCTTTTTTCTTTTTTCTTTTTCTTCTCTGTGTTGTTGGCCAAAGTCGTAACAGTAACTTCAAATCCAAACACACAATATAATAAGGATATTTTCTAAATGTTCCTGGTTTAAAGTGAGTTTTCTGAGCACCGTCACTTTAATTCCTTACTCCTTTGGATGGAAACGCTGCTGCACTCTTGAGCAAGGCTTTGAATTCCCACCTGCACCAGGATCACTGAGGATGGATTTAGTCCTACTAACGGGACTTAAGGACTACTGTGGGATAATGTCAGCTCTTTCAACAAACAGCAAGGTACTTCAAACTGTCCGATCAATGGTCAATTTGTTCAAATTTAGAGCGGGAGAGGGGGCAGATAATTGTTGCTTTCCCTTACAATTTCTCTAAAATCAATAACGTCATTTGAGGGGAGTTGCCATCGCCTTTCATCACCCCTCAAATTGCCCCCCTATGTACAATCATGACTCCATGGCAAGCCTAAATGGTTGAAAGTCCATACATTTGCTAGTCAAGGAATAGAAATGAGAAATAAACATTTTGATAACACATGGGGGATGTCTGCCTCTGCTCAGCGGTGAGGCGTGGCTTCCACCTGGGGATGACCCGGCGTGCTGTTGAAGATCTCTAACGGTAAAAATCTAATGTGACACACATAACCTCCCTCCCACCCGGTGTTTTCAGAATAGTAATCACTCAGCAACACTCTGTTTTACTACTCCCTATCACTGATTGATCTAACACATTATTGATCCAGCCTCTAGTCAGTTCATGAAAGCTTTTACATTCACTGCTCTAAACACCCGGTGTCTGGTAAGACTTTCCCCAGTAAAATCCACTGGTGCACAGGAAGTGACGGCTTTCCAGTAGCAGTAGCAACAACTACCCTCACTGGGTAGTTAGCATGAGCAGCGATAGCCACTGTGGCTGAACTGACAAAGAAAAGAGCGCCACCTACAGAAACTCAGTACTGACACACTGTTTGATTGACAGGTGATCTCTGAGCAGTGAAGAACCACAGTGATGAGTATTTATCGCAAGAATTTTGCAGATTATCACTTAAAGGAAAATTCCACCCTCAGATACTTAGTTATTGTTCAATAGTTATTCATTCAATTTACTTTTTTTGGTGTACCCAATTTCCCAGAATGCCTTTCAACAACCACCTTAGAATGTGCCTGAACTTGTTGCTTTCAGCTGCGGCTACTGCTGGTGTCTCTTCCACTTGATTGTTGAACGTCAGTCTAGAAAGAAGACCCTTGCTCTTTGATCCTGAGGGACTGACACCAAAACCTGACGTTTGTTATTACTCTGTTACAGATGTCTATTTTTTTTCACCCTCCAAACTCCATTGTTGCTGAGCTGGGAATATCTTGACTTGATGTCACGTCATCTACGTTTGTCCACTCATCCACGAGAATAAGAAAGCTCTTAAGTGTTTGGACGATGAGATAGCCATTGAGTGATTTGGGTGGAAATCCACTCAAACTGGAGTATAGTAATTGAGTCCTATCAAGTAATTAGTGTGGATCGTAGTATGAAGCCTAATGGCTTCATATGAATTGGTAAATGGACTGCATTTATATAGCGCTTTACAGTATATGCCTCTCATTCACAAATTCACACACTGATGGCAGTGAGCTACCATGCAAGGTGCTTCCTGACCATGGGGAGCAATTTGGGGTTCAGTGTCTTGGCCAAGGACACTTCGATATGTGGACTGGAGGAGCCGGGGATCGAACCTCCGATCTTCTGATTGGCGGCCGACACACTCTACCCCCTGAGTCATGGCCGCCCATTGGGTTCATATATTACAATTTGAATTTGATCGAAAAGACGCGTTTCACGAGTGAACCTACCATACAGTGTGTATTAGTTACTTAAAAGTTACTGTATTGTATACTGTACTGTATACTGTGTATTAGTTACTTAAAAAGAGCTGTAAGGCATGTGCTTGGGTCCCAGGGCGAAGAAGACCGAGGGGTTCTGTGCTGAAAAGTTAAAGAACATCTGTTATAAGATACTCGCCTCTGCAACTCTCTCAGCAGGGATCGATCGATGCACCTGGATGCGCGCTGCTGTTCGGTAAGCTGCATCCCCTGCTGCGTTTGTTTGTCCTTGGGTGGATAAGAGCCTTTGCTCATTAGCAGGGTGTGGCTTCCTGCGTGCGCCCCCGGCTTCAAATCCTCCATATAACCAGCACTTAACTGGGAGTGCTATGACGGCAGTGATAGTACATACTGTAGCTGTATAGCTTATGTTAGCGTATGGGTGTGTGTGTGTGTGTGTGTGTGTGTGTGTGTGTGTGTGCTCTCTCTGTTGCTATTTATACAGTGGACAGCCAATTAAGCCCAGCAGACTGGCTGAATCATTTCACCTTACTGTTGGGATACACAGAGAGTGGAGTCAGTGTATAAGTTGATTATCTACACTTAAATATAACGTAATTGTTGTAATATATGAATCCATGCAAGGAATATTATTGTATTATAGTGTGTTCTTAAAATAGAAGAACCTTCATACGCTGTTCTGCTAAGAATAACACTTGATGGGTGTACCTTATCTGTGCTTTCTCCTCAGAAACTTTAAACAAAGGTACATTTTTTTTTCCCTTTGCACTGTCAGGAAGCGTTTTCCTCAGAGCAGCATTTCAGGATTACAGAACAGTAAGTCTGTTTAACTGCATGATGAGTGCATCTTAGCGCCCTGCGAGGTGAGAGGAGCTTTCTGTTCCTGGTTGGACGGCTGAACCGCGGCAGGGCTCCAGCCGTGTGGGGTTTCTTTTTTTGCAGTTTGCCCCATTGCCGAAAAGGTTACTTAATAAAAAACGCTTGTGCGTGTGCTGCAACCCCACTATATTACATTTCTTCACCTATCCACCTATACATCACGCTTGTCTCTATAGCAACTAGTGTCCTTCAACACTACAGGCCTGCTTTGTTCTTCACAGTTCCCCCACCCCCCCACCCCCAACACACAAACCATTCATCATACAAGTTCTGCAGTATAGTCCCTACAGAGCCTGCAGCCGGTTACCAGCTAATTCACTCTGTAACTAGACGGGTTCCTCTAGGATTTCTTTTCTATCGTTTAATTAAGGAGTATTGTTACAAAAATAACTATAAAGAAAATAGTTTATAAAATATGGACGGTTTGGCTCGGTGATTAGAGATGCGCTGCCTGTTCTCGGCTCCCTGCAGTGTGCCCCGGGGTTTCTAATATTAATGGCCGTGTGAGATAATCCTGTCTTCGCCTCTAATGCACGTCTGATGTCTCCTGTGCTTTTAGAGCCTCCTCTCTGTGGACCCCGGGACTGGAGGTGTTGCTTCAAACCGTCTAGCATTTGGGGGGAGTAAAGAGAGAGGGGGGGGGGGGAGAAAGGGGGACTTCATTGTCAGTGTTGGGGGGAAATGGACGGGGAAAGGAAGAGTGTGTGAAAAGAAATGCGCTCGCAAGGAAACTCGCAATAATTAGATGGGTAACAAATATGACAGTGGGGCCTTCTCCCGTGTGAACCTCCCATGATGAGACACTTTTAGGCTTTTCACACTTAAATATGTTAGCCCAGGGTTAACTTTAACCCTGGGTTATAACAGCCCTGGGTTAATTTATCTCACGTTTCACACTAGTTTTCTTTAACCCTGGGCTAACAATTGACCCCGGGTACTCAGTGTTCAGGATTTCACACTGTAAACTTGTGGACCCCGGGTTAACATTTAATGCTAATGTTTAACTCGCTGTTACATTCTAACCCCTGTTACATTCTAACCCCTGTTACATTCTAACCCTGTTACATTCTAACCCCTGTTACATTCTAACCCTGTTACATTCTAACCCCTGTTACATTCTAACCCTGTTACATTCTAACCTGTTACATTCTAACCTGTTACATTCTAACCCTGTTACATTCTAACCCTGTTATTCTAACCCCTGTTACATTCTAAACCCTGTTACATTCTAACCCCTGTTACATTCTAACCTGTTACATTCTAACCCCTGTTACATTCTAACCTCTGTTACATTCTAACCCCTGTTACATTCTAACCCTGTTACATTCTAACCCCTGTTACATTCTAACCTGTTACATTCTAACCCTGTTACATTCTAACCCCTGTTACATTCTAAACCCTGTTACATTCTAACCCCTGTTACATTCTAACCTGTTACATTCTAACCCCTGTTACATTCTAACCTGTTACATTCTAACCTCTGTTACATTCTAACCCCACAACATTTCACACTATTGTTCTTAGCACTGCATTTCGGGGATAGCACCACAAAAGCGGTGCTAACCCTGCTTCATAGCAGGGTTTGTTAACCCAGGGTTAAAAGCGGTGTTAGCCCTCTTTCAAAAATGCAAGTGATAAATGCTGCTTAGCCCAGGGTTAAATGCGTCCTTAACCCAGGGTTAAGAAAGACGTTAGCCCGGGGTTAAGTGTAGTGTGAAAAGCATATTTATTACATACACCTAGACGGTGAGTCACACACAACCAAAGCATGAAAGTATGAAGAATGTGACGGGGGTCGAGAGGTTCAATTACTGTTCGGGCTAAATGTCGAAGCGTCAAGAGTCATTTCAGCCACTTTGGAGGCGGTGTGATCGCCGGTGCCAGATGCATCGGGTTCAGCAGCTCGGAGACGGAGGGCCTCCTTGGCGGGAGAGGTCGGGGGAGTGTGGGGAGACTCATCCGAGCTAGCTGCAAATAAAAACGGGCGGTGTAATTCATGGCTTCTGACCCGTGAGGAGACGTTTCAGCACCATGGACAGCGCCGGATGCAAGAGGTCCCAGAGAGGTCTCGCGGATGCATTCTATGATTGTGCACAGCAAATCTGTCTCTTTCTGGTGCATTCCAGTGCAGGTTTCTAGTGCAGGAATTCATGGTTGCATTTTTCAATAATTGATAGAAGATGGCTCGTAGAGATTCTGAGTTGACTGACTGAGCTGAGGAGTACAGGAACTGTTATCAGAGAAGGAACAAATGTTAGTGGACTTGGAACTGAGCCTGAGAACTGAAGAAGAGCTGGACGAAGGGTAAAATAAAGAGATGAGATGGATTCTGGACCACTCAAACTGAAATAAACCTCAGGTTTAGCGGTGATATTATCCTGGGGCAAAGTTTTTTGCAGTCAGTTTGATGAGGCTATTCATAAGAATCCTGAGTTTAATTATCTCAAGTCTTATCTCCTATCACTTGCAGGTTTAGTGTTAACAGATGAAAACTGTGATAGTGCTGAAATGCTGACACAGATTTGGAAGGAACTTGGGGATAAATGTTCACATGCAGTCAAGTGCAGGGTTTGATACGCCGATCTATATGCTCAATACTCAAATGATCATCCTCCTGCCTGGTCGGTGGAGGCGGTGTGACGGTGTGGGAATGTTTTCTTGGCTCCGTACCCTAACCTGGCTATCCTTAGGGTTTGCCGTAGTTCAAATGATTCGATCAAGTAGAGGGATTTATTGATTCCTCCATAAATTACCGTCAGCACAGTCCAGAACTCAGTGTCCCAACGGTGAGACCTTTCACTTCCCATACAGTTTATAAATTTGATGCCCAAGTCCTTGAATTCATATCGGAAAAAAACTATATCTCAAAGTGTGTGTGTGTGAGTACGTGTTTGTGTTTGTGTGAGTGTGAGTAATGCATGTTTAAGGCCTGTGTGACGGTGATTAAAAATCCTTTGGTCTGTTCCATTATTTACTATGTGTCTGGCGTGACGGATGATTTCATGGGAATAATAACTTGTCATGAGAAATGAATCCCATTCGCTTAAACAAGCCCTGAATGAATCACATCTGGACCAAGGTTCATGCCACTCCACTGCTCGGTGAAAAAAAACAGTGATATGAATATAGAAAAGATGTTTACTTTCGCAGAAACCCTCTGTGTGTTTTAGATTCAGTCAAAACACCCGGGACAACATGAGACGATGTTCATAACACCCCCTGACTTTGGCAGGTGGTTCCTTAATGCTTAAAACTAATTGTGCGTTTTATAGAATTTCTAAAGTGATGCAACACCGACTGTGAAAGGTGGCTGATAATTACAAAATGTGGTACAAAGTAGCTGTTAAAACGAGGCGTGGAACAGTCTCTCCCAACTGGAGAAACCATCTTCCGTTGGAAGTCAAACAAATGGCGATACAGTTGTAGCTCTCGTTCAACGCCCCCCATCAGGCGTCTGTCCTCCATTAGTTTAGGAAATGTAGGCGACATATTGTCAACGCAATCTCTCATTTTAGTGCTTGGCAGATCACTCTTTATACCTCATGACAGTTCCACTTGGAGATTGAGCAATAGTTTGTATGCAGTGCATCCAGTAAAAGGTATATTTCTACATATAGTGACAGGACAGAGAGGAAGAGAGGATGGCATGTAGGCATGTCAAGTCACCTGACAATGCGTGGTGTTGTCATGCCTCTTCGTAGATTGCATCACTTTGGAAGCAAGAGCGTGTGTCTTGACTAGCAAATGCAGGTGTTGCTTTGAAACGCAATGGACTGAAAGGTTGAAGCTTCCCTAAAATGGAAATTCAATTAAAGCTTATTTTCTACTCCCGGGGAGGACGTGACATTCACCTTGGCCATGCTGCACCGGGGAACGCCCCGATGATGAAATGTTTCAAGAGTGGAACCATGGGAAGTCGGGAGACCCGCAGAGAGAGAGAGAGAGAGAGAAAGAGAGAGAGAGAGAGAGAGAGAGCGAGAGAGAGAGAGAGAGAGAGAGAGAGGGAGAAGGGTGAAACAAGGATAGGGACACTGAGGTGCTATGTCACCCAGCAGCCATGAACGGGATGGTAAAGATTGAGAAGCTGCCATGTGATGGCATAGAGAATAAGATGAGGAGGCATGAGCGCTAATAGAGGAGATAAGATGCTAACGCTAAAAGGTCTCTGTGGTTCACGGCCAATAGCAATAAAAGACCATGGCAGTAAAGGCTGATGCATTAGCAGAATGGCCTGACTGATCCTCTGCCTCTCATCTATAGTCTTATAGTCCTATAAGAGTCCTACCTGACTCCTACCTCCTACCTCCTAGCTGTCCTCATCTATACATGTCTCTCCTCAGTCCTCCCCTGCCCGACTTGTGGTCCTACCCACCCGTTTGTCTCCCTGTCTAATGTCAGGTAGTACTGGAGCTGAATTCAAATGTCATCTTTCGCTGGAAAGAATGAGAGGTGTCTCAAAACGTTGTGCTGTGGGTGTAGGTCCATTGCCTACCCTAACTAGCATTAAAAGTAAAAGTGAATAGTGTGACAAGGTAGATTTGTTTCCAAGTGTAGGTTTCTGTGACTAGGTAAACTGTCTTGTCTAGTCTCTACTCCAAAACACTCTGAGTTGGAGCTGGAGAAGAGTCAGCTCAGTTAACCTGAACAAACTGGTAGCTAGCTAACTAGCCAGCAGGCTAAATTAGAAAAAGAAAAGTATGTTAGCATGTGACTACTAGCCGCGTAATGTTAGCATATCAGACATGTGACAAGACAAGACAAGACAGCAACAGTTAGCTGACCAGATACTATGGTTAGCTAGCTTACAAGCTGATATTATCTAAACACAAAATCAATAAGGTCTATCAGCGGTTAAATGTTCAGTCTCCAGCTGAAGACGACAGAAATAAACCATGTCAAAGTTTAGACATTTAATAATCTGTTTACAGCCATGTTGCCAAGAGCTGTAGACCTCCAAAAAGCCCTCTATTGATTCAATAAAAACAGCAATTCAACTAAATGGAAAACAGAAAGAAAAACACCAAACCAAAGAGTTGTGGTTATAAGTGTCAGTCTGTGGTGTCTGGCTTTAAAACCCTCAAATCATCTGCCAACCACAAAGACTGACGGATAAGGTCAAGAGACGGAGGGTGGTGGGGAAGCTGACATACACAAACATACAAACACACACACACACACACACACACACAAACACACACACAAACACACACACACACACACACACACACACAACACACACACACACACACACACACACACACACACACACATATTGCTCTTGGGAGTACTCCTATCATTTCTGAATGTGAGCCCGGTCAGATGTCTTGCTGAGACTCTCTATGGATATTTAATAGGTCTCCACCACAAATCATAGTGAATCTTTCATGAGGTTACATCTTATTGTGTGTGTGTGTGTGTGTGTGTGTGTGTGTGTGTGTGTGTGTGTGTGTGTGTGTGTGTGTGTGTGTGTGTGTGTGTGTGTGTGTGTGTGTGTGTGTGTGTGTGTGGATGTAGTCGATAAGGGTAATCTGATCACAGAACATGGGAACTTACTTACTTTTACTGAGAAAACAGCAATCAGATTCTAGATGCTTCTGAAAAGTAGGTGACTACTTGTTGGATTATTCATGTGCGTATTCAGGGGGAAGAAAAGGCCTTTCCATTGCAAACACTTTAGATGCAAACACAGTAATCAATTATAGTGCCAGGTGATGTTTCTAAACGATGCTATTCACAATAGTATTTGTAAATGTGGGCAAAATGTCTTTTCAACCATCTATTCTTTAGATTTACTAGAGGTTAGTCTAATGTCTGCAGGGTATTGGTGGGAAATGCTTCGTGGCTGATCGCTGTTGTGCTTTGGCGCCATCTGGTGGCAGAAACCTGATATGACTGCAGAGGCCTAGCCCAAGAAAACAAGACAGATCTCCAATAGCAGATGGAAAGAAGAGAGGCCTTCTAGTCTGTTAACCATGTTAGGGATCATCTTGTCCTCTCTCTTCCAGAAATAGAATCACACACCACACACATCTGCCACTCTATAGGATGGATGGTGTTTTTAATGGAACCCAGGTCTGGTGAAGTGTTTAAAGACCATCAGATGTTGTATTTGTCATCAAACAGACCCCAGGAAACAGGAAACAGACCCAGCTGGATGTAAGAAACCCCAGATGAAGCTAAAAGTCATCAGTCAACAGCAATAAACTATTTTTACTTCACTGACAGGTAGAAAAACTAAAGTTACAGTGCTTTGATAATTTTGGAAGGTTATAGATGATGATAATAACAGAATAACCTGTCTCTGTTTAACATATCATAGTCTTTGTGGGTAAAGAAAATCAAAAGTCTGGAAATATATGGAAAATTAATTTGGTCATTCCCAGGTCTTGATGAGTTTGGAATTTAAAAAAATGTTTTGGGAAAAGTATGGAAAAATGTAGTTGTACTGCCCTGATATACATACCACTACGCATTGTCTGTGGTTTTAGACTTCACTTCATCTCACATATTTGTTGCTATGCTGAGCAATCTTCATCTATAGAGTGATAAGGCATAGTTAGCGTCATACTGAACACCAACACAAATCATCAAATCAAATCAAAAGAAATCAAGGCCTGGAAAAGGTCTGGAATCTTGAAATTGAAACTGCGTAGGAGCCCTGCAGGTTTCGGGACATGAATACTATAGACTGCATATGTTTCATAGAGGATGCTCTCCTGCGATGTTTCCTCCTGTTAAACAGCCCACTTAACGCCTTTTATTGAACAGCTTCTGCTCTGAGAACTGAGGACGTGTCACTGGGCCATCTGGAGAGCATTAGAACGAAATACCGTCGGACGGACCGACAGGGCATGAACCTTCTCTGCTGTTTCTCTCTCTCTCTCTCTCTCTCTCTTTCTCTCTCTCTCTCTCTTTGTTTTCTTTCTCATTCCGCAAATGCACAAACATATCCACAGAGCAAAGTGAGAGAGAGAGAGAAAGAGAAGAGAAAGAGAAGAGAGAGTGAAAGTAGGGAGAGAAAAAAAGAGAGGGGGACTGGGAGGGACCCGGGGTTAGGTTCAGTTGGACCCGAGCCTACTGGAACCAAAGCTGATTAGAGAAACAACGAGACAGAAAGCTGCAACTCTGACCAGGACTCCCGCAGAAAAAGACCTTTGCCTTATAGCTGGGCTGTTGTAAACTCTGATTCAAGTGGATTTATTTTATTTTTGGGCTTATTTTCAGGGAGGAATGGCGTATGAGTAAATTGTTCATCAGAGGAACGTTTCAGAAATAGACAGGAAAAGCACCGATTGCCTCTCGGACACAGAACTAGCAGCGGCGGTTTCAGTGCTGGGTAGTTTGACACTAGTGCTGATGATGTCAGGCAGCCCGGTTCCTGTCCTTCTCTTGTCTCTGGCCCTGACTGTGGGTTCAGCACAGGGCCAGTCCTCCAGCCAGGATGCCTTCATAATCCAGTACTTAGAGAGGAGACTGGTACAGATGGAGGTAGGTGGTCCATTTGACATCCAGTGCTTGCCCTTCCCGGGATAAGGAAGACACCAAACTGTGATGAATCTTTGACATGTGGAAGTCAAATCTAGGTTTACTAGTATACGCTCCACTACTTTACCCGATTGTGTTTCATGCTTTTATTCTGAAAACGGCGTCTCTGATGCATTGCCTGATTATACGTCTAAGGCTTTTCTTTGTTCTGTACCACTGACATCAGGAGCGTCTGAGTCGATGTGAGCAAACCACGGCGAGCGTCACCCAGAGGATGTATGACCTCTCCTCTGAGGTCAGGGGTCACCTGTCCCTCGTCAATGTTCTGAGGTGCCTTTAAACAACCTTATAGAAACACAGATAGATGCATGAGGACATGAGGAAATCAACGCTTTGCACCACAAGCCAGTCAGAAATTTTAGTTTGTGGATGTTTATTCTGCATGGCCTAAAATGAATGAATGAATCAAATGAAGCAAATCCATCTAGTGTGTCTCCCTGTCCATAGGTCAGAGGTGAAGAGCCAGGTGGACGGCGTCTCCACCCGTGTAGAACGGGTGGAGAGAGAGTTGGAGTATCTAGAAGACAAGATCCCCACCCAGTCCAACATTGAGATGGAGGAAGCCCTGCTGGAGCAGCAGATGAGGGATGCAGAGCTGGACCAGCTGAAGAAGACAGCCAAAATCACACTGGAGAACGGTGTGTGTGTGTGTGTGTGTGTGTGTGTGTGTGTGTGTGTGTGTGTGTGTGTGTTGTGATGATGGCGTACATGTCAGAGGGAGAGGAGTGAGCGGACCCGGTGGTAGTGAATGTATGAACAGGCTCCGTTAACAGGCTCCTCTCCATCTCCAGACTGCAGCGCGGCCCTGAGCGTCGTCAAGTCTCTGAAGATCGTGAAGAAGGCGGGAGACACCTACGGGTGCTGGTTCAAGGACCCCTCTGAAGGATCAGCCAAGGTCCACGCTTTTTTAACATGATCGTTTTGGATGTAACGGCCATAAATGACTCTAAACAGCAGAGAGACAGGAGGTTTACTCATCTAGTTTTCCCATAACAGTGCCATACATTATATTTTAAAGGCTAAATTCATCTTGGATCAGCAATCCTATTAATCAGCAGTTGATAAATATTGCCCAGTGCCTGTGCATGTGATGTATTCAATGATTGTTATGTTATATTTGGCTTTATTAAAGGAAAAATGCACTTTAAAACACTTTTACACTGTTTAAAAAGGCTATTGGCGATGTACCTTGCATCTATTCATATTCTCTCATTGACCATCACAGAATGATGATATATAACAGCGCTAGAATACCCGTGGCAATAAACGATGGGCTCTTTCAGGTGTACTTCCTCAGTGGGCTCAGAAACAACACGGTGTTGGAGTATGTGTCCTTGAGAAGCTTCACCGAGGGGGAAGCCACAGCGACAGCCAGGCTGATACAGCTGCCGTTCCACTGGCGGGGAACCGGCCATGCGGTCTACAACGGGTTCCTCTACTACCACAAGGCCGACACTGCCAACCAGATACTGAAGGTGGGTGTCTGTCCCTTTCGCTTCATTGTTCTGCTCCTTTCCAATGAGGGGGTTCAAGTGGTGTAAATACCTTCTGGTGGCCATGCTGGAGGTCCACACCTCAATGACAATCACTGATACAACTGATTGATTTTATGTTCAAATCATGTCAGCTTGCCAGTTAACTATGGTAGCTAACCATCATTGTTGACCAAGACGACTGGTTGCAAGATGTCCGACACAACTGCAAAGCCTCTGTGTCCACAATGAGGCACGTCGCCGAATGTGTTTGATTTCCATTCGTTTCTATCGCGCAAAGGTGGACCTGCTGAACGGCACGGTGGTGGACAGCACACTGCTACCGGGAGCAGGTCGCCTGGCAGCCTACAGTCTGAACCCCAACACCTACCTGGACCTGGCTGTGGATGAACTGGGCCTCTGGGTCATCCACGCCGACCCTGACTATGGAGGAAACCTGGTCATCACCAAACTGGATAAAGGTAGAGGGTACTCTCGCTTGTGCTCTCTCCACACACACACACACACACACACACACACACACACACACACACACACACAGTATCCTCATAATCACCGTATGTCTTGGTGTCCTCACCTCAGGGACCTTGGCGGTAGAACATACCTGGGACACGCTGTGTAAAAGCCGCGATGCTGAAGGAGCCTTCCTGATCTGCGGGACCCTCTACGTGGTTTCCAACACGCGCTACGGAGGACGATCCACCATACAGTGCCTCTATGACATCCACGACACCATCCACAGGTTGGCTTATGCACGGAAAGACACGTGCACACACACACAAGAATGCACTCTCACCATCGACCGTGCACACGTGCACACACACGGAATCATGCATTTTGAATCACAGTTCTCAACCAGAGCCGTCTCTTAAATATACATGATATTTTCTCATTTTATCTGCCATCCGCCCGCAGTCACGAGAGTCCCGTGCTGTTCTTCCCAAAGAGCTACACCAGCCACAGCAGCCTCCGCTATCACCCCAAAGACCAGCAGCTGTACGCCTGGGACGATGGCTACCAGACCATATACAAGGTGGAGACACGCAGGGAGGGCCGAGCCGAGTCAGGATGATATCTGCTATGTTCGTCGGTTAGAAAGAGTGATTTCACTTCACACAAATGTCCCCAATGATGCGATATACTGTACATCACTTCCTATAAAGCAATGACTCATTCTATAATTGATGATGATATAAGTTGATGAGTATAATCCACTCTTGTCCAGTCCCATGATCCTTTGGTGGCAATGGTTGCTGCCTTTATCGCTGTTATCATTATAGAGAAATAAAATTCACGTCCATCCAAAGGCACACAATATGCATTATATAGACTGTATATGTTGTACCACAATAAAGAGCATTGACGTGTCATGGATGGTCTTGTATGCATTGAATACCTCTATCTCTACCACTATACCTAATATTTAGGCTTGTTCAAATCTATCCTGCTGTTGAGAATTCTTCAGAAAAGCTATTCGTCATACCAAGTAGTATCAATGAAACTACTTACATTATATGAAGATTGTTTTAAGGGGGGGGAAATATTATTATTTATAAATATATTTATATTGGTGGTAGTTTGCCTTAAGATGATTACCTACAAGAGTTCAAATTGTACCCACTTTTTTAGTGTGTGTGTGTGTGTGTGTGTGTGGAAAAAGCCTGGGCCCTGTTCCTCTCATTACAAGCTGTAAGTGTTTGAAAGATACACACTCAGCTACGACAGCCTCATCACTTTACAGCTACTGACCAATGTAGTAGTAATAATAACAATAATGATAATAATGCTAATGCTAATATATTGTCAATATCGCTGCGTTGTAACGTCTCTCCAGCTGCTGACGAATCTTTTCTTGTAACGCCTCTGATTCATCCCGCCCATTTTCAGTTGAGGGTGACGTAAGAAAAGGGGGCGGGGCGAGTTTGACCGTTGACAGAAGCGACAAACCAACTGGCTGTTGTGGACAACTGTGACTTTTAAAACGGACTGCAGCTTCTTTCTAGCTAAGTGTCCGTTTTCACTATGAGAAGGAGAAGCAGCGGCAACGCCAGTCGGAGAAATTCAACAATAAAAAGACGCAGTGAGAATTTGAGTTTTGATGAATTCGGCTTTGCCCTGACTAAAAGAAAGGACCAAAAACTTCATCACCGATGTCACGATTACAGGTGCGGGATATGGGGGCTGGACACGTTGGACATAGTTTAGCATTTTAAGTATTAAATGCTTTTAAAAGTGCTGGTTTCTTTTGTCAGACCTATATTCTGTTTGTTTTTCATTTTCACGTTTATTTCAGTCGTGAAATTGGTGTAGCTGGAATTAAAAGCCTATAAAAACTTGCTGAAACTTGCTGACACCGCCCCTGTTCATATGGCTGCGCGGAGGCGTGTTTGTGTTTTATATAGAAAAACTCATTTTTGTAGGAAGTACTGTTTGAGCGTTTCAGAAACAATAAACACAGTTCATAGTCATTGTTAACGTTATATATATATAAATATATATATACATGGGTATGATATTCGCATCAAAATGCATTGTCCTTTTGAAATGGCTACGGTTACATTGTGGTGTTTTGTCTCATTAAATGGCAGCTCTGGATTGAACTGGACGCCATCATCCTTGTCAGCATCTTTTTCACATATACCGTGTTGTATGTGTGTAAATCTAGTGTACACATGTTAGATTATTAGTGTTGTTTCTTTCAGTAAGCAGACTTCATTGACACACTCTAATAGCTGTGGAAACAATACATGTGCTGTCAAGTCTCTAGCTAGTATGTGTACAGGATATGTACATGGCTTCCTCTATTTGAGCTCAGTTAAAGATCTATGTCTTAAACCTATTTACAGGGGTTGATGCTAATACTGTCCAATGGCCAATGATTATAAACACTGGCTGGGGCTGGTAAGTGTGTCAGTGTAGCCTACTAGTCACTTTGGTGGGCAGGCAGCCTGTGTTCGCTCAATCTGTTCGGTTCTAAAAAAGTACTTTTGCTTCTCAGACATTAAATGGGGTGGTAAACTTCTGAATCCACTGACTGCTACTGCTGGTTAACTGTTAGTTTCAAACCCTGGATACCTGTGGTGTCTATATCTCCCGGAGAAGTGTTGTTGTAGGGTTTGACCGATGTGGATGTGAGGATGATGAAGATTCAGTGTTAAATTGTAATCTTGCCAAGGTGGAAAAGCCTCTGAAACGGCATTTAAACCATCATGTGACACACCAACTCTCCATTGAAACTCTTGAAATACTTTCACACCACACTGAAATTATTTCTCAGCTCAGCCATCTGAGATAAAAAAATTTATAATAATAATATTCATGCATACCTGTGTGGAATTTGATCAATTGGGTTTTGATTGGGGTTAGACAACATGGAGTAGCTCTGGTGAGACAGGAACCTCCATGTCAGATTTGATTGGCCGATATCTGTTTTTCAATTAAAGGCCAGTATCGTCCCAATATAACGGATGTATCGGTCTAACGCTAGTATTGTGTTGTGTTGTCTCTGTCAGCTACCCCCAGCTGAGCTCAGTGAGAGTGAAGGAGCTGTGTGAGCTGCTTAGCTACTGGAATGGAGCTAGCTTCATCTGCAGGAGTCAGGTTGGGCGTTGATATTCTATTCTGTAAACTATAGTAAATGACAGATGAAGTGAATTCACCATATTATGTGTTGTGATGTGTAATTGCTATTTCATCTGTGCACAAGTTCAATTTATGATGGTCTTGTCAGATGATTAGCTACTAGAAGTGGGTATTCCTTCCCTTGCAGGGTCAGTGAGGCTTACATTTACTATCTGAGAAACAGTGACTTCAAATACAGATAGAGAATGACATTCAAATATTACATGTGTTGAGTGTGTAATTGAGTTTTCTGTCACAAAGTGTTTCCTCCACAAGAATGTGCTTTTCTTCCAGATGGAGGGACTGTGGACTTGGGTGTCGCTACGCGATCTGTGTCAGTAGTGAGGACTACCTCAGAACAGTCTGAGAGAACCAGACCAACTCCAGGTAGAGACTGGTACTGCAAGTAATTACACTCCTTGTACTAGATTGCTGTGACGGTTTTCTGACGAAAAAGGGGATGGATTCCTCTCAATCTAGTATTGCTTGTTGATGCCGAGTTTGAGTTTACTGTGTAGAGTGGTTTGTTCAAGCAGAGTCCTAAAGCATGTCTTCCATTAGTAACCGTATAGGTACAAGTTGCCTTATCTGGTTCGACGGTTTCAGGGTCTTAACAATTGCTTTACTGGACTACCTGTTTTCCTCAAACCTGGTTCACGCACGATCGACAATACTCTAGACTGCTATGTTTTTGTTACAGTTCGGATGTCTTGTTTTACTTTATGTTAGAACAGTTAAGTTTGACTTTAGAATGAAATTTTTTAAAATTAAATTGCAAGTCTTAAATTGTAAACTAAGTATGGTTAAATTTGCCTTTTAGTCTTAGATACCAGATTTAGGAGTCTACAATATGCTTTTACTTGGCAGGATAGTTGTTAGTCCATAATCGTCTTGGTTGCACAGATGCAATCAAACTGTACTTGTTTATGTCCTAAAGAAATCATGTATTATTGATTGGGTTGAATTATGTAATTTAAGATTGTCATTAATGCTTCTTAAGAAAATTGGAGTAAGAGACATCTTGCCCAGTCACCTGTTAGGAGAATAAGGTTACACGTTAGGCATGATATGTGAGGTAATATCGTGGTTGGATGTATGGTGTGGAGGTATACGAGGAGATGGTACTAGAGCTTGTTAGTGGCGCTATGTCTATAGTATCGAAACCAGACTTGTGAGTCCTCATCGAAATAACAGTTGATACATTTATTAATCTTAATACTGACCTAGAGTCACCTGTCCTGACCCAACTGCTTGCTGATATTGAGGAAAGACCAGACCCTTAGGTAGCCAACCTCAGGTCCTCACCCTACGCAATGTAACCGCAACGTAATGGATACACTAAGGTAAAGAGGTTAAGCACTTACTTAAATATATAGGGGATCAAAGTGGTATTCATTGGATTATATCAAATTCTACACTGTCTAACTTCTAATTCACTTCATGACATTTTTATTTGAAATGGTTTGAATTGTATTTAATTTTTGTATTTGTCATTGAAAGGTTCTTAAAGTATAAAATTTGCAGTAACTGGCAGAACTTGCCTCTAGTCACCCTGGGTTAGGAGAGATTAAGGTTCAAGGTTAGGCATGTAGTGGTGAGGGTTAGGATTAGTGTGTGCATGTGTTTGTTTGTGTGAGAGAGGGAGGGAGATAGGTGGAGAGAGAAATGCTAAAGTGCTCTTAGTACTCCAAGTACAAACAGACTTTGAGTCCGTCATCGAAATAACAGCTTTGTAGCATTTATTAATTTTAATTAAACTGCCCCATAGAGCGTTCCTTCCCGACCCACCGCTCTCTGATGGGGGAAAGCCCAGAAGCCATTGAGGGTCAGGCCAAACTCTTCAGGGTCCTCATCGCCTACGCCAAGTACAACCCGCAAGTTGGATACAGCCAAGGTAACAGAGGTTGATCCGCAGCTTTACTTTATTCATTTATGTATCCCATGAGGGTGGTTGATTCATTGATTTTTATATGCTGCCTTCTCTGCTTCTGTGCCACTTCATGGACGTTTGTGCTATTAGCTGGTTATACCACTATATCAACACTATGCAGTGCCAAATAGGCTGCTTCTTTATTTGTCGTGTTTGAAACAGAAACAAGGACAGATTCTGTACAGTCTGTGCATTTGTAGTGATGGCATATAGATCTAATAATTATCAGTTGTCTGGTCAGAGTTTGTGTTGTCTTAAGTCAACTATTAGATAAAGATCCTGAAAATAAGTTCTCCTGTCGTGTGATGTCATTGAAGTTAATTTGCATCTTATGAGAGGATTATGGGAAGGTGTGAAGATTTATAGTTAAAGTAATACAACTTTTTATTCCTTTTAATGAATCAGCCTACTTAATAAAGAACAGATCTTATTTGTGCAAAAGGACTTTCTTTTACCGCACAATGTTATATAGCGCCCGGATATCCAACAGGGTCTTGAACGACTACAGACCTGTGGCATTGACAGGGCTCACCTCAGACCCCTGGTGAAGGAAGGACTGGACCCCCTGCCATCTGGACAGGGCGGGCAGCACTGTGAGGATCATGTTTTTTGGATTTCTCCAGTGCTTTTAACACCATTCAGCCCACACTCCTGGGAGATAAGCGTCAGACAATGCAGGTGGATGGCCCTTTGGTGACCTGGATTATAGACTAACTGACTGGCAGACCACCGTATGTGAGGCTGCAAGGCTGTGTGTCACATCTGGTGGTCAGTAGTACAGGGGCCCCCAGGGGACTGGTCTGGCTCCCTTCCTGTTCACTCTTTACACATCCGATTTTCGGTACAACACAGAGTCATGCCACTTGCAGAAGTTCTCGGATGACTCTGCAATTGTTGGATGTGTTAGCGGGGGGGGGGGGGGGGGGTACTGAGGACTGGCTGGTGACTTTGTTGAGTGGTGCAACCAGAATGATCTGCAGCTCAATGTAGGAAAAACCAAAGAGATAGTGGTGGATTTCAGGAGGACTAAGGGACCAATCGCCCCCAATTCCATCCGGGGGGAGGATGTAGACTTGGTGCAGTCCTACAGGTACCTAGGAGTGCACCTGGATGACAAGCTGGACTGGAGTGGGAACGCTGAGGCTACATACAAGAAGGGCCAGAGCCGACTCTACTTCCTGAGGAGGCTCAGGTCCTTCAACATATGTAGAACCATGCTGAACGTGTTCTATCAGTCGGTGGTGGCAGGTGCCCTTTTCTTTGCGGTTGTGTGCTGGGGCAGCAGCATAAAAGGTGCAGACATTAACAGGATAGACAAGCTGTTGAGGAAAGTGGGGTCTGTCCTGGGGGCCAGCCTGGACCAGCGAAGGTGGTGGCTGAGAGGAGAATGTTGGTCAAACTGCTGGCCATCATGGACAACGTCTCTCACCCCCAAGAACTACTACTGCACATTTTCACTTTTCCTCAGCAACTAGTTGTAGAGTGAAAATTACCTAGATGCAGGTCCTATTCTATGTGGGATGAGTAAATTAGGGGTAATCCATTTAATGGATTTCAGACACGTCTTAAATTATGTGTTACATACATACACCACTTGATGGCAGCAGAGGGCCGCCAATAAAGAAGTCAGCACATCGCTCAAGACGATTTCTAATGCTTTAACAATGCTGCTGATGAGGGCAGGGCCCACTCACCTCTCTCAGTGTATGGAGTATACTGGAGTATACTGAGAGAGTATACCACTCCAACACACTATCCATCCATTTAAGCATATAGATGTGTGGGGGGGGGGCATTATGCCTTCCTGCTCAGCAGTGTACCCCTCTACTCCCAGATTTGCATTATCTCACTCATTGAAAAAAACATCTTCAACTCAATATGTCTTAACACCCATGCCTCATCGTGTAGTGTTTTCCTAGAAATTAAATATTGCTGCTGTGTTGTACTAACATCTGTGTTTCTTTCCCTTTTGGATAAAATGGGTATGTGTGTATTGCAGGGATGTCCTACATAGCTGCGGTGCTGCTGATGCAGTTGGGAGAGGAGGAGGCATTCTGGGCTCTGGCAGCCTTGTTGGACAAACCCAAATATCTTGCACAACTATTTGACCTCAACCTCACCAAGTAAGGATGAACATATACAATGTTTAAGGGCCATTAAATACCAGCACTATTAGCAATGTCAGCATAATCAATACAACTTATTTCCTCCTACATAAGTCTGGCACAGTTTTCCTCACACACTTTTTTTTTGGAGTTGGTGACGTAAGGCATGGCTGCAGAACTAAAACAAAGCTGTTATTTCTTGTGTAATCAGGGTCCAGCATCAGGTGAATGTGTTTGATCAGTTCCTGAAACACAGGAAGCCACAGCTCTCTCAGCACATGGTAGGTAATGCTGGGGCTTCATTTTAGATCAGGTTTTCACTCACTGGGTTTCTTCATAGAACTAAGGCTGAAATTTGAGGCATACCTATCATTAATATGAGTGAGAGTAGAATTATTTTAGAACTTCAGACTTTTAAACGATTCATGTATCCTGATGATATGTTTTTTCTTTGGCATTATTGCACACTAAAATTGAAAATGTGGATTGAATTTAGATTTGGGCTTCCCTGGAAATGTGGATGTAAACTAATGCATTTTTGTGACATTTTGTTACTGGAATAATTTGAGTTGCTTTAGATGGAAAGTGAGCCTGGGAATCCATGATGACAGTGGTGTGTGTGTGTTTCAGGCCAGTTATAGCCAAGTGATGAGACGTTGATCTGCTAGTGAGAGGCCAGTGTGGTGCATCCATCACCAACTGGGCCCCTTTCTGCTGTCATTCACTCTATTACACACAGAAACACAAAATCATCCTTTCTCCTTAGCCACACTGATTGCAACTTGGGCCCCCTCTAAACCCTTTGTGCGTGTGCATACACACACACACACACGCACAGTCACTCACTCACTCATCTGTCATTTGTGCTGCTTGAGTATCTTTGAAGGGATTGTGGTACTTCACGTTGAGTCAGCATATGTGGAGAAAAGCTGCCCTTTTAGAGCCAATACACACACCCAGGGGCTTATGGCAGGCAGTGGAGTGGACGCTGCTTAATTTTCCCCCATACGGACAAAACCTATTTCTGAAGATCAGAGGTTAGCGTTTTCTCTAATGATAGGCTCTTTGTAATAGAGCTGTTCAGCAGAATACTGTAAAGGCAACTGTAAGCATGCTGAAAACATTGATTTTTGTGCTGTGTAACCAAACCTACTGGACCTGGGCAAACAGGCTGAATACATTTTGAATACCTGGCAATAAACACAAGGAGCTCATTATATATCTTACTTTTGTCCAATTTTAGAAGCTGTGAATCTGGAAGTCACACACCAAAACAGCTAAAAATAAATAAATTGGAAACTCAATGTTCCAGTGGATTTTACTCAAGAACTGGGAGCTGAAGGTTTTCTATGAACACACAACACCTTTGAGGAGCAAACCAAGCCCCATGCAAGGAAAACACACTTTTGACAAGATAAGATACAAAATACTGTAGGTTAAATTAAAAAAACAGTCAGTCTCATTGTCTAAGGCTGTGTTCACACTGCAGGCCTTCATGCTCAATTCTGAGTTGCTCATATCAGATTTTTTTGACGGCTCATATCTATTCTAGGATGTAACCCATCTAAGACACCAGTATGAACTGACAGCAATGTTGAAAAGACACTCGCAGTGTGGGGAAAAAAGTCTACATTCATACTGCAGCTGAAATCAGCTGAGTGATGGGTAGGAAAACCATACTCAAATACATTGTATGGTTATGTTGTTTGAACCCCCCTTCCCGTTTCCCCAACCCCCTAATCCTCCAGGAGTCAGTAGGAGTGTCCTCGGTCCATTTTGTGATGCCATGGTTCCTTACCCTCTTCACCTCCCTGCCCTGCTGGGACTCTGTTCTGGCTGTCTGGGACCTCATCATACTGCACGGTAGTTACTTTTGTTACTTCCCGCTGTGCATCAAAGAAAGCATTACTGCCATAGAAATCATCTTTGAAAATGGCTTCTGTCTCTCCTTAGGCCTGTCAGCAGTTTTCCGTACTGCTCTGACCATCGTTGAGCTCCTGGAGTCTCGTCTGATGAACCTGAATGATGAGGGAGCGGTGCTACCCCTCCTCCTGAGGGTACCCGTTGATGTGTAAGTCAAGCATTGTTGAACACAGTAGAAGAGTATTCACGTATATTATCTAGGGTGTATGCGTGCACAGACAAACACAGTGTTGCTGGAAAAAGCTTGTGTGCTCAGCAAACCACCCTTGGATAGTTAGATAGAAAAAATACCTAAACTAAAATTGCCATCCACCAAGAACCAAATGCTGGTAAAATCTGCGTTTGGCAGATAAATCAGTAAGGGTCAAACTCTGTCAAACGTTGTCCCTGCTGGCCACCATACACTCTCAACATGAGCAAATCAAAGCAAGACAATGGTTCCGTATCAAACAGGATCCTGGTTGTGCTCTACACAAAGTGGTAGCATCTGAAGTAACTGTATTTATATATAAAATATAACAAATTAATTTGGGCAGTAAAAAATATTATTGTAATTGTAGGTAATTACAGACATATATACCACACACACAGAAATACAGTTGTGGCAATAGTTATTTTGGCAGAACAGAGTGACTGGCTTATCTATGCCTATAAGTACTCAACATTCACTTTCAGCTTTTACACAAATATTAAATTAGGTTATGTTGTTGTAAGTAATATACTATATACTACTATTTTCAACAAAAGCGTGCAGTTTAGGACAACACACATCTTGTGTTACATCTCAATACCACATGTGTAGCCGATAATATATGTTGTATGGAAGATATGTCATCCCAGACCACACTGGGAGCCGACGTGACGGAGCCCTTGGCAGCACAGTTCCTCCAGAACAGCTCAGCTTTTTAGCCTTCAATAAAACCCCAGGCAGCTCATGAATATCAATCAGCTCATCAGGGCTGCGCAGACTGCACATGTTTTGACATTGAGCGTTCCAAAAAAAGTATAGTTTCATTGTTTTGCTTTAGTTGGTTTTAGACATGCTTGGGTTAAACATCCTTTATGCTAAATTAGTTTCTTCAATGGCAGCCCATGCAGCTTTCAGTCAGGCCCCTCAGGTCCGTCTCACTATGTTGAATATAAACGTCACATGCCGGCGGACATGTTTTGTTGACATGGAGCCGTCGTTATGGCAACTCAGCAGGGTCACTGGGTTTGTTTATACAGCCAGTGTGTCTGTGACGGACTGGTGCACGGCGCTTATTAAAATCTAGTTTATCATATTTGTTTTAATAGCTAAGCTCCCTCCAAGTACTTTAATTTCACACTCATGTCTGCTTCTCTTTGTAGAAAAGGTCCTACTGTTTGGACCTCTGCTTGTTTACCTTGGACGGAGATCTGTAGAGCGTAGACTCCGGATAAAGAGAGGTTACACAGCCAAGTAGTTTCCATCTACGCAGTTGTGTCTCAGGCAGTGATAAAGCACGTTATCATGAGCCAAGCAGGGGAGAAGGTGTAGTAGGTAAAGCAACAATGACTTGCAAAGTGGATTGTGAAGGACAAGTTGTTAGGATTCTTCTGGGCCACAGTTATACAACCATTTTACTGTCGGATTTTGACATTTGCGTTGAATCTGATGTAAAGGACAACTTCAATGTCGGTTTGATTTTTCCTTCTTCTGTTACATTTTATATATAAAATATCAATATCACTTCATAGAACAGATACAAGAAACCCTGTTTTCTGTGCTGCAGGAAAAGGCGAAGCACATTTTGGTCCGTGTGCGAATCTCTATTTCTGTTTGCATATGCAAACATCATGGGCTTCCAGCACTGACAGTCCCATTTTGTTCCAGCTCTGGTGTTCAGTGGGCAACATGCCATCCCGCTGCATTGAGAGGTCCTTGTTGTTCGCTTGGCATCATTATGAAAGCTTGGTCAGGAGTCTACACTAAGTGGTCTGACTGTCTCTCAGGGCTGGATCCTCTTACACTGGGAAGATACTGTTGAAGAAAGAGAGAAAGGGAGGGAGAGAAGTAAGAGAGAGAGAAGGGAAGATAAGTGGGGGATGAGAGAGGGGAAAGTACACTAAGGAGGGGATGCAGGTGGAAAGTGAGTGTCATAGTGGGACTAAGAGCAAAGTGGGAGGATGGTGAGAGAGAAATGGAGGTGGGGAGGTAGTAGTGCTCTTCAACCTCTCTTACTTTTCTTTGAGGCTCTCTGCTCCTTTTAGTCTCTGTGAATGGTGTAAATGAGAGTTGTCATGCCCCCGTACAGGCCATTCTGATTAATGATTGGTTGAGAGGCTCATCCATCTAGTGTGACATTGTCTGTCTACACTGAGCTGTCAATCAGCTGTCACCTGTCATGGGCTGCAACAATAAACCCAACCCCCCAATAAGAATGAATTTGTTCCCTCTTTCGGTCAGTCTCTCTCTCTCTCTTTCTGTCTATCTCTCTTTCGATGAATCTCTTTCACTTTCTGTACCCTTCTGCTTTCTTTACTCCCTTCCCCTAATCTAATCTTTGGGACATAACATCAATCAACGGAGCTATGGGCTTTTTTTCTTTGCCTCCTCAGTGTCCTTACTCCACTTCTACTGTCCCACCTCTATCTATCTTCCTCTCCCCCTCTGACTCAATTACAATAACGCCTCTACCTTCCCCTATCTGTCCTCGTTTGTCGTCTATCTCACACCTCCTACCCCTCTGCTGTCTCTCTTCCTCTTTCTAACCCCCTCCTACACCCTTTAGCCTTCTGCTTTTTCTTTCCATCGATCCCTCATCTTTATCTTCTGTGCAGAAAAATACAGGAAAACTGTAATCTCCCATTAGAAATGAGCTGTGAGATGGAAGTTGGGCCCAAAAAACCCCGCAAAACTGAAAAAACTGCACTTGCAGTGTCCGAGTTATTGGGTTTTTGTTGTTTCCCTACCATCAGTATTCAGGGAATGTGCAATGACATGAACAGTGTCGGTATCATATCTTTGAATTCAGTTCTTTGCTTTGTGGGCTAAACAGTTAGTAACTTTTTAAAAAGACTAATCACCTTTTAAATGTAAATGGTGATTATGAAGCTCTATACAGAGAAATCAAACAATGCATTTGAATTATTGCGTTATAGTTAACTCTCACATTTATAATTATTCCTTCGTTCCCACACCCTCCTCCACCACTCTACTGATGCCTTTTCCCTCTCACTCTCGTTCTGCATCTATTTTCTGTTGTCTCTGTTTCAGTGTCCATATATCTCCTCCCCCCCACCTGTCTCTCTTTCTGCCTTTCTATACTCCCTCCCACTCAGCGCTGATATAGGTCGTAGTCGTCAATGGCCTCACCAGCCCTCTACCACTCCTCTCTCTGTCGATCATTCGCAGTTTCTCTTCTCTACCCCCTTCTTCGCAATACTCAGTTCACATACACCTCCCTGGGCTCTCCCTCCTCCTCTGTGTTTCTCATTTTCTCCTCCACACCCCTCCTCCATGCCTCCTTTCATTCACTCATTTATCCCCGTTGACACCCTCGTTCTGCTAGAGGGGTTGACACATCATTTGTTTACTTCACACTGACAAGGCCGGATTCAATGAAGCCCCCCCTTCGTTTTTTTAAGTCATCAAACTATTGGGCTTTTATTACTCACAACACACACAGGGATGTTTCACTTTATTTTACAATTAAAGAAGTTGACCCACATTCAAAAAAAAAAGTGTGAAGAAGTAAAGGAAAGTTCCCCCCTTAGATACTCACTGTGTCTGTGATGTTCAGTGCATTACAGGGTGTTGTAATGTACCTTTTTGTTGTACCCACTTTCCCTCAACCTGCTTTGTCTACTTGTACTTCATTTAGTGATGTCTTACATTTCCCAGAATTCCTTTTGACAACCCCCAGAGAACGGACATGAACGTATAGGCTACCAATTGTGTATAAAAGTGTCTGCGATCGGAGTAAAGTTAGCTTGATATCGGATATTCTATCGGATATTGGATATTCTGCCGATATTCGTTTTTTCATCTTCAATAACTTGTGCAGCAAACAAATGAAACCACATTAATGATTTATGATTACCACCAATTGAGAAGATAGTTTTCTTATGTGATCTGCAGTTCCTATGGGGAAACAAACTATTGGAATTTGAATGTGTTCATGCAAAAATATTTTCTCAATTGTTCCTACATTGTTCTTCCTCAGTGGGTCCTTCTTGTGTGTCTTGTTCATTATTTTAGGGATAGTATTCATTGCAGGATCTGGACATTTTTCGGAAAAACCTACAGATTTGAGTACAAGTCCATGCCTTGTTGTTCTCAGAGCCTTTCCCTGAGCAACCTGATCTAGAAAATTGGTCTGAGAGTTGGTGCCTAATCAGTTTAAACATCTTGTAGTGTAAACCTACCAGCTATGATGTGTGTGTGTGACATACATACACACCCAGAGATCAGGGCAGACGGTGTGCTCTAGCATCCTTGACATTTACAATAGTCCAGAAATAGATAGATAGATGTGTCTTTGCTGAGATGAATAGAATGTCAAAGGTTTGGTGTGAGTCAGTCCAGGGACTTTAAACTGATTTCACTTTTGTAACGCAGTCACATTTTTTAGTGCACATATGAGGGTTTTATGAATCGTCAACCACCAAAATTGCCTTCTCTCTTGACCCCCAGCTCTACATTCTTACTTTCATTTTGAAATCCTATTATAAAAATAATACTGCTACCGTATCTGCAATTAAGGAGCAGTAGACCATTTCCCCCCAATCTGTAGCCTGTGTCTAGCTTTCCAAGAAGTCAATTTGAAATCCTCTTTGCCGTTATTGATATTGAGAGCTGGGGAGAAGTCCTGAATGGTGGTGGTGACGGTGGATAATGTTGGAAGCTGACAGCTCTTTAACGTCTATGGAGAAGTGGATGCTGACAAGCGAAAAAGTTCTAGCAAAGTGACCCTTAAACTATAGTTAGTTTATTCTTAGGATCTTGGACAGCTTGATTAATATTTATGAACATAAGCAACTCTCTCCTATATGAGTTAGGTAGATCATTGAAAGAGTTCATATTATGGTAGATATTCACATTAGGCCAATTTCTCTTTTTGCATATGGGCTGTTTTTTTAGCCATCTGATATAGCCAAATGGACCGCTAGTGTTTTTGTGATGCTTTTATCTATCCCTGAAGAAGAAATTCTCTTTTCCCTTGTCCCCCTCCACAGAGAGGTTAAGGTCAGCTACCTAACAGTACTACTGGTGGTGGTAGGGATTCAGTATCTTTCTCAAGGGCACTTCTACAGGGCAGGTGTTTTCGCTGTCTTGGGGACTTGAAACCAGGTCCGGTTTAAGAACACTCTCCCTCATCATGCCAGTTTAAGTTGAATGACACTGAGATTCAAATGATTGTTTTTTTCTGAATGATAATAGTATTGCAGGGATGATAACATGAAAATGTTTTGAGACAAATGAAAAGATTTGTGGACATTTATCAACAAATGAGAAACGTCAGCCACCATTCTAAAAATCCATCGTGCCCTGAGGGATCAATATGAATTGAGAAAACTGAATTTTAAATTATAATTACAATTTCACGAATAATCGTCATTCAATTTTAAGCCATTTCAAATGTATGCAATTCAAATATGATCTAGTTCCCTCATTACTTGCACTTCCTTTTGACACAAAGTTCTACACACATCCATGTCCACTTGTGAATCCGTAAACTGCATATTTAACACATCTTAAGACCTGTTAAATGTTGATACTCTGCTTAACATCTGCTTCTCACATCCTCCTTTTTTACTTCTTCCTTCCCTCCCCTCCTCTCCTGCAGGGCCCAGTATACCATATTGGTGCCAGCCCTGTGGAATACTGAGGTCCAGGACTGGGAGATTAAATGTATGAA
Organism: Hoplostethus mediterraneus; assembly: GCA_034670385.1. Classification (NCBI taxonomy): domain Eukaryota; kingdom Metazoa; phylum Chordata; class Actinopteri; order Trachichthyiformes; family Trachichthyidae; genus Hoplostethus; species Hoplostethus mediterraneus. The sequence goes on from JAXDDW010000145.1 coordinate 485,480, forward strand.
CAGCCTGGTACTGGACGAGACCCACCATGGACCCAAGACTGGTACACACACACACACACACACACACACACACACACACACACACACACACACACTCAGCAGTTGTTCTTATGGAGGGGTGGATAAGGCAGAGGGCCACTGCCGGCCAGTGGCCCATACTTGGGTAACTCAGTCAGACCTACACCACTTAACCTTTAGTGTCACACATGCTGATCCTGTTACACACACACACACACACACACACACAGGTTTTGTTCTCCAGTCTTCTATCAGTGTGTACGGTGGTTGGACCTTAGGGAGGACATCTCCGGCTTGTTCCTCAGACCACTGTCACAAAAGGACGAAACAGTCTCTCCTTGTTCACCTCCTTCCCTCATTCAGTTTCTGTTTACCGCTTGTTACATGTTAAACTGCCTGGTAAGGTGCCAGTGTCTACCATTGCAGGCTGTTCTGTTGGTGGTTAGTGGCTTTCCACAAATTAAATCTGTCCAATTAGTTGTTTTTTTTTTATCACAGTCATTTGAGTATGTAACATGGCAAGTGTTGAAAACCCTCACAGGTCTTACACTGCTACACAGAGGGGTGTGTATTCAGCTGAGTTGATGTTTTGTTTTTCATTCTGGCTCACCCACAATGGTTGGGCCTTTCAGAAGCTACCTCTTACTGTAGGTGGGGGGCCTCAGTCGACCATCTCCCAGAGAGAGAGAGAAAAGGACCCCATTAGCCGACTGTCTACCTCACCCTGCTCTGATGACACAGTTTATGTAACTCACTACTCACACACACGCTTGCGTGCTGTGTGTGTGTGTGTGTGTGCCTACTATAACTTGACAGATCAAAGGAGCTTTTATCCTCTGAAGGTTGTTCAGATATCAGCGCTACAAGATCTGTAAACCCCTCAGCACCGGAGTCTCGTCTTCATACAAGACAGGCAGATAGGAATGCGAACCTGGTGTGTGTCTGTGGGTGTGCACATGTGCACGCGTGTGTCTTTGCGTGCATCCCAGCAGACTCGGAGACACTACGAGGATGAGTCACAGGTTGGTGGCTAGAGGGCTTGGTTTGTCAATGCGGATGGGAGGTCGGAGCGTGAGGGGCGAGAGAAAGAGCAACAGTGTGTGATTGAGTAAGAGAGAGCTTCGTGAGCAAGAGAGTGTTTACAACAGGGCAGAAGCATTTGAGAGAGCAAAAGAGGGTGTGTGTGTGTGTGCATGTGTGTGGGTGGGTGTGTGTGTTTGTGTGTGTGTGTGTGTGTGTGTGTGTGTGTGTGTGTGTCAGGATGAGTCATCCTTAGTTGCAGGTCTGTCAGCCTGTCTAGCCCTGGGGGTAGCAGGGAGAAAGAAGCTGATTCACTCCACTGCCTCCTCCCACAATCCAACCTGTCTCCTTCTCTCTCTCCCCCCTTCCTCCTCCCTCTCCCCACACACCATCATGGAGGTGCAGATTTTACGGCATGTGATCTGGCTAGCCAAATAATGGACTGATCTAAAAGCGTTTTGAATTAAAACATTGAAAGGGTTAGGGCTCTTTTCCTTAAACCGAATGTGTATTGGTAGAAGCACATTAGTATTGTTTTGTTTGTTTTTGAGTTTTGTTTTGTAAAGCATCATTGTGTAAGTGGCTCATAAAGCAGCAACACTTGATCATTAGGTGGATTGCAGGCCTTACAATAATGGAATTGGAATTACAAATAATGCCTCCTTGGTACAACATAAACTTGAACGTGAAACTTTAATAAACTGAATGTTTTAGTTTTTAGATGCATCACGTGCCATCTGCTGAACCAAAACAAACTAGCCTAAATCAAACAAAACAAAAAGAAACCCAAGGAATGAGGGTCACAGTCATTTTGATTGAGATAGATTTTATTTTTTCATATTCTTGATCCTAACATGCTGAAATACATACTGCTGTGGTATGGCATCCATACTTTTGGATCAGTCACTTAACATACTTGTCTGAGAAACACAATAAAAAGCTAAGATCCCTTGTTACCAGGGACCAAAGCACTGTTTTTTACAAGCCTGTCTGATCCATCATGAAATGAGAGTTCTTTCAGTCCATCCAAAAATCACTCAAACATCAAAACATTGGAAGTTTCGCATACATAGGCTCATCTGTGGCACATTGACACAATATTGGCAGGCACAGTCGGTACAAGTTGGTCAATGTATAGAAATTGATCTAAATCACCTTTCAGGCTGCACCATCACGTTATGTTCTCTTGTGAAACCTGACAAAAATCTCACATCGACTCGACAACTTAAGGTTAACATGTTTTCTCCAATAATAAACTGCCGATGTTCCCGTCCACAAAGTGACATTACCCCGACTGCTAGCAGAGTCTGTATAGTGAGGTAAGTCACGTGAACTACGTGAGCGAGCATTGCATTGAAAGTTTGTTCCCTCACATGCAGGTGTGACAGTGGGGTCTCTGGGGCCGCTGTTTGGCTGAGTCAGCACAAATAACTGAGTGGTGGACTAAAGGTTTCTGCTGAGTCAGGCTCAGACGCTGTGGGAGCAGCTAGTTGTGTCCTGTACCCTTCTCCAGGTTCCTATTCTCTTCTCCTCCTGTTGTAATGCCTCCCTCTGCTTTTTAGCCTCCCCCTCTCCTCCTTCCCCTCTACTCATCACTTCTCCTCTCCTCTCCTCTCCTCCCCACTTCACCTCTCCTTTCTTTCCCCTTCTCTCCTCGGAACACCACTCTTTTCCACTTTCCCCTCCTCCTTGGTTGGGTCAGGCTCACTCATACTACTGCTGCAGCCTTTCCTCTCCTTCCCACCCCCCTCTATCTCCTCCTCTAACACCTTGCCTCACTGCAACACACCTTTCCTTTCCCCTCTCCTCTGAGTTGCTATCCTCCTCTCTTTTCCCCTTCACTCTTCTCACCTCCTTTCCTCTTACTTCATCTCTCCTCTCATCTTTTCGCCTTACCTTACATTGACATCTTCCCTCATATCTTCTACACCTCTCTTCTCCTCTTTTCTGTCTTCTCCTTGCTTCTCTTCTCCCCTGCTTTACTTTTCTCCTCTACCTGCCTTTTTATCACATCGCCCATTCCTTCTCCTGTCCTCTCCTCTTGTTACCTCATCTCACCTCTCCTTGATTTTCCTTTCCCCCTCTCTCATTGCCTCTCCTCTCCTCCCCTCCCCTCCCCTCCCCTCCCCTGTCTTATGTCTCTCCTCCCCTCTTCTCTGCTACAGTACCAGATGCCAGTGTCCTGCTCCCCTGAGCAGGCTCCCATGGTGTCTACACTGTTGTCTTCCTGTCTGCCTGCTGCCAGAGCCTGATGCAGTGACTCAGCGTTCACTTAGTTCAATGCCCCGGCAAAACCTCCTTGCTTACAGTTCTGCTTACATGCTTGTATTCCTTGTAATTACCGCATTGCAGAAAAATGAAATTGAGAGCAGATAGACATTTTTCGTTTTTTTAAACTTCTATAATACATTACAGTGTGTGCTTGTTCTTTTGCGCATGTGCTTTTAATGGGAGTGTTGGCTTTGTAGGATTTAATGACTCAGACATTGGGGCGGCAGGATGTCTAGGGGTCACCGTGGCTGAACGGACAATGAAAAGAGCGCCACCTACAGACACTCAAACTTCAACAGAAAATCCAAGGAAAAAGACACAGTGCTGGACACACTGTTTGATTGACAGGTGATCTCTGGGAAGTGCAGTGCACAAACACCACTGTGAGTGTTGAGCACTGAAGATTAAGACAAAATAATAAAAAAGCAGAATCTTGTGAATTACCATTTTAACCTCTACCTGCAAACTAGCGAGTGAAAAGAGTAGTTCCCCCTTGGGAGATTTGTTCATACTCAATCAAGACATGGGATGAGTGAATAAAAGTTCACCTAGTTGGGGCATCCTGGTGGCTCAGTGGTCTAAGGCACATACCACATAGCCGTGACATCCTGGGTTCAAATCTGGCCCATGTCATCCCTCCTCTCTCACCTGATCTTTCCTGTCCCTCTCTACTGACTGTCAAATGAAGGCAAAATGCCAAATGGCTGTATTGTCTTTCTATATCAGTCATTCACTTCATTCACAGAGTTCTGTTTGTTGTTTGGGTTTGTCACAGCTTCACTGTAAGTAAGAGTTTTCACAATACTTACTCTCACCGTCACCGACCGCCATATCAATCTGTTGTCTCTCTCTTGCTCTCATCTCTTTATTAACACCATTAGTGACCTCACTGTCCATCTGTTCCTCGGCTTGAGCAGTCCCACTGCAGTGGTGTATGAATAGTAGTGTGTGTGTGTGTGTATGTGTTTGTGTGGCAGGACTGCATCAAAATCTGTTCTATACCTTTTGTCTAAACAAGGACGAAATTAACACCACTGCCTCTCTGGCTGCCTTAGCCGTGGACAAGTAGGTCAGGTACAGATGACCAGGTGCAAACTAAGCTCTCACCTCTGTAGTGTTGTTCAGAAAATAATATTTCAAATATTCCATGCATGAAGGAGCCTTCACCCATATTTAAATATGTCAACATAAAGGAGAAACTTAGAGAAAAATATTGCACCTACGTACCTTTTCTCTCTCACTCTCCCAAATATATTGAACAACACAGGCTCCTAATATCAGAAAGGTATGTTTTTGCAGACATATCCCTAACTCAAGGCATGGCAGCTTGACTAGAAAGGAGAGAAAAGAAAGAATGGCGAAAAAGGGCCAAGGGTGGGGAAGTATTGAAGCATGAACAGATGAAGTCCTGTTGGAACAAGCAAGGTCAGGTTAAAATCTAAGGTCACAATGTGTTGTTCTGGGCTAGGACTTGAAGTAACCATTCACACAAAAACAAGCAGATTAAGGGAGGAGAGAGACAGAGGTGAAGTATGTATGACCTACAGAAACAAAGTTCAGTGTTTTCTTTGCTGATGTTGACGCCCTCGGGGTTGGTCTGATGGGTCACCGACACACCGGTCAGCTTCTCATCCTGGTTTCCTTCTCATCCCCGCAAGACTGAGCTTCTGAATGACTTTGTAGTAGAACGCTATGGTGACGTAGGAGCGTGGGGTTTGTTGAAAGGCACAGTGGGCAGTGAAATAAATGCATGGATTTCATACCTTTTTTAAAAGGGACGGAGATGTTTAGGTACAATAATACCCACCAGACTTATTTTAGAGCTTCAAAACAGAGGCTTTCCATCGCCACCACTCCTGAAGTAGAACAATATAGACGTGTGAATGTGATTCACATTTTAAAGGTTTGGTCAACCTTCAATTGTTACAGTAGACCTGCATTATTGATCAGACAGTGACAGTCACCTTGGATAATATGTTGACAGTATATTTCTGACCCTGCTCACATCATGTAAGTTGAGCCTGTTTTTGCATATCTGCTGGTCTTATATTCTCAATGAAGAACGTTTTATCTCACTACTGCGATTGTGCTGACTTTAAAATTCAGTCACATAGAAGGTAGAGAAATATCTGGGTCATCTTTATTATAGTCTTGTGGTCTGAGGCCCCAGTGGGGGCTGGATTGTGTTGGTTAGTCTCACAAGAATGTCACCTTTTTAACCCGGGTAAGCCTTTTTAGCCTTGGGCACTTAGCTCACCTATGACCCTTTAGTTGGGGCTGCTTTCTAGTAAGCTTTGGTCTCTGGAAGAGCAGATTGTAATGTGTCTGTCTTCTTTTCTCTCTTGCTCTCTCCAATTGGTATCTGCTCGTCAGAGGGGAATGACACCTGGTTACGAGTGTTTGATCAGCCCTAGGCTCACCTACTCCCCTTTTAGACACTTTTTTTTTGAGTAATACCATCTCACCGTCTAATTTGGACAAGCCTCAGCCTTGGCCACTTAGCACACCAAAGGCCTCTAACCAATGCCTTCTCTATCACAGAACCCTCTATCCCACCAGTAGTGGTCCTACTTCCTCTGCCAAAGCACTATCTAGAGGTGCAATTTCTCCTATTACTCAGTCAAGCCTACAGCATATCATAGAACTAACTAAGTTCTTGTAGTATAATGCATCATCACATGTAGTTTTGTTGTAATATATTTTGAATAATATATTAATATATTTTATATTCTGTAACTCCTCGAGTGTCACGGTGGCTTAGTGGTTAGCGTCACAGCAAGAAGGTCCTGGCCCTTGCTGCATGTTTTCCTCATGTTGGCGTGGGTTTCCTCCAGGTGCTCCAAAGACATGCAAGTCAGGGGAATTGGAGACTCTAAATTTTCCACGGGTATAAATATGTCTATCAGAGTTCGCCTTATGATGGATTGGAGACCTGTCCAGGGTGTTTCCCTGCCTTATGCCCAATTCATGCTAGGATAGGCTCTAGCCCATCTGCTATGAAAGTGAAAGTGTCACAATATGAGCCAGGTTGTAAGAACCCACCAATGTTTATAGGAATAACTGACACATTCCCCTCAATCATTATCCTCTTTAAAAGAAAAACACCTTAACATTGTTAAAATATCAGCTATTATATTAAAATATCAGCTAAGATATACCTTGCATTTCTCTGTCCATTTTGTTTGGTGGTTTCTTATCCCTGTGGATAATTGGCCTAACGTAGGCGATGAGATGTCACATTGAGATATTTCCAGCTAAAATGGAGTTTAATAGGAGAAAACTGTCAGTCCCTCAGAATCAAACAGCAAGGGCTTCTATCTAGACTTACAATTTTGCTATCTTTATGCTTTTTTATGCCAACATTCATACAGGGAGGCAAAATCTATTGTAGAAGAAGCAGAGGTACCAATTTCTTCGCCATCAGTGTCCTCAACAGTCTGCAGTGCAGTCACAAGACATGTTGTTTTTTTACGTAAGGGGCTGTGATTCTCGCTGTTTGTTGAATGGAAAACCCCTCGTTCCGCTAACTATCAAACCCACAGCTGAAATGCTCAGGCACGTTCTCTTGGGTTGTGGGAAATCACTAACTGAAGAAGTGGACGCAGCAGGTTGAGTGGGTGCAACAAGAAGGTGAATTACCACTTCTGGAGTGCACTGAACATAAGTGTAAGAGTCTCTGCCCCATCAGAGAGGGGTCAGGATGTAAGTTTGTTTGTGCAATATCAACCACAAGTCTATGAGGGTGAATGAGTTATTTCACCTTTTACCTTTCTGTTTAGCTCCCAGGGGACAGAGGGGTCATGACTTGAGCTTGTTTGCACAGTATCCACCAAAATCTTTGAATGAGGATGACCTAGATGTTTTGCCAAGCTCTTTTGTTCAATTCCAAGTTGACAAGAGGGTTGCAGGGAATGGGCAGACATGCTGGAGGCTTGTCTGGCTGCTAATGTCGTCTCAGTAATGGTAATGGTTAGTGTAAGTTTGGTTTCCATCCATCTGTCAAGTGATTTGCAAGCCAGCTTTTGAAATCTCATAACTAAAATGCAATTTAAGTACATTTCCATCAACAATTGAATCAAATAAAGAGCTCGTAGAACTACGTCAAAAAACAAGAAAATGTAAAGTCTTTTTTGTAATTAATGATTATTGGGCAAATAATATACAACAGTCCATTTAATTCATTATTGATAACTAGAGCTCTTTTATAGCCAGAGGCAGTGGACAAATGGCCTGGAAACGCTACAAACATTTGTTATATCTCTGATCTAATAATCATTGGGGAAAGAAAGGGCTTCTGACAGTCTGGGCACCCTCGCCCTGCCAACAGGCCTTCTTACGATATGTCAATTCAATCCCTCTGTACAGTGCTTTTTATTACTTAACTCATTTAGTTGAATACAGTATTTTGTTTGTCAGATTTTGGAAATTTTGCAATAAAGGTTTAATAAAAAGTCCACATGATCCTCTAGGAATGGTGATGCCATTTTTCCATAGTTGATTGGTGAGGAGGTGGGGTGTTCTACTCTTGCTTGGTGAGACCGGCTCTAGTTCTTAGTGAGACAACAACAGTTTGCGTGTCCCTAACTCCCCTTGTTAAACTAGAACAAGGCAGCCACTGAAGGGTATTGTGCTTGTTTGCATGTGGTCCTTAATTAGTCAGATAAAATGATGAGAAGAATGAATTAGTTGTGATTCTTTATAGATGTGTTTGAGATGGGATTAAAGGCCGCAGGTAGGAAAGGAAAAAAGATAAGAAAGAAAAAAAATCTTTTTGAAGTTTTGGTTCAGATCCCACCAAGCCCCTGAATACTTACCCCCGGTGTTGTACCCTGAGGGGGGGGGGGGGGGGGGGGGCTGTAGGTTTTCCTGCACTACCTTATCCTCCATTTGCCTGGTTCTGCTATTATAACCCTGTGGTTACCCTGGGGTGCATGTGTCTATAATGGAGGTAAAAAGAGAAACTTTATGAGTGGGAGAGAGAATCACGCAGCAGTGTGTTTGTGTTCTGAATTTGGCTCCCAAACTTTAGCAGAGGAGTGGAGATCTTAATTATTAATAGATTCTCTTAATAATGTTTACTTTTGTTGAAATCTGGGGCATAATTTGTTAAATGGGTTATGATAATCTGCATACATTTAAATTTGGGTCGTCCTTTTCCTGCCAAATGAGAGACGGAGCTTTTCTTCCTGCACTGTAAGAAGTTTTTGCCAATGAGACTTTTATTAATTGAATCTGGAACTTTTGAATAGGTATGACTGGTTTAGCAAGTACATCTGAATGAATATTTGTATGAATACTTAAGACATTTTTGCAATATAATTTTTCGGTTCATTTTTGTGTCATCCCAGCTTTTGTCAATGGAGCGTGACAGAAAGGTTAGAGAAGCTAACCTAGCTAGATTCAAACCTTTAATTCAGATCATTGAGAGTAAACACCCGTTTGTTTCACATCCACGATATACTCATAATCCATTTTTGACAAGTATGTTACTGTCTGAGCTGCCTGTTACCTGTTTGATTTACATGTGCCTCCTGATAGGATACTGCAAAAATGATTTGTTGAAGTTATGCTGGAGAGAGAGAAAGAGAGGTGAGAGGGCAGAACAGAAATGAGCTGAGGAAATATAAAGGTAAAGTGAGATTAAAAAGAAGGTAGATTGGTAAATGTTGTAGAAGGTTGGTGAAAGTGAAAGGGTTTGGAAATGAGTCAGGAAAACAGAATGGACATAAGAGAGGGTAGATGGCTCGAATGGTGAAGAAGACTTATATTGAAAAGAAAGGTGAAATAGAAAACAATCTTTTGGAAAAGCAAAATGAGAGAAATAAAACATCAAGTCAGAGAAGAGAAGAGAGTCTTCCAGACCCATAGACTCATTTTGAAAGGATGAGATGAGCAGGCCTCTAATCTAGCAAGCTCTGCTCACACTGTAGCTATACAAACACACTGGCATGAAAGCAGACACACACATGCACACACAAGAGTTACACACTACCTAAGAGCAGATAGACACAAATTCACTCGCATCAGAGCAAACACACCCGCTCTCTTACATCACATATTTTTCAGGGCTTTGTAGGAAGATGGAGAGAACCGAGAGGCGGAGGGCTTGCTTCATCCTTCTGTGTTTTGCCATCACCATAAAATGACACAGAAATAAATATTTAAATGGTAAAGAGTTTAAATTAGAGGCCCCGTACTCCCTGTTTAGATTGATCAGATTGACAGCTGTAATTACAGCTTGGAGAGGAGAGATATGAATATGAGCTTCTTTCTTCTCCTCTCCTCCCTCTCTCAATCGCTCTCCCTCTTCTCCTCCTCCCATAATTCCTCTTTTTCCTCTCTTCATTGCTCTCTCTCTCTTTCTCTCTCTCCCTCTCTCTCTCTTTCCTTAAGGGTATTCATTTCACCTAGGGCAAAAATAATATTATGATAATGATTATGATAAATATAACATTATTAATTATGATTATTCATCTCAATTATTTATCTTGGTTTCAGGAAACTTGAATTTTACACATCTGCACCTTAACATATGTTTTCTTTCCTTTTCTCCTGTTTTGACTCTTTAGTATAGTCCTCATTTTAAATTCAAATAATAAATGTCACTAAATAACAAGCTACAAACCTAAGGCAAACTGCACAGGATGGCGTCATCTTTTTTAAAACCAAAGTGTCTCCAATTAGGAACTAAAACGTTTTCACGTTCAGACTTGGGAGAAAGAACGTTTGGTCCATCCATTCTGTTTTTCCAGAGATGGTCTGTATTTCTGGGTTGTCTCTTTCTGCTTCTCTAGCTTAACTTTTGTTTTGGTCACATGGGTGCATGTTGTGCATTCAACAGTTGTGATTGGTCACATGTGATGGAAGTGCTTGATGTAACACTCACTCACAACCCATCCTACCCTCTCCTGTCTCATCAGTCACTCCTTATTGCTCAATGCCCAATCACTACCCACCCTAGCCTCTGGAGTTCTTGTTAGACCTTTGGCCTCCAGGGTTGAACTTTGACCCTGCAGGAGGCCTTAAGGCGCATTAAGAGGCAGGTTCTGAATGACAGGGTGTGGTAGAGGTCAAAATTCACAGGTCACTGGGGATTGGGGGCGAAGAGACCCACTCCCTCCCTTTTATCCCCTCTTTCTATCTGTCTTCTCTCTTTCTCCCACATCCCTCCTTCCCACCCTCCCTTCGTCTCTCCTCGTTTCCCTCCCTCCCTCTCATTCTTTGGGATGCACCAATTCATTCATTGGGATGTAACAATTTGGGACCGATTCCATTTAACGGTTTTTGTAACAATGTAATGGGCCAGTCTCCGATCACCGATTTGAAATGATGCATTTTACCCAGACTGTCTAATGACAGCGGCACATCATGTAAAAGTGCAGAGGAAGCATAAACAGGAAAATTTCAATCTGCCACAGATGTCATAACCATGACCAAACCACAAGGAAATAAATCATATTTCTTTATCCACACATAGTTATTACATGTTAGTGTGTGCTTGATGACTGAGCTGTTGACTCGCCCCTCATCAGACATTTTGATATCACATCAAAATGTCTGGTTTTCATGAAGACGGCATACTGCGCCTTGTGTCCCATATCTGTATCATATCTTAGAAATGTCAAGACATGTTTTTTCACGTCCTAAATTCAGTTGCTTTCATGATTGGCAGTTGAAACCGTGCTCAGCCAATCACAGATGACATATTTAGAACATGTATCGGCCAATTATGATTGACGGCCAGCATTGCAACCCTAACTTCTTTGTCCATCTCTCCTTTTCTGTCTCCCTTGCTCCCTCCCTCAATCCCTGCTCCCTTTGCTGGTGCTTTCCCTCTCTCCTCCTGTTCTCCCTCTTTCATTCTATCCATCCCCTTCCTTGTCTTCTGCTTTTTCTCCCTCCCTACCGCCTTCCTCCCACTCTCACTCCCTCCCCCCTCCATTGTCCTTGCCATGCCCTGCAGTGGCCTCTAAGCCATTGACGTGCCAACACACTGAAGGGAGTTATGTGTGTGCGTGCTTAAGCTCCCTGAAGAGTGTAGTATTAATTGGTGGTGGGGAAAACACGCAGCAGTCAACAAATGTCTGATGACAGTCACAGAAAAACTCATACATTTGGTAGGAACACACACACACACACACACACTCACAAAAACAAACAATGAGCATAAAGTAGCTGCTGCCAATGATCTGATTAATGAGGAAGTAGACAATATATGAGATGAGATATTGATCCCCCTGGGCACTGAAGTATTCTAACAAACCCCCAAGTGTGCTGATTAGTATGGGCGTGTGTGTACAAAACTGTTTGACTGTGTGTGTGTCTACATGCTATGAAAGCCAACCTAAGGACATGTTTTTGGGTATTTGCCGGCGGTGTGAACAGGATGGTTACAGGTTACAGGTTTAAACTGTAACATGATAACGAACAATGATTGATTGCTTTTGTGGGCTGAATGTCCTGAAGGCCCCTGCTACTTATTGTGTTTTCATAGCACAAGTGATTTATGGCTAAACTCGATGCTATGTATTGAAAGGCTTGAGTCACTAGCTACATTTATTAATTCATTTATTTTTTGCAAACAATAAAAAGATGATGTCAGGTAGAAATGGGGTTAAATGTCACACTTTTTATCTTAAAAGGAGTCATTTTGTCTAAGTAGGGGCTTGGGTTCTCACTTTAGAATTTGATTCCCATCTGCATTTCAGGCTACCATAGAGAGAGTGTGTGTGTGTGTGTGTGTGTGTGTGTGTGTGTGTGTGTGTGTGTGAGTGTGAGTGATTGAGTGATTGATTGATTGATTCAGCTGAGCCAGGAATACAATTGCCTGCAAATACATGGATATAATCCTCTGGAGGGAGGGTAACCTGTGGCACAGCCTGCATGCATTCATCTGTGAACACACACAAAGACCCATGCACACACACACTGTAAAGTTGCGCTAGGCAAGATTTGTATGTAACGTATACCTGTCCTATCAGCCTAAATCATTCAGTGAGTTTGCAAGAGAACAGAGGAGAGCATCCCATCCCGCCTTATTGAGACGCCATAGATTCATCCTATTTGCCCAAATGAAATTCTGTGAGGTATTTACACAGGAAGTGAAAAATCAAAACTTAAGAACGAAATACAAACTCTCTCCTAAACAGCAGCTGGTGAAGTGAGTGCTCTGTCTAGAGAAAACTGAACTCACCAACATTATGTTTTCTTCCTCTCTTGTCCCTCGTATCTTTTGGTATGAAGCATCACAAAAAAGACTAAACATGTGATAACAATAATTACAATAACAAAGAAGCCAAAATTAATAAATTACAACAATGCACCCCTGACAAAAACAAAATGCTTAAAAAAACCCAACAAAACATGGACAAAACATAAAAAAAGGAACTGGAAGTCAGAAGAACTAGAAGAACTAAACATGAGACACACACAGAAAAGAACTAGAAGAACTAAACATGAGACACACACAGAAAAGAACTAGAAGAACTAAACATGAGACACACACAGAAAAGAACTAGAAGAACTAAACATGAGACACACACAGAAAAACAGAGACAACCGCCCCGTAAGATGGTGAATACATATTACAGATCACACATACAAACATATGCATACACACACACACACACACATCCAAACACAGCTGTGTGATTGCCCGCCCCCACCACATCTGAGTGCCCTGAGCCAAGGAGGAGAAGCAGCAGAGGTGGAGGGGGGAAGCAGGTGCAGCGGGTGGGAGTGTAGAATTACTGGGTCTCCTCTCCTTTGGTGACCAGACACAAGGGGGTTCGTCCAACTGAGTAACTCCATTACAACGTTATTGTGTGGAACGATTGTAGGACAGAATTGTTTGTAGGGGCGAAAAAGATGATCCCTGACTTGGTATGCACAAGACCAGACACCACTCAGATGGATTTCAACAGCCTGGTGGAACTTAGTCTGTGTGTGCGCGCGTGTGCGTGTCTGTGTTTTTCTGTGTTGTTTTTCAGTGTAGTGCACTACAGCACACAAACATGCATTGTTTACATTTAATTTGCCTAATAATGAGGAATGGGGATATTGAAATAAGACGTTTCCTCCTTAGCTGATCTGGAAAACATAATCCATGCCTTTATGTCATCACACCTTGACTGCTTTTTAGAAATGTTACTGTTCATTTTTAAGGCTCAACAAGGTCTAGCCCCAAGTTACACCTTGGACCTTTTGAACCGTATGAACCTCAACATACCCTGAGATCCTCAGGCAGTGCACTTCCAGCTATCGCTAGATCAGAGCCCCTGTGCTCTGAACAGTCAGTCTGTCTGTTTAATTGTTTCATTTATTAATTTTATTCGGGTTTGTTCTAGTTGTTCTGACTTATTTATTATTTATTGGTTTTGGTTGAATTGTTTTTCTGCCTTTTTATTTTTATTCCCTGTGCTTTTACCTGACTTTATTACCTCTGTCTTACTTTTTTTTTTAAGTGCAATATGAATAAAGTTATTATTTTTATTTATAAATTAGTTTTTGTCCCCTAATCCATAATTAACATGGCATGTAATAGTGGGGATAGACAGTGCCTTGAAATAATCTCGCATCATGTAGGTTGAGGAGAATGTCAGATAAACTTTATTGTCCCTGCAGGAAAATCTGTCTTGGAAATCAAAGCTTCCGCCCCAAAGATATAAAACATCGACAAACAGCAGCCTTGGATAGAAACATCATACACCCATCACCATGGGATAAAAAAAACACATCATACAATCAGTTTATAGATAAAGACACATCGTTCATATATCTTACAGGCAGTCAATTTCATTTGACATTAACTTGAACTCCCACTGTATACTCTTTCACAATCCCCTTCAGCAGTGAGTTTTGAAACAATAATGTCCCTCACACACCCTAAAGGCTTGAAGTACGTCAGTCACAGGTTTAAAGAAAGCAGACTATTAAGCTGTGTCAGCATGCGTACCGACAGCCCACAAGCAGCATCTTGTTTTCCTTTCCTGGTCTGGTTATTCTTTTTTTCAGGGTTTGGGTTAAGTGGGGTTTATCCCCAAAGACTTGTAAACATTGGTAGATGGCTGGAGGGATGGAGAGAGGAGGAAAGACTAATCCTTCATTCTTAATTGGCAGATGACTTCAATAGATGTGGCTCTAAGGGGGCTTAAGTGATATGGGAAATGATGCATGTAATGATGCATTCAAAAATTTGCATTAAGACTTTGATTATTTCAGTAGGAAGTAGGCGTAGTGTGATATTATGTAGAGGGAAAGATTGCTCAAACTATTCCCAGGCAGTGTAGAAGGAAAATGTGCCAGCCATCTTAACAGTCTTATCCACATTGCTTTATCTACACTGACTCGCTTTGTCTCTCTCACACCCACACACCTTTTCAAGGGCTTCAGTTCAAAATGTTATATATTTATTTTGCAGGAGAAAAAGCTCCCTGATACAATTAAATCCTTTTATGTCACTATTTTGTTAATTCAATTGGCTAATAATTTGAACAATAATCCAGAATGGGTTTTGCTTTTATGCCATTAGTCATTGTGGGTGGACAATTACATGTTGGCCTCAGACAGTGACAGTCTTAAAAGTTGGTTAGGGTTAACAGTTGCTCAAGAATACAAACCTAGCGCTGGATAATGGCAACAGTTGCTTTTCTTGCATGTCCTTGAAAAATCCTTAAATTATTCCTTAATTCAATACCAAGTAGTATTAAAAAGTATAAACAAATTAATTGTGGCTTTCTGAAATCTGCAGATACCCTGCTACTGCTGAGCATTGCTCTTTATCTACAGTTTACCCAGCATGTTCCTGTGTAGCCTTACTTCCAGGAAGGGGGCAGTTGGCATAGCCTCCTGGCACCCAGCGCTCCCAATGAGGTTCTTCTGGAATTCCCCTCCTTTTCCGCTTCTTTTTGTGTTACTGTTTCAAAATCACGCTGTATTTCAACAACAATATAGCCAGCAAGCTAGCTATAGAGGTAGCGATTCAAACACAATGATGGAAAACTGAAGAAGAAGAATTGGATCTTGCAGTATGGCAGGCCTGTGCAATTCATTCTGTGGGGAAAACTAGCGTTGAGTGACTTGTTAGCCATGTACGCTTCACCCACACAACAGTTTCACGCGACATTATCTGGGAAGGGCACATTCGCTGCGTCTCGAGTTAAGCCCCGCCCTGGACAACTGATTGTTTTTCAGAAATACAAACAGCCCAGGGCATTTTGTTTCTCCATGCCACAACGATAAAGTTCTCTGCCAGACCCTTTTAGCGCTGTACCAGTTCAGGAGAAAGAAGTGTGGAGAAAGGTATTGCTGAGCGAAACTAGTTCCTGCGTAATCCTTAGTTCTGATACGTTTAGTTTCCGTCACCTCTTTATCTGCTTTCCTCCTTCTGTTGACCTCTCACCTTCAACTGGCCTGGCTGTTGACCTTCTCCTACTCACAGACGCACAAACATATATATACACACACACATAGACTTGACACTGACAACCATCAGGCTTTGTTATCACAACATACCTGTACCATAGATTTTCAAGTAAATCTTCGCTTTAAAGTGAAAATCCATTTCATATAGGCATTCCTTTATGCATACCTTCTGATGCTGTTCTAGTTGTGATACTTGGGAAGCTGACTTTGTGAAATCATTGTTTGCAGTTTTGAGCCAAAGATGTACCCATATCCGTGGAAACTGGGCACCCTGGGCACTGTGATAATGTCAACAAAATTGGTCTAACCCATAAGGGGGGCAAGCTTCTAGAAATAGGTTTTGATGTTTGGCCCAGGAGTTGCTCTTTTTCGGTCCGTTTCTAATGCGACTGTGTTGAAATGCTCATGAGTAAACTGGCAGTAAGTTGGATTCATTATAAGCCCCCGTTGAACTGAAGGTAACTTTCTTTTGTGGCAAGTGGTGGTAGTTTGGAGCGTTTCTTTGTATTGTTTCTTTTCGTCAGCTAGGATTGGTCTATGTTGTTGATTTGCAAAGTTAACATTAGTAAGTAAGTGTTGTGTTAAGATTGTTGTGATGTTGGAGATGAATGTTGGTGAAGAAAGCGATGGGGTTTCATTCTACAGTGGGGATGTGATTGAATTGTAAACAAACAACATTGTATTGAAGTGGTTTATCAACCCCCAAAAAGCAATAGTGGTTTGGTGTCATATGTGGGAATGCGCCTTTCCTTTGTCCACTATTACATCCCCATTGTGCTGTGGTTGTCCTCTACCATCGCTTGTTAACTGCAACATGTGTTTTAACTCTCCACGTTGTGGTTACAGGGAGAAACCACATAGCGTTTTCTCACTCCTACATTTGCATATTCATTCATGGCAGAAACTAATGCAAAATGAGGGATTCACCAATATACATTTGTTACGTGAGGTGTAATTCCAGCTTCATATGTGCACTGAACCGCTACTTTCTTTTTCACAAAAAGTGACCAAATTGATTAACTGATTAAGTGCAGGTTTGTTTGGATTCTCAGTAGGTGACTGAGCAGGTACCACTAATGTTCTCATCGTTTTGATTTGCAGTTACTTCTCTTGGTTAAAGCCTTTCTGCAATGTGATGAAATGTTAGACTGTTATATGTTCTCATGAAATGCAATACATTTACAACTGGGTGTGAACTGAAATTATTAAATAGTTGACATGATTTTGATTGCCCTTGGAAGCACGGTGGTTACTGGGAGAAACTGTGTCAGATCTGACCTTTGACCCTAGCCCTGACTAATCAGACCTTGAGTTTTTATGAGTTTGACTATCACTAGTTTGTCAATGAATTTTAAATGTTGTCAAAGTTTCTTTGTCTGTGCCTCAAAGGGTTAAGAGTCAAGGCCTATAAATTACTCAAACATCTCTAAAACCTTTTCTTCAGAAGCAATTACAACGAGACATAACTTCAGCTGGAAGAAGAAATCTTATTCATGATGGGCGACCATGGTTGACTTGTTAGTAGAGGATAAATGTTTTTACCCAGTCCATGTACTTTCAATTTGACATATAACTAGAACATGTTATCAGGTGATCAGAAGGAGAGAGTGACTTAAAATAAAAGCTGTGCTATTTGCTACAGTGTACAGATTGGCTTTTGCTTCAAATAAAGCATCATACTATTGTTTTGCTTTAACCATAATGAATTAAATAATAACTAGTGTGTATAACAACATCAGCGCACCCATATGCTCCCACCTGGTAAGCTTTTAATTAGCACTCTGTCCCCTTGATAACTCAGACTAGGTTTCTCTCTTTTTTTTGACCTGTTAATATTCACAAGTCTAGCATACACTGTCATAGGAATTATGTATACATTTAACTGTACATTTAAAGCATTTGGGTGACTCCTCATATTCCTCAATTTCCAACATTACAAGCACCCAGTAGGGCTAAGAGTATAAGGCTCAGAGCCACAGTGCCCTGACAATATTCCTGTGTTCCTACAATGATTGTGTAAGAGAAAAGTGCCAGGTAAAATAATGACCATGGAGGGGGTAGAACAGTTCTGTTTCAGACTGGGTTTTCCCTTTAAATGAGCCATGGCCACTCAGTGGAAACCCCCTTCCCCTCACTTAGACTTTCTGCCTTCATATTTCCTCCCCTTCCTCCTCATTCCTCTTCTCCCCCCTACTGTCTTCTCTTGTCTTCTTCTCCCTCTCTCTGTCTGCCCCTCCAAGCTTCCTGCCTCCTGTCACAATACATAAATTAATTGTGGCGTCATGGTGGCTAAGGAGCATGCAATGCACTCACAATGGCATGGATTTGAAAACATCTCTCCACCTGTATAGCACGTCTTGCCCTCTATTGTACTGTCTCTGTCTCAGTTGCATTTCAAAATGGTTTATTATGATTTTGGTAGGGAAAAAGCTCCCTGGTGCAATTTGCTCAACATGAAGATACAATAGATTAAATCATCTAATGCAATTTCAATAATAATTGCTTGTGAAAGTGGCTGGATGTCACATTTGTAAGGTCAAATGAACGTTTGCCACTATAAATGCCCTGCGCCGAGAGTGTAAATTGCCCAAGGCCTCAGACTCTCCAGTGTAGTATCTAATAAAGCAAAAATTCAACTTTTAAATCTTCAATAGAAAGAAAACACATAGTAAACTGTTCTTTCAGCTCATGCAGTGCAGCTACTAGATGTAGGCTCATTCACCAATGTAATGCCCCGTATTTGACTTGTCCCCTGTGACTCAGGAATCAGAGCGGGCCTTTGAACCAGGAACATCTTTGATGTTGGCGATGAGCTAGACTGATAAAATGACTGCACAGACACAACCCGTGTGTGTGTGTGTGTGTGTGTGTGTGTGTGTGTGTGTGTGTGTGTGTGTGTGTGTGTGTGTGTGTGTGTGTGTGTGTGTGTGTGTGTGTGTGTGTGTGTGTGTGCGCGCACAGACCATGTAATAACAACCACTAACAACTTTTCATTACTAAAATGTCAGCCTTTGGATAATGCTAGTGGCCTACTATCACTCCATATAGTGTAGTGACTGATCTACTGGGGACACATGGATTATTTTGGTACCAATGTTCTCATCACTTTGTGTATTCCTTTAAAGCCCCAGTTTATTAGATTGTAGGAATTAAAGGTAAACTCACATAGAGTCTCACACTGTCTGTTTTAGTCTGTGTAACCTCAGTCTGAACAATTCCAGTATAAACAAATTGTTCAGCTGTCACACTGTCAGTCCTGTTTCAAAGTTCATTCAGACAATTTGGGAGTAAAAAATGTCTACAATAAATGTAAACAAACAAAGCCAGTACTCGGGCAACAGTAGTTCAATATGGAGTACTGCAAAGATCTGTCCTTTTAAATCAGTGTTTTGTTTAGTATTTTGGTACTTGCGATCTTTTGCTACTTTTTCATGCTGTAGCTCTTATTGATTTATGTGTTGTTTTCTTTATTTGGCATTTATGTCATGTTATCGTTGGATTATATACAGGATGATATACTACAGAATATAACATCTCTTGGTCACACGTGTGTGTGTGTGTGGGGGGGGGGGGCAGCCTTGCTAATCTGTGTTGTTTCTTTTTGCCAAGTTATCAACCTATCTCTCAATACACAACACATCTGGGTATTATCCCGGCTCTCCTTCTCCTCTTTTCCTCCTCTCTCACGCACCATTCTATCGTTTCTCTGCCTCTGCCGCTCATTTCCTCTCCTCCAGCCCTTTCCCTCCCTCTCCTCCTGCCTTCCTCCTTACCTCTCTGTCTGCCCTTTCTCCTTCTGCCCACTGACTGTACCCAGTAAGAGGCTAAGCAGTCCTTTGTATTGTGTGACCAGCCAATAAGCAGAGGAAGGATGTGGGCTTACAGGGGAGTGATCAGCGTCATGTCCAGTAGGCTAAAATAACACAGACAGGGCCAGCTTCTCACTATCGCCTATTGTTTTGTGATATGGACCAGACAGGAGATTGTTACGTCTCTACTTCAAGACACACTGGTGAAGAGATTACACCTTTCAAAAACATTATCAACCATCACAGAGTGCCGCTCATCCAGACATTACAAATTTCCCCTAGAATTAGTGAATAAAAGCACTTCCTGGTTATCGCCATTCGCAATTGTATGAAAAGAACACAATGTCTTAAGATGGAAATAGCTCTGTGCACAAAAAGTGAGAAAAATGTGTTTATGTGGAGGAGGTGCAACTAGAAAAGGCAGTAGTTTGACATTGAAATAGCACAGTGGAAAGGGAGGGCATGGAGGTCTGGGTGGTGGATGCTCTAAACATTTGCCTATAACTCTGATGACTTATTTCCATTAAGTTTAAAGAAGTTTTCATTTTAAGTGAAAGTTTTTCTTATTTGACCATGACCAAAACCTTACCCTAACCTTAGCAAAAATGATTTAGTCTTCTAACTTTGTCTTGGCAAGAAGAACAACAAGGAGATTCTATTGCTGCAATTTTCAAGTACGTGATACCTTTGCCCGTCTGCGAGTCAAGTGTTAGCCAGCCTGTTTCGCCCTTCTTGAGATAGTGAATGAGATTTCCTAAGGGGAATCTAATTTAAAAACTTTGCTGTAGCCACTGGTACAAGATTTGCAAGTCATAGTAGGAACACTGTTTTTTATCAGTGTGTGTGTTTGTCCTTGGAGACTGTGTGTCAGTGATAGTGATATTCTCCACACTGATATCTGTCCAATACAATCTGGTTGTTGTACATCAACTGTACTTTACCCCTGAAAATGTGCATCTCGTTGCATAATTCATACAGATTGCCTAAAGTCTTTGATGAAATTAACTATCCTCTATGCTCCTGCAAAAGCGGGGGTACAAGTATATACAGTGGGGTCCAAAAGTCTGAGTCCACTACCAAGACCTGTTTGTTTTTATCAAAACAATTATTATTAAAGACTACATTATTTAGAGCCGATACAAATCAAGAAATATGTTGAAATATATCTGAATATCTTGTTCACACCATTTGGTAAGGTTTTCTAAAATTGTTGTCACACCAGATATTTCATTCACATATTAACACTTTAACTTTTATTATTAATTTAAATAAATAGATTATGTAATCTTGTTTGAGAAATATTTGACTACAAATTTGTATTTGTATTATATTGATAAACAAAGGAGTTCTTGGTAGTGGACTCAGACTTGGGCTCCACTGTATGTCTATTTCCAGTCTGGCTTCCTTTCTCTTTGCTGCTGGCTGTGTGCACATTTGGTGTTACAGGAGTGGAATCTATCAATTTGATCTCCCTCTTTCTCTTCCCCTCCCTCTCAAGATGTTCTCTCTGTCCTTTAGTTAGTGTTGCTGTCTTTTTTCAACATAATTGATCTGCACTTCAAAGCTGCCATTGAGCAGTGTCAGTGAGCTCCCAGGCTGTAGGATCTGCTGAGTCCAGCCTTATATTAGGAACTCATTCAACACTGGCTACAGGTGTGCCGCTCCGCCAGCTCCCAAAGGATGGCCGGCGCTTCAAAGACACCAAAACACAACCTTCAAAAGGCTGTGTGTCATCAGCATTAATTCCTGAACACTGAGGAATCAGCAGAGCACTGTGTCATCTGAAACTTCAATTTTGAGAGAGTGTGTGTGTCCTGGCAGTAAAACACACACATGCTGTCATTCAGACCTTCTCATTATATCCCTGAGTCATAGAGAAACCCCAGGTGCTGAGCTCACTGACGCTGACACATTCGCAGCTCTTTCTGTGTCTGTGTGAGTTGTGATGACTATTTTTATTTTTTATTTTATCTACATTACTGTGTGCGTGTTATTTGTGTGTGTGTGTGTGGTCAGAACGGTCCTTTGGGCCAACAGGAGCTCTCTTCATAATGACAGGGTGAAATTTAACTGTCTGACACCAACCATACTCTGACCGTCTCTACACCTGTGTTTGTGTGTGTAGGAGGGAGGTAGATGGCACACATGTTAGTCCATGTGTTTGTGTGTGTTGGAGTGTGCATGGTTCAGTAAGTAAACATTAGCCAGGCCCTGACCTAGTTCTTCAGCTTTACATCCACAAAGGACCACCTGCAACAAAGCTGTAGGCTGTTGCTATTCATCAGGTATTCATGACATAGATAAATGTATCTATTTTGATATAATGTATCTATCTGACTGCAGGGTTGCTCTGTGATCTAGTATCCATTAGTGTCCTGTGAAATCTCAAACCCACAGTCTGAAAGTAAACTTCTAAGGGAAAGTGAGACAACCTGATTGGATTGTACATTGACACCAATCTGTGTTTGGCATTTTATTTTGTCTTTTCAGAGGTTTGATTTAATTGTCCTGAAATATTTTCCATGCACAGAGAACAATTTCAGCGACTTTCAGCCTAAACTTCAGAATGACATGTACCCCTATCAATGAAATGATTACATGAAGATAAAGCTACGTATATTCTTGCCACTCGTCTATATTTAGGTGATAAAAATACTTCATGAGCATCATCGGTATATTTAAAGGAATGTTTGATATATATTGATATATATATATATTAATTTAGCTATTTATTTTTTGACAGATCTGAAATTAACCATTATTATGACCTGTACTTTGTATGGGATATGGACAACCGCAATCAGTGCGTAAAATTAATTTTGAGTCAGTATGATTCATGCTAGAATGCATAAAATTGTTGTTATGTTATAATGATTTTAATGAATGAAGACATCCATTTTGGTTGGTTATTACATAATGCACCTTATTATTACATTTTCATCCAAAAAAAGTGCAACTCCTGCATTATGTAATAACCGCGGCAATATGTAATAATTTATTACAAAATGTGGGTTTATTACATATTGCGTTCAGGCTGTTTAATTTATTACAAAATGCGGGTGTTATTACATAATGAAGTGAAAATGTATTACATTTTGTCGAGTTATTACATAATGCGGTGTTATTACATAATGTGTTGTTACAAGCCTCATCCAGTTTTCCTCTGAAATTGTCCATGAAATGTGTTTTATTATCAACCTGCCTTCAGTCTCAGCCTGTCATTACTGTGTTAGGTGTGTGTGTGTGTGTGTGTGTGTGTGTGTGTGTGTGTGTGTGTGTGTGTGTGTGTCATTATAGCATTAGTCTGAGAGGGCAAACCTCTATTTTGGCATCAGCTGTTTAAAGTCATTCGCTGAGACTCTTTGGTTGACTTATTTGATTGTCTGACAGCTGTCAGAGTTAAGCCTGTGATATGTTGCTCTGTTAATAATTTCAAACAGAACACTATGACTAAAGCTCCACTACCAGTTATTTTTAGCCTATAATTATTATTAGGGTTATTTTGTGGCCCTTCCACTTTAGTAAAGCAATGGTTCTCAGTCTTATCGTCCCACTTCAGCAAGACAGAAACATCTATGCTACAACAAGCTTCTGTTTGTTTGGAAATGTAACTTCAAGGCTTGTGTGGTCATATAAATAGGTTATCATAGGTAAATTAATGGATAAGATCCAGTATGAATTAAGGAGTAGATTTTTTTTGTGATCCTCAAAGACTTTAATCTACTAGTTACATTTTCTTCACTTTTGAACTGAGACAGATGAGAACCACAAGGCAGTTAACTGTGAAGAGCAGAAGTAAATGATGTGAGAATAGCTCTTAGACCAGCTCGAATCCACAATGTCATGAGCTGCCAGGATTCCCCTTAGCTTAATATTTATGATCATATACCTTTGGCATGCATTCAAGCCTGGATCCATGGAAATGCAATAACACAAGTGCTTCACTGAATTATTTTTCAGTTGAAATGTCTATTGATGGGCTTGATGCATGGCCGTGAACCCTGACCCCATACACCTATACAAAGGGTAAGGATATATAATATAATCTGAAAATAATCTGTTTCCCAGAAAACTCTTTTGGACTGGAAAATTGAGACAGAAATGAAATTAATTTCTGCAGGATAGCAGCTCCAGAAGGCCCAACCTGCAGAAAACTGCTGCTGAGTCCCAGCAATAAAACACACACACTGTCATTCAGACCTTCTCATTACAACCCTGTCATACAGAAACCCCGGGGTTGAGCTCACCAGTGGTGACGCATCTGCTGTGTGTGTGTGTGTGTGTGTGTGTGTGTGTGTGTGTGTGTGTGTACATGTTTGAGTGTTTTGGTTCTGTACAGCACATCCGTTTACATCTGTGCCATTTGCTCCGTGTGGTGTGTGTGTGTATGTTTTGTACATAGTATGTCATGAAGGCACCTTGGGCACATACAGTTTTATTATGGCGAGCCATAATAAAACTGGGGAAGTCTTACGATCCACTCATTTAGCATAGAGCACCGGCAAAAAGCACTGACAATTCAGTTGGCAAATGTATTCAAGCTATTTACAATATGAAGATGTTTGATAGTTGATAGTTTTTTAGCTCATCAGATCATGAGAAAAGAGTGAAATTGCAAAATCCAACAGTAGTGAGCAGACAGAACTCCAAGGCTTCCCTAATTTTTAGTCTTGTCTTAATTTATAAAAAAACCAAAAACAGGATAAGCTAATGCTATGTTCTCATCCAGTTTGTCTTCGGGTGGCTAATGCTAAACATGCTGCTACATGTCAGTATTTTAAAGTTGGCTGTTGGCTGGCGATGGAAGCCTAACCCCTGTCTGACAGTGATTGAGATAGATAGGAGGGAGGAAGGGAGAGAGAATGAGAGATGAGGCAGAGGGAGGGAGCCACGGGCTATAGGAGGGGGAGAGGGTGTGTCTGGGAAATGGAGTTGTTTTAACATCAAAGATGCCTCTACCCAGGACACTGCCAAGACCTCACATTAGGCCGGGGGACACCCCACTTTATCACTGGCTTCCTGTTTGGCAAAGGCCATATCCCTGAAGCTTGTGTTCAAACACTGATACACACTGTTACAAATTACAAGTCAACATCACTTCTACCCTCCCACACGACACACACACACACACACTAGCTTACAGTGCACACCACCACCCTGGTCTACTTCCTCAGACGGCTGAAGAAATTTGGCCTGTCCTACCATAGACAGCCTCGTGACAGGCTGCATCACCACCTGTACGGAAACTGCTCCTCCCTTCAGACCCTGCAGCGGGTGGTGAAGACAGCTCGGTCCATATGGAGCTCCTCTCTCCTCTCCCAGCCATACAGGATGTTTACGACAAGCGATGCCCGAGGAAGGCCCGCAACATCATCAAGGCCTCCACACACCCCTGGCATGGACTCTTTACCCTATGGACACTAGTGTCACTTTATGGGACTATCACACCTTATAACACTGTGTTCTTGTGTTTTTTAAACTTTTTTTTTGCATTTCTGAATTTATATTGCGTTTGTGAATTTACGTAATGTGAACTATGACCTTTTCTGCAGTATAGCCTACTCTGCACTATTCTCTTTATTTTTCTGCATTCGGGGGCTGCCAGCATACAAGCATTTCATTGCAGTGTTTACTGCATATTTGTTATATGCACAGAATACAGTGTGTGTTCCTATTTTCAAATAAACCACAAATATGTCATATTAAATCTGTGGTGATTGTCTTCTTTGCAGAACAGTGTGACGGGCAGAAGGCTCCACCGCCCAGCCAAGAGAGAGGGGGGACAGAGAAAGAAAATGTCTCAGCACCTTCAGAGGAGGAAAAGAAGCCTGAGAAAGGTGAGTGTATGTTTCCTGTGTGTCTCTCTGTGTGTGCATATGCATTTTTAACTTGTTTTTTTTAATGCAGTTTTTCCTCTTGCGGGGAAGCACCACAAAGATCTATCCAACAGGTTTAGACCTCTCAAATCCACAGATCTGGCTGCTGAAATTTGTCCACATAATACAGGAAAATGGAATGTCAATGGTACTAAATCACTATCAGTTCGAAAGGTTCAAGAGAGGGTCGAGCTGTACGCAAAGGGTTGTCATTAATGAAAGCTTCAACAAGAAAAACCCTGGCTAATAACGGCATTAAATCACAACTAGGCTTTTCTGTTACAAGAGCATTCCTTGGTAGGATTTTAAGTAAACTGCTTGTCATTGTTCAACTTAAAGACATACGACCTTTCACAATACAGTTACTGAAGTGAAGCGAAGCAGAGCACAGCCTTATTGTACAAAAAGGGGAAGCCTGCCCGATTTTGTTCATCAATCACCCCTCCACAGACCTATACCTTCTGCAATGTTGCCCCAAGTCAAAGCGAAGGCATTCCTTGACAGAATGAGACTGCTGATTGCTTCCTTGACACTAAATCAAATCAAATCCACACATGACATGACAGATGTAGGTTATTCTCTCCAATGTTGCTTCAGCCTGAAAGTTCATGAAGGCCACTGAATTGCCATATTTGAGTTCATGCTTCCTGAAAAAGAAAGCATATCTATTAGTAAAGGGCCTGCCTATATTACAGGATCTGCCTTAGTTTGGTTGTTCCAATCATATTTACAGGGTCTGGACTAAAATTCCACATGATTTTTCTCTGATGAAAACAATGAAACAAACAAATTTCCACAACAAGTACCTGTCTTAATAGTGGTGCAGACCAGTCTAAAGTCACCTACCATGCAGAAAGACTGTATGGTGGATCTCTGTTGTAATCTGAAGCACTTTAAAACTTCTGGCCATGCTAATTCAACTAGTACCATTAATACGATCACAAGTCACGAAAGGACCTGACAAATATGGTGCTAAGGCTCCTGTGAACAAACACTGGAGATTGTTAGATGGGCATGTTGAGAGTACAGCTCCTTATTTGGAATGTGTTTAGCACAAGGTCTCTGTTAGTATGATACGCAGATAGTTTTGTAACAGCAAATACATCAAAGCAGCTTTATTCCAATTAACTGGTATCTGGTAACATCGTGTTTATGGAATTAAGCTCTTCGATGTTCCATCGCAGAATGTCCGAGTACAGTTTGTCAACACAGAGCATTTTTGT
Organism: Hoplostethus mediterraneus; assembly: GCA_034670385.1. Lineage (NCBI taxonomy): Eukaryota > Metazoa > Chordata > Actinopteri > Trachichthyiformes > Trachichthyidae > Hoplostethus > Hoplostethus mediterraneus. The sequence goes on from JAXDDW010000145.1 coordinate 512,120, forward strand.
GTAAAAAAATAAACCCCCAATAAGGAAATGAACATATAAATGAATAAACTGCATCACTTTTCTAAACAGTGTAATAAAGTTGTTTTCACGAGAAAAGGAGAATACATACCAGAAGATGACAGAAACGCTTCTTGTGCTAAATCACTGTTTGATTTTGATGTTATTGAGATGACAATCAGCTTATCTGTCTTTCAACACACAACACATGGTAAATATTCACACACGCCCCTCTCTTGCTGTGTTCAAACGTGAGTTCAAGCATCAGTGTTCATGTTGTGGGTCTGAGCATATGCATGTGTGTGCTTGTACACAAACATGTGGACAGTGCCTGTATAAGTACGTCTTTGTGTTCACAGCTTGCCTAAGCAGGCAGATTCTGCCCCCTGAGTAAATATGGTGAGCAACTGATAACATTCATTTGTGCGGGACAAGGACACACACACACACACACACACACACGTGCTATTCAGTAGGTGTGTGTCTGTAGCGGAATGATAACACATGCACCACATATGATATGATATGATAAACTAACTAGGCCGTCTACATCTAGTACCTGCACAGTTCTTTGAAAGCCTGACCGTACTCACTTCAAATAAACTTTTTCATGCCAATGCATTTTAGAGCTACGCTAGTCGATGGGAATAACATCTTGATTACATTTCATTGCAGGACTGTGCTGCCACTTCAGACTGAGCTTGGTAACTGTTGCTTGGGGAAAGAGATTTGTAAATTATATTCTCAAGATTGAAACGACAGGCTCAGAGCAGTTAGCAAACAGGAAGTCAACATTTTGCAGGAGTGGTAGCACAACCAAAATCTGGGTGGTGAACAAGAGAGATATTCTCCCACCGTTGAAGTGTAATGCATTAACCCCTCACTAGTTCATGTAGTTCAAGAGTAAAGGGTACTCCTACTGTACTGGTAAGCAAGGTGTACATGTATATACCTGTAACATTCCTCGAGTAACTTCTCACATAGCCCATTTCTATAAATGAAGCGATTTTACTAAGAAGATGTTCTTGTGTTCTTAGTAAGATTTGCTACATAAATGAAATTTAAAAATGCATGTAGCTAGTAATTTCATTAGTCTCTAATCTATGAATTGATACAGGAGACAAATTGTTGATTTCTTGATCATTCTTGATCATTTACCTTTTCCTCTAAGGAACCTAGATCATTCCAACAAAATCACCTCTACTTTGTTCATACTTCAGATATTTCACTTTTTCTGCCTTACCACTGCCTTTAAATTTAGGATTACTTGCATGAAGGCAGGAGTTAAAACTACTAATTGTTGTTTTTCAGACTCGGGGGCTAAAAGTGTGCTGGCCCGGGTGTTGCGTCTGGCCCAGCGCTACCTTTTGGACCCAGTGGGTCGGCAGAGGGTTGAGGAGAAGGGTTCCCAAACACAGACCAAGGCCAGACAAACCAGCCCGGTACCAGGACGGTTCTTCAAGAGCCGGACCTCTGCTTCACTCACACAAGCTCAGGTAAGGCTTGATTGGATAGTACAGTGGTGTAGCAGTCACCTGCTACGCCAAAGGTATGTCAAAGGTAATAAAAATAGTAATGACTAGTTACACACTAGTACCCTTCTGCACAATCGACTCTGTTTATGATTAACTAGAAATAACTGCTGCAGTTTGGTTGGTTGACAAAGCAACTTGTTAACAAGTTGTTGCTATGGAGATAGCCTGCATAGCCATGGGCTTCTCAACAAGTTGAACGTGTGAACGTTTACAACAATTGTGACAGTAGTCAAGTAGTTTAACTGTTAATTTGAACTGGGTAAAAGCTTTTATTTTACCCAGTTACCTATTACCTATGTTTTTATTTGTAGTTTGGTTCTTCATCAGTTCAGTGACCTGATTTCATTTTGCTGGTTTAAACTGCTGTATTTGTTCCTCCGGGTCCATGAAGCAACTTGCCACACAAAGTTTTCACATCTATTAAATTGATGTGCCAAAGTCTATATTTACAGAAGGCTTCACACCTAGTAGTGGGTAGGTGTACGTTCCTAGTTGTAACTTATGTCTATGTTGGAACTATTTCAGTTGCATCCGTTAAAATCTAAGTAATGCGCAAACACAGACTTGGTGAGAATTCACCAGCAAAACTAGTGGTGCAGCAGGCTGCTGGTTTGTTACAGTATGATAGGTTAGACATTAGGATCTATTATATTGCTATTATTTTTATTTATTATTATTATTGTTATTATGTTATTTTTGAGACGTATGCCGTTGCAATCAATTACAGTCAAATTATCAGCCCAGTAAATTATCAAATTATCAGCCCAGTAGGTTAGATTATAGCACAGACCAGCAGGTGACGGAACTTGTCAGACAGGCTTTCATGCTTTGTCAAGCCCCAGATTTAAATTTGAATAATCTGGTCTCACCAAGGGACCCAGTCTGATGAAAACATGCTAGTATTTTTGACATGTGGGAATGCAAGAGAAACAGGCCCATGAACCATTTTGGATGTCAACCCATTGTTAGAGAAATAATACTTCATACAAGCAATGAAGTGTCCTGACAATCTGCTCTGTGTTCTGTGGCATTTCTTCTCCACTGCCCTCCACGGGGATGTTCTTCTGTCCTCCCTGCCATCTGGACACTTTCTCCAGCTCTCTCTCTCTCTCCAGCAGTCCAGAGTTTTCCTTAGCTATTAGAGAAATCAGAATCCACTGAGAGCCAACAGCCTGAATGCCTCTAACAAAGGGCCAAGTGTCTGACCAGCCGAGTTTCAACAGCCCCATTTAGATGCCAAATCCTTCTGCTAAAACCAGAGCAGGGAGCGAGGCTCAGTCAGCTGGCATCTAATGTAAAGCACTTTTGACACAACACGGCTTATCTCTTGTACTATGTTAAGTGTTAATATTTTGTCACAAGTTTTCTTTGAATTTCTTAATGTGCTTGTGTTCTTACTGTCAGCACAGTGCAAGTTACTTCAGTATAGCTCAGAATGACAGGGTTGAAGGGGGATGGTAGAGCAACTATAGATTTGAAGTAAAATATGGGTACACATAACCAGGCCAGTGAAGTCAAAGACATTGAATTAGTGTGAGTAGAATAGGCACTCCTGTTTGATTTCATGTTTCAGGGTGTCCAGTAATGAAAAGCAGTTTATTGCAGTTCTATTTATTCCAGTTCTGTGAAGGGTTTGATGAATGAGTAACCTGCCTGATGCTCTTCAACTGTGCCCTGCATGGTCCATACCCATCATGTTCAGGAGCACATGTCAGTTACAATAAAATATTTAGGCCAGCACCATGGATATAGAATGCACGTAGTCCACCATTAAACAAACATTTGAAAATGTGAGTTGCAAATTGCTTTCTATTTTTATTGTGGCCACCACAGTACACAGTACTTTGTTAGGTTCAGTTCTGTTCTGTGAAACAGCATTATGAGACCATGGCCCTGTACAGTATTAAGCTACAGTATAACGGGATTTAAAGCTTTAATGTGACCTTTGTTTTTCACACATGCATGGCTCTGATTGCCCACTGGGGATCACCTGCCTTTCTCCACTGCTTTAGAAATAGGCCACACGTTTATTATTATCGTTATTATTATTACATAAGAATGAGGAAAGAGCGTGAGAAGGGGTAGAAGGAACAGCAGAAAGGGGGGATAGAGAGCCACGCACTGTGAGAGCAGGAAGAGAGGTAAAATGAAAGCAAATAACTGTCTGAGAGAAAAGACATGCAACAGATAAAATGAAGTAAATGTAAAAGACTGCAGGGGTTAGACCATTCTCTTGGATAACTCAAGGGGTACCGACTGGATATAGTTGGGCTCCCCTCCATACACAGTGTTGGCTCTGGAACCAAACTCCTCAGTAGGGGGTGACCTCTCTCCTACTCAGTAGATGTCCAGGGTGAGAGGCGCTGGGCAGGTGTGGGGATATTCATCCTTGGCTGGCTGCCATACAGTTGTTGGTTTCTCACAGTGGATTGCATCAATGTGACTGTGTGTTCCGGAAACCTCTCCACTCCATGGTCCTACTGGGAGAATTTAACACTACCTGGAGGGACTTAATTTAGAGGCATGATCTGAACCTGAGCAGTGTTGTTATTGGACTTCTGTGCTAGCCATGGATTGTCCATAACAAACACCATGTTTGAACACAAGGAGGTTCATAAGTGTACATGGTATGTAGTGGATGACACTTCTCTTCAATCTTCACTGTTGCCTGGATTTCAGAAACGGTGCCTTTGGATTTGTTGAACCTCTGATCTAGGAGGAACAATAGTGGGCCAGCTGGGTCACGGAATAGTGGGCCAGCTGTTGAGCCTCTCACAGATAATCAATGGGTCATGGGAATTTGCAAATCCTGTCTACATGTGTTTTGTGGATTTGGAAAAACCATTCACTGCTGTGAGCCATTCAGTCCCTATATATAGGTGTGTATAGCGTATATAGTGTTTGCATTGTTGGCTTTAAGCTCATTCAAGATGGACTCCAACAAGGATATTCATGCACAGGATATCAAGGCACAGCCATGGTCTAGACTCTAGACCATGGCTGTGCCTTGATATCCGGCCACCCTAATGTCACCGAACCAGGCACTCTCTAGACTCTAGAGAGTGCCTGGTTCGGTGACATTAGGGTGGCCGGGTCGGATGATCAGATGATGTTATCCTTCTGGGTTCATTGATCTCTGATATGCACTGGAGCAGTTTGAAGCGGAGTATGACGCAGTTGGATTGAGGATCAGCACCTCCAAGTCCGAGGCCATAGTTCCAGCGTAGCCTACCCAGGTTTCCGGTGTGTGTCAGACTGTTTCCAAGGCCTGGTTGTGTCCACTGAGTGAATACATCATCAATGATTTTCTGTTTGCCATCAGCCATGGTGGTCATGTATTCAGCACCATGTACTTTTAGGGTCAAATACAAAACTCCATATTCCATCTCCCCCACCCTGCATTCGTTTCCTCCCTTAGATCAGATCCAGGAGGCGGAGCCAGCAGAGGGGCGGGTCGCACCAACCTGTAGTACGGGGGACCAGTGGTGATCCCACTGTGGCCCCCAATGCTGTGACAGATACAGCTGGTGGTGTCAAAGAGGAGAGGTGAGGTCTAAGGTCAAATGTCACCTGACAAAACAAGCATCCCTACACCCATGCATGTGAGCCCTGTATGAGAACCGAATTGTTCTTCTTATACATTGTTTATCTTTATATTCTTATACTCCTCATGTGTTATATGTTGCATGTAACATTTTATAATTTTACTTATGTCATACTGTCCATATCTCACCTTGTTTCTGTCATACGTTCTACTACTGATACTGAAATTGTTGGTTTTGCACGTTCATAACTCCCATTTGCTCCATTCTTCCGTTTATTCTGTTTATCTTTGCTTGCATCATTCAAATTTCATCTCATGTGCAGAGAAAAACACTGGAATTGAGATTCTTGATGGTGATGCAAGGAAGTTGGTATTCTTAACAGTCTTGTGTTACCCGTACAAACACACACACACACACACACACACACACGCCTTTAAGAGCAGTCACACATTACCTAACACATTTTTGTGTGTGGTGAGCAAGACAGAGTTGAGCTCCTTCCTTTCTCTGCTCTTCCCCTCTACCCTTTGTGGTAACCCTATATGTTGCTCTCCATTTTTACTCCCCCTCTCCCTGCTTGATCTCCCTTTCTCTCCGTAGCTCGTTACCATTTACCACTTTACCCCTCCTGTATGTTTGATGAGGTTTGATTTCATTTTTTGTCAAAATCTAAATTTATTTAGATAAATTCCCTCCATCTCTATCCCTCCCTCCCATCTTTTTCCTTCCCTTGATCTACCTCATACACTAGGGGTCACAGTGGGCCCATTCTCCCTCTCTTTTTTTTCTCTCTCTCTTTTTCTCTTTATCTCATCTGCCTCTTCTCATCCTTTTTTACCAGCTCAAATGAAAAGTGCCAAACCATTTTATGGGAACTTTGATTCCTGGAGTCAGTTGATCAACATTTCCCCTACAGCGGTTTGTGGTGTCAGTTACCGTTGATATGTGTGTAATTCAATCACAAATTGGAATCTAACTGAGGTTATTGTTCTGTTCCAAGGGTTTTGTCTGCCAAGTGTTGGCTCCTCTCTGCGAGGTTTAGAGGATTTTATGGCTGGATGTGCACACAATTGAAATTGTAGTACTGTTTCAATACCATTGCAAAAGTCTAAATTCAGTAATGAGTTTTGTTCAGTGCTTTCACTAACTGTGCTCTGCAAGCTGAAACTCCATGTCAGCATTACCTCCAGAAGGCGTACACATGCGCATGGCACATGGATTGGAATAGTTCAAAGAAGAAGGAGGAGGATTGGAAAAGACCGAGCCAAACTCTCTTGAGCTCCTGACAGTGGACTGCTGCAGTCAGCACAAAATTCAACTGAGTCACACAGCCACCACATCTTGAACTGAACGCTGGTTCATCTGGTCACAAAACTGCCAGGAGCCAAACATGGAACTAATGAGTTATTTAGCTCATAGAGCCTTCCAAGATAGACACCCAACTGACATCAAAACCCCTGTGAAAAAGTTGCTAAGCTGTCCAAGTCACACATAGCTTGATGGTTCTACTTGTTTGCTGTGGTATAGTGACAACACAGCCGCTCTCACACAGACAAACACACACTCACTCAGAGATGAGCATGCAAAGACAACCTCTCTTTCCCACACAGGTGCCTGTATCTGCTTGTTTATTCTCATGTGAATCCGTACTGGGTGTGAAAGACAAGCTCAGAAACTCTCCCCTTTCTCATACGTGCTGTTTGCCCTGCGTTCTCACCTGACACGCATGTGTACATGTGTGAGAACTAATTCAGTTCTACCCATACGAAGCAGGACTGTTACGTAACGTCTTCACATCTCACTTGATCAAAAGGTTTTGCATCGTCTCTTTGTGAACCAGTTGGTCTTCCATCAGCACTTAGAATTACACATACGTCTGACAGCTCTAGTCTTTGTGTCAAGTGGTTGAGGTCGCTTTTACGAGGCTGTGGGTCACTAGGGGTCATCAGGGGTCAATGAAAGGATTATTGTAGTTGGATGGCAGATTAGTGGTACAGGTCAGCCAGTCAGGTGTTGAAAACACACGTCAGCTTAACAAGACACACCAAGGCTGTCATCAAGAGAAGGGGGAGAGTACAAGTGGGAGAGAGGGAGAGTTTTTAGAGTAAAAGAGGTACACAAAGTTGTATTTGATTCAGTCAGTCCCTCTAATGGATGTTCTAAGGCCAAAGCACACGGCACCTTCCCACATTTCCTCTTATTTTGGATGAGGAAGCATCACACCTTCCATGATTTCATGTTAGCTTGTCAGACTGGATCTTCTCGAGCCCTTTCACACCATCGCCATGTGAAATGTAAATGTTGAAATACAAAGACATTGAGCCAAATCCCCTGCTGACTACAGTTCATTCTCACTGCAGACTTTTACATAAATCAAGTCTGTTCCAGATTTTTTTTTATTCTCTGCACCAAATTCTAAGGCCAATGTACAGTTATGGAGAATACACGGTCAGTTTTTATATTCTGGTTTTCTTAAAAGGTTTTCATAAAATACTATCCTTGGAGGGACCAGGCTATAAACTGCTGCAGTAGTCAGCATTGTGCTGTACTTCCCAGAGCCATTGGTACATAAAGATTCCAAACTGGCACTTATTGGTTAAATATATTACATCTAGTGATAGGCAGATGAAATATGCCAATAGAAAACAGCTCACTGGAGTTATAGTGTAGGTCCAATACAAGTCATGTGACTTATTGTGAGAGAATTCTACATTTGAACCCTGTTCATCTCTTCACGTTCAACAGTCCTCATCTCTTGCATTATGGCTTTTCTAGTACAGATGTTGGCCATCTTAGTGATGTTCGCTCAGCTCTAACTAACTCAAAACAAGATATTCACGAGAGACATGGATAAATATTTTGTCTCTTGAACAGTGGATGCCATATTTCTCCCACTTCTCTTGAACTAAGAATTATTGTCTTAAATAATTGCAATACTCTCAGTAACATTGCCATAGCTAGATGCCCAACATTCCTGAGTTGGACCAGGACTGTGGCGCCAACATGGCTGCCATTGAAAACTTCACCGACCAAACACTGTCTACCCACTCCTCTGGTGAGGACTGATGTCCTGTCATATCAGGCTTGGCTGAGAGGGGTCAGAGTTCAGGGCTTGGTGCCTTTATTGACCCCTAAGGGTCAGACTACTAAAATACCACGGTCACTTGACATTATACCATGACCCCGTGACATATCTCTTACTGTACCGTGTAGTCCAAGAATCCTGGCTGTCTCTGTTTCTCTCAGGAGTCCTTTGAGGAATATTGTCAGACATGTTGAATTTTGGAAGATTCCAGTGGAGAGCTGAATGGAGCTCCAGGACGGGGGAATGCTCTGCGCTCCGTTGTGGCATTTGTCTCTCTCAGGAATCTTCCTCCTTGTGCAAACAGACACCCTTATGTTATGGTACCGTAGTCTGCCTCAGTAGGCTTGTCTGCACCGTATACACTTGTGACCAAACATTTATGATGCATCTAGGCTTCTTAAAACTTACGTCAGCTTACACCAACACAACAGGTTGCAGTAAAGATATATGATATATTTATATTGTCGAGGTGCATGAGCACAAGCACGGATACAGAAGACTTCTAAATAAAAGTGAATTTGTCTTTACTGCCCACTCATTTCAAATCTTGATGCTGTTTGCTCTCTAATTAAACGAGTCGTGTTGGCTGCTGTGTTGGTAAACAGGTCCTGTGCCTTCCTGCCTGACTTTTAATTTGTGGGAACCTACAGTAGGCTCAGTTTTATGACTGTTTGTCCGTGTGAGGCGCAGCAGAATTTTGTGACTCACTTGATCCCCGAGGTTTGTTCTTGTTAAGTTAAGAGCTGTGGTAATGGGAGTGTGTGTGTGTGTGTGCGTGTGCGTGTGTGCGTGTGCGTGTGCGTGTGTGCGTGTTATAGTGCTGGCATTCCTCTACCCCAAAGGTAGTTGGTGTGGTTTGCTTAATAAAGCAGCTGGTGAATAGAAAGAAACACGCTGCAACCTCTTCCCTTCTTCCTGCCACAAAACCTTCCCCCTCTCTGTTTCTCTCTCGCCCTCTTTTTCGCTCTCTCCCCCCTCCCTCCCTCCATAGTGAGGTAACCACTATGCAGGTGTTTCCTGTGGTATATTGGTAGGCCTGCACCTGAGGATAAAGGGCACATCACAACACAATGGTAATGGAATTGTTATCCCAGCTGAGAGGGAGGGGAGTGGGGAGAGGAGAAGGAGAGAAACAGAGAGAGAGGGTTTGGAGGAGGCATGCACTAACCAGTGTGTCCTCAGTATAACCTAGCACTAAGGTGACACTGTTGACATTTTGACCTCGGGGTCACAATGCTGCCGTCCTCTGTAGTCAGGTTTATCTACTGCTCTGTTTTAGTTTTTAGTTTACCGGTTTATACAGGTAGATTTCAAACCCCCTAGCAGTGGGTTCCACATTTCATGTCTATTTTATGATGTAAGCACATGGTGTCCACTGGTCCTGAAAAATCTGATGAAGTCTTGGAGTAAATTTAAATCTAATTTTAAGCCTTAGAAATATAAAAATTAGAGCTTTTTCCACCATGTAGTTTTTCTTTTATTGAGAATAATTTAATGAAATGTTGTTATTGACGGTGGTTGATGGTTAACATTACATACAGTGATGTTTAGTGTGGTGTATGCAGGTTTGTAGAGCAGAACTGGCTTGCTTCCTTTCCTGCTTTACTAAATAATTTCACTGTGTCAGTTTTTTAAATTGCCGTTTAAAGGACAATGCCGTTGTTGTTTTTGTTGTCATTTTCATTTTGGGTCAGTTGTCTGGGTTGCCCCTCTGCTGGTGTCTGCACACAGCCAGTGTAGTTGGAGATATCAGGGCTTGTTCTGGTACCTTCACACATTCAGTTTTACAGTCTGAAAAACAAATTGGTTTTATTAAAGTTTCTCGGGACACCCAACACCCCCAGGAGGAAATGGAAGTCTGCACCAAGACGTAATGCCTCAAAACATGTTGCCTTACAGATGATGGGAAGTGTCAACTAGATGTGGACAGGAGGAAAAGGGCTATAACTTTAATTGACTCGTATCTCCTTTAATACTTTAATACTAATAGGCTGTTTTGAGAGCTTTTTCGTTTTCTTTATTTTGGTTGGTAAATTCATGTTAAATCCAGGTAGCATTAAAATATCTTAAATATCCTTAAATGTGGCTTTCTGAAACCAGCAGATATCCTGAAACAAAACTCTGTACACCATCAGCAGCTGAAAAGAGCATCTGGCCTACTCAAATAATACAATTTTGTTTCATTTTGTTTTATGTTTGTTCCCAGACCAGAGCGAACCTTCAGGAGGATAGGCACAGGACCTGTTGGCAAGGTGGCCCGCCGTCGTAGCGACAACAGCCTCGTCCAGCCCATCAGGGTCAAGTCCCTCCGCCTGCTCCGGAAGAGGAATAACCCGCTGACCCAGACCCCTCCCCCCACCTCCTCTATCCTCCCCTCATCCCTGCGTTCCTCCACCCTGGCTCCTTCCTCATCCTTCCCGTCCTCCAGTCTTCTGTCACCCCAGGGCCCTGAACAGCCAAAGCAGCAAGACACACCCAGGATAGCTCTCATCAAGTAAGCTCACCCCAAGTTAAAATGCGTTGTCCAATACTGTCAAATCCATTGCTGTATGTTGCTGTGACATCAGAGATAAGGAGGCAAGACTCCCCTACTCAACCTGTGGCACCACGCAGCCTCACACACACCAGTACGTCAACCAAAACAAAAAAAACACCGATAGAAAAACCTGGTAAAAAAGAAAATGGTTTTGTGGGTTGAAAGATGGGCCAGTTAGGGACAGAGAGCAGTCTCCAGCAAAGGGAAAACAGATAAAACAAACAAGTTGTACATTGCAATGTAAATGTATTATTTCATAGTTGAATAAAATTGGGCCCAAAATCTCTAAAAATCAGATCAAGGTGATAAAATACCCTTCTTACGCTGCAGCCCACACAGCCCAAGGACAGAGGATTAATGAATTTTGAATCTGAAGTTAATTTGCTATTCCCTGTCTTGTGGCTTTTTCCGCTCCGGTTGAATGATGAAGCCCGATACAATACATCAAGCAACCGCAATTAGACTGAGGGTAATTACTGCCCGGTAATGTTTTCACTTCCAGGAGAAGCAAATTGTTAACAATGTTATATTGACTGTTAGATCTCGTCAAACAATCGTATCGCACCTCGTATCGCACAGTGACTGTAATCTGACCCCATCTGTGTTTGTTTTAGCTGCAGTTTGCATTGTGTTGTAAGACTCCACGGCTTAACTAGCTTTAGCAATAATTGTGTTGCAGTCATATTGATAATTGGAGGGATCAGAGGTGAATGAGCCCGACGGTGACAGATTGCTCTTGTGCAAGGGAAGTGGAGGTAAATTATAGAGTAAGTCACTGCTAGTGGATGAACGCTGTTTATATGGAGGTTTTTCAGGCAAGCAAGAGAAATGGCAATGTCATGTCATGGCGTTGGCATGACGCTTCTTAGTACAAAAAGGAATCTGTAAAATAAAATAAAATAAAAATAACAAATACAGAAAAACATGAGGTTGTCATGTAATTGTAACTTAACAAAAGCCAATGTGTGTATGTTTGACTTGATCTCATTTACAAGAACATTGAATGCTTGGAAAAAACGTACTGTAGTACTTACTGAATACTTAACAAGGTACTGCTGAGGTTGCTATGCATCAGGCAAAATCTATCAACTCTAACTAGTTCCAAGCATTTCACACATTTTGGCTGGATTAGTTGGCTAGCCACAGTTGGTACTACGTTGGGGTAGTCACACTGATAATTATCAGGATCAAACGTGCCGAGTAAAACCCTTTTATTGACAGCTGACGGATCTAGAAGAAAGCTGAGGTCAGAGTAAACGTGGTAAACAGCAACGCACATCAAATAGCACATCGAATTTCCACACTATTAAAGGAGGATCTGTATCTGTATTAATCCGGAAGCTGTGGTAGTAGGAGGTGTGTTTATTTCAGGAGACATTGACACCACACATCAAACCACATCTGCCACAGAAACCTGTTTTGGAAATATTGAACACAGGTACATTCCACATCAAATGGTGCTGATCAACACGATCACCTAATGTTGTGTGTATGTGTGTTTGTTTGGCTGTAACATCACTTTATTCTTTATTATTTTGCACAAATGAGATGTTTCAGGTACCATCAGAATGAAACTGATTGAACAAGACAATGACAAACAGAGTCCAAGCATTTTGTTGTTTTTTACTCTGACCAAGATATGTTTTAACCACATAAAATAAATATTTGAACCAGATTCATATGGGCCTCCCTGAATTGTGGTGCTGCGGTTTTAGGTTCCCGGGTGATTATCAGTGTCATCGGTGTGTGTGTGATGCCTGTAAACGCCACTCTGCGTAAATGGGAACTGGATCACACTGATGTGTTTATGGTCTCTCTAATAGGTTTACGAGGTGGGTGTGTGTGTGTGTGTGTGTGTGTGTGTGTGGGTGAGTGAGAGAAAGCATGGCCTATCCTGTTGTGTTTCCATACCGTTTCACAGTAGGACAGGGTGGGGACGCTGCAGTCCTAAAATAGACCTGTAGTTTCCTGTTGAGTAGGTTACACACCTTCTGTGCAGTTTGTCCCTCCTGAGAATCTCATGGGAGGTACATCTCATCTACAGGCAACAGCCTCCTTTTATGTCTGTGTGTCTGTAAGCCAGTTGTTTATCATGTGTGTGTGTGTGTGGGGGGGTGCAATCAGCATACACAGGAAGATGAGCTCAGTGATGGACAGTATCTGCCTGCCAGACCCCCGGACACACCCACTTTGCAGCCTCTTTCATTTTTCTGTTACCTCCCTGGTGTAAGAGCTACGTCAGGGGATGGAAAATCATATTTTTAGTTCATCCCAAGATAGAGAGAGTGAAAGAGGGAGAGAGAGACTGAGAGATGTGTTGTGCAGGGACAGTGGTCCAGCTGGCTGCTGCTCCATTACCCACCATTCACATTCTTGCCGTTGAGGACGATTTCCCACTAGCCAGGACAGAAAATTGCCATTGTTATTGGGCTTTTCAGCCATACATACCATCTGATGATTCTGAATCAAAACCTCTGTTTATTTCATTTGCTATGTCCAATCAGAAATAGTTTAGCTTCTTTATTTTGTTGATTAAATTGGTCTTAAAGTCCAGGTAGTGTCACGTCTGAAATGTGGCTTTCTGAAACCTGTCTGTTCGTACAACCTGTCTGCATGTCTGACTCCTCGTCTTCTGGCTGTCTACCGATCTTTGACAGTGGACAGACAGCCGGTGCCTGTCTGCATCATTGTAGTGACAGACTACCACCGAGTCTGACAAGTCAACATGTTTTTCAGATCACAGTGCTAATTATACCTGATACAGTGCCAGGTAACAAGCTCAACCAGATTTCACACCGCCATCGTCGGCATAGTCTCACACACACACACACACACACTCTTTCACTCTTTCACTCTTTCTCTTTCACACATACACTCTTTCACTCTTTCTCTTTCACACACACACTCTTTCACTCTTTCTCTTTCACACACACACTCTTTCACTCTTTCTCTTTCACACACACACACTCTTTCACTCTTTCTCTTTCACACACACACTCTTTCACTCTTTCTCTTTCACACACACACTCTTTCACACACACAGTCGCACTCTCTCAAGGTCACACACACTTTTCCAAACACACTGTACAATCACACTTGCACGCAGAAACACACACTGGCCTATAGAGACCAATCTCTCCCCAGAATCAGGGTGTGGAAGGCTCCTTAATTAAACGTCAGCGTGACCCGGCTCCCTTGCTTCAGTATGTTACAAGAGTCCTCCTTAGTCTCCTCAGTGACACGGTGATAAGGCAGCTATACTCGTGAGACTTAAAACCTTTCAGTTGAGTTTTCAGCTCTGGGAATTCTCTGGCTGAAAGGAGCTGGCGCAAAATCTAGGACTATGTATTGTTGGAAGATATTTCACCACCACTTCTGACACCGCCTCCAAAAAACCTGTTGTTGCTTATCATCACTGGACTAGTTGATATTATGATTTTGCTTGCACTGTTTAGTTGTAGTAGTCATGAGATTTAGTAACTGGTGGAACCTCCTTTTGCAGCAACAACCTCAACCAAACGTTTCCTGTAGTTGCTGACAGTTGGGAGGTGTTTTGGACGTTCCTCCGTATATAACTCTTTCAACAATGTTGTTTGTGGAGAGTAATGGTTTCCTGCTTGGTGTCCTCCATGAACACCACTCTTGTTTAGTGTTTTTCTTACTGTGGACTCTCAAGGTCACAGATGTTAAGATGTTAGAAAGTTCCAGAGATGCCTGCAGATCCTCAGCTGTCACCTTTGGTTTCTTTGTCACCTCCTTACAATCTGTCTGACTCCAGACCAGTGGAGGCCCAGGTCTTTGGAAATACTTCTGTTGCCTTTTCCAGACTTATGAGCCTCAACAAATCTCTTTTGACCGGGGCATATTCCACTTCAACAGATCAGACAGGAGACAGGAGAGCAGACTCTGTTGGTGACTTTGTGGGTTTTTTATATGACAGGACTCCTCTAACCCACCTGAATGTCATCTCACTGATTGGATCACCTGACTTTCATAGAAGTCATTATCCTAGAGGTTCACGTACTCTTTCCAGCTTAGGCTGTTTGAATAGTACATTAAATAATAACATGTTAAAGTACATTAGTACATTATTTGTACATAAACTCCAAATATTTGTCCACCTCCCAGATACGTAATAGCCACTGTTGCTCCCAAGCCTGTTGTAGTTGTATGAACATAAGTGCATTATAATATTGCCAAGTGCATGTCCTTGTGTTTGTCTTCGGATGGAAATATGAAATATGGCCAACATTAGCTGACTCTAAACAACAATAACAGTTTGCTAAATACTAATCAAGTCTTGAGAGCCTCTTTCCATTTTTCTTGTGGATGACTTTTTTGACCTTCAGGAAGAAAATTAGCTTCAGCCCAGCTCACAGAAATTATTTTTTGCAACATTTTCAAAGTTTGAACAACTTTCCCTTGACATTTGCATGGAAATGTAGCTACCGACACACACACACACACACACAGGCCTATGGTGCGTGTGTAAGGACACACTACAGATCTATCACACTCTCTTTGCCATGCTGTAATGGTTGTAATGAGATTCCCAGCTTTAACGACACAGGAGGAGAATTCATGAAATGACAAGCACCATGTCCTTTGTGCAGGCTTGTGTGTGTGTGTGTGTGTGTGTGTGTGTGCGTGCGTGTGTGTGTGTGTGTATGTGTATGTGTGTGAGACAGTCAGAAAGGGTGACTCTGAGGCTGTGTGTGTGTGTGTGTGTTGGCTGAAGCTTGTCATTTGATCCTCTAGTGTTGTAAGCTGTATGTTCAGCAGTGTGGGAGCCACTCTCCTGTCCTGTACTCACCTCTCATCTCCTCTCCCTGGGGAGGTGTGTGTGTGTGTGTGTGTGTGTGTGTGTGTACATGCACACACACACACGTGCACGTATATCCACTGGGACCAGATTAGGGTTAGCAACAGTAGGTGTGTATTGATATGTTGGACATGCTGTAACCCGATCGTCTGTGCATGTATGTGCACGTGTGTGTGTGTGTGTGTGTATGTGTTTACACATTTTTGACTTGTGCATGTTGCATGTAATGAAACATAGAAAGCAAAATAAATCCCGGCATATTCAGATGTATGAAAATTGTAGAATCATTCAGGTACATATGGTACGTACTTTGATGTACTGTAAACACACACACACACACACCACCTCTGCGGTTGTTAAGGGAATTGTTAAGATGCAGGTCTAGTGGTGTTATGTAACAGGATAGTGAGGACACAGTGAGGACGATGGATGGATGAGTGATCACACACACACACGCACTATTTAAAGAAACAAAGGGACAGGGAAGCTCTGTAGTGTTTGATGCCTCGGCCAGCTGACTGATACCTCCAGAGTTTCTCACTACCAGGAACACATGCATTCAAAAGCTAACATAGCGGCACAGTGAGCTAAATGTTGTGCTCTGTTAATAAGGCGCCAAACCTCGCGGTGCACTGTTCAGTTGTTTTCTTCTCCTGCACTAAAAATGGACTGTGTCTACAATTGGATGACCATTAGTTCAAACTTCAGTCAGAAAGGCCGTATAAAGTCCACTCAGAAATGACACCATAGTCCGACAACTGACGCACTGGCAGCAGAATAACTCACCAGGAGAGTGAGTATCAAAGGAGTAGAAAACCACACAGAGACCGACCGGACAGGATTTCAACGATCAAACGAGCTCTGAAGTATTTGGGAATTCACCAGCAGTCAGATCCAGGATACGCCGCTACTGTGTATATTACCCTACTGATACACCCCGAGTATATATGTGTGTGTGTGTGTGTGTGTGTGTGTGTGTGTTCTCCACTTGGTGTTGAGCATTGTTCTCTTGACACACTACACCACCTTAATCTTAATCGTTCATGACATCAGGCCAGATTTCCCAGCGATGACCGGCTGTCATTTGGTGTGTGTGTGTGTGTGTGTGCGCGCGTGCGTGTGTTTTGTTTTTAAGTTGACAGCAGCAGACTTTGCCCATGTGAAGGATAGCATTCTTCAGGTCACACGTGAGAGAAGAAAACAAGCCACACTGACTGATATCCCACACGGTGGTGTTTGTTTGATCAAAGACTCAGCCTCAAGCCTCAGAAAAGAGAACTGGCATCTGAAGCATACGCACACACACACACACACACACACACACCTTACTGTTTCTCTAAGAAAGTGTCAACTCTAAGCCTGAAAGATTTGAGAGAGAAATATAATAGCAAAGGGGTGTTAACTGTTTAAATTCAGGATTAACTTTGTTTCCCCTTCAGTTTCCCTTTTTACAGTGTAAACCTTAAAACCTCCACTTTGATTCACAATCAAGCACAACCCGGCTATGCTTGTCACATAACACCAATACCTGTACAGGTATGGACAGAGTTCCAAGGGTTAAAGTCTACATCAAGACAGGGTCGGCCTCGAGGCTTTTCAGTGAAGGGCAGAGGTACTGCAGAAGTGAATGGCAGCTTTGGCCCACGCCTCGCTGTTTATCTAGGAAGGTGAACAAAAGCTAACACGTATAATTGTTAAAGTGAGTGAACTATGAATGGACCACACCTTGTTGTTTTTCTAAGGGCTGAATAAAAAGGGCTTCCCCCAAGCCTGGAGAGAGCAGGTTTAAATAGAGATGAAGTGTCCCATGAGGTGTACACGCCTCCTTTCTCTATCAGGGTGACCAGATTCATCATGACTCAGAGTCATAGTATTTAAATGGAAAGACGTTCATCGGTGAATAGCGCTCTCGAACTAGCAAAGGGAAAAGGTAACAGGTGTGCTTATCTAAGAACGTGATTAAAGGATTTGGTGTGTGACTGGTGGAGACGTGGTGAATGGAAAAGGTCAAAGTTAATGACTGTCAGGTGAGAAGCCTTCAAGGTTAACAGTAGAAAGGTGAATGTAACTTCTATACACAGGCAGGTCAAAAGGACAAGTCAGAGAATGGACCAGGCAACTGAATCCAGCTCAGTGTGTTCCTCTGCTCTAGTACTTGGCTTGTGTTGATGAAACTACCATAGTCAGATTGCCGCACCCTCTAATCTGTGATGCCATGCCCATTACAGACTCACGAAGAATGGGAAGAAATAGCTGTGACAGTAACCAGGAGAAGTTTCTGGTCATGTGAATCCAGTCAGTCTCCCATGGGTTGTCAGTGGACCTAGCTCTAAGCTGTACATTAGTATGACATCTCAGATTAAGAGCTGGGTTACTAATCTCTCAAATTAATAGACTGATAACAGATAGATTGGCATCGTCCTTTAAGATCGTCTCATGAGGCGTTCACCTTATTGTTTACCTGGAATCCCTGTGACTGGTAGAGTCCTTGTAAGAAAGAAAATGAGTAAAGATGGAAGTGAATGTGCCCCTAATGCCCTCACCTCATCGTGTTTATCTAAGAGTGTGATGACAGGCTCTGGCTTAAGGCTGCAAGTGTAGCACCAGTGATAAAGGTAAAAGTGAATTGCCTTGATATCAACCCCTTGTTATTGAGAAAGGCCTGACCGCACTAGAGATGTAGCAGCTGAAATATAGTAGTTAAAGTGAAATGAACGTTGTAGGAACTAGCATCACAAAGATCCCAACTAGCACATAGGAAGCAGTTACGAATGTCCCACCACTCTGCCTATCCTGCATCAGTCCTGGAGGATCTTCCCAACAATTTCCCTTGAGGCATGCAGCAAGTCTGCAAAACGTCTGATTTGAAATGTAGGAGTGTAAGTAACTTCCCAGCTCTCCCCGTAGCCCGCATCCAAGATCCTATCTACTATGTGCTGTCTTCCTGTGGAACACCTGCCCTCTCACCTGCCGAGGACAGGATGAGGTACAAGGGCTGTAAAGTTTGGTTGTGAACGACTGAGTCTTTTGTCTCTGAGTCCGCCACTCAGTTGTCAGATGAATATATCCAGGTTAAATCGATGAACACACGCCAGGCAGGAACGCTTTGTTGAAACATCAAAAAGGTACAAGTCCTGTCAATGGTCCCGGTTGCTTATTGCACCATCAAAGACGAGCTATATATAGCGTTAAGCCCCAATGCCCTTCTCCTCCTATTCCCCCCCCCCATCACAGAGGATGTTTGAGTTCAGCCCTCACCTTGACTCATTTTCTCTCCAGTCATCCGTCTACTTGTTGCTTTTCCCCCTGGTGTGTTTGAACTATTTGAGAGTAGTCGGGGTAAGGTTCAGTTTGGTGCTATATGGTCACATGTGTTCTTGTCATCTGATCCTCTAGTGTTGTAAGAAGTCAACTATGTCCTATGTACTTGTAGACTGAAAATAAGCTTTTTTAAACGCTTTCAACCCATCATAGCTCATCATACTGCAGAGAAAACAACCTGTGAAATGCATGTAAAACTTAAAAAAATTGTCTGATGCATACAGTCATTTTGCAAGCAGGTAGATTTTTGATATTTAAACAAAATGCTCAGCAGATGCTCCTATCCAGAGTCCTTTTATTAAAAGCTCACAGTACCTCTTTGGAAAAAGAAGTCTTGTTGTATCCAGTAAATCTTTCTAAACAAAACCAACAATGGGTTGACAGTCCTCCAGTTGGCAGTGCCACACTGCAGCTACAGATTGGGCAAAAAACAAAACAGCAGTTACAGATTTAAAGTAAGCTGGCCAGTGGTTTCAGGTTTCCTTGAAGCGTCTCTGTGCTCCGATGTGACTTTTAATGGAGAAAGAATTAGCTTAGCGCTAAGATGGTTCTGGGAAACGGAGCCCAGTTTGTGAGACTTGCTGAGTCACTGGCAAGGAAATGGTTTTACTGGTGTAGCAAACTCATCTCTCTCTCCAGTTTCCTCCTTCTCCTTGCAGTGTAATTGAATTTAAATTATGCACGCCGTATGGCTGTTAGGGCAGAGAGGTAATAATCACTCTCTTTGTGTGTGTGTGTGTGTGTGTGTGTGAGCATGCACGTGCTCTCACATAGCCTGTGGGAAGCAGCAGCAGCGTGAGCTCAGTTTACCTGCCTGCTAGCACGTTCCCGTTACTGTAGCTAGCACACAATGCGTGCGTGTGCGAGTGCTGCTCACCTGACTGATGTTACTCCGTCACTTCAGCGACATTACTCCCACCACATTGCAGCTACTGTAGCATGGGCCCTACATGACAGCCACTGTAAATGTTTCAGCAGTTTCCTTTGTGGCTCCTTATGAATGGAAACGAGCAGCTGCATCAACTCAGCTAGTTTGAGCGACAGTGGAACTAAAAGCTTTGAGCCCTACCAGCTTGTTAAGGACAGCACCCGATACACACAAACAATATCCTCTCCATTGACTTTAGTCTAAGGTCTCAGGTTTGTGGGGGTTTTCACAGATGATATAGATATGAAATGTGACTCTTGAGCTCAATAGGCCTATTGTAAAGCTAAAGCATAAGCTCCAGTTCATGATTGTACGATAGTGAGTGAACCACGTTTATGATTGTTATCAAATGCTGTCATAGTAGCCTAGAAAGTACAGTCAGTGGTCCCATATCTCCAAGCTATATTTTGTCTGAATGTTTTCCTGCTTTTTGCAGGCAAGAGACGAGACACATTGTTTGCAGTTATACAGTGAAAACAGGAAGTCCTGGGGCAGGGAAGTTGAGTTTATTTTTTATTCTCAGCTGCAGTGTAAAACGGATTTCATATGGAAAAAAAGATGAATATAAGGCAAAAATGAGAGAAAGATTTTCTTAGCCTTTACCATGTTTAACCAATGACTCCAGCAAATAGACCAACTGATGACTTGTAATACTCAAATGGGTTTTGTAGCCACAATACACCTACAGTCCTACTTTGTTCCTTCATTTGTTATTGGATTGGAAGATGTTTTTTTGCCATGTTCATTAGATAATTGGTTGTTTTGTTTGTTGTTTTTATGTGAATTCCCCAGAAAGCCCTGTCCATCATACTAAACATACTAAACAAACTGACTCCTGAAAGTATCCCTCCCTCCCGGTTTACTGTTTACAGTTTTGGGATATGTGTCAAATTTTAACCACAATACATCAGTGTTGTTTTTCAGTCAAGTGCCCTTTTGACACGCTTGGCGGAGGTAATCTGAGTGTGATGGATGTGATGGCACCGGTGGAGGGAGTGAAGGATGGAGAGAGGAGATACATGGGCGAAAGGAGGGATGGATATTGCTTTCCCAAGTGTAGGTTTCCACCTGTACTGTTGTGCTGAAACTCTGCTCCTGCATCACTCCAGTGTGTGCACAAGCATACATATACAAACACACACACACACACACATATACACACACACGCACACACACACAAATGGGTCATTACCCATGCAGGTCCTGCTCCAGCGATTGCGCAAGAGCACTTCTGTGGTACGGACAAAGGTGTCTTTTATTTGCTCTTTGTGTGTGTGTGTGTGTGTGTGTGTGTGTGCGCCTCTGTCTGGTGTTTTTTAGTCCTTGTTCATGCCATAGATTTTCATAATATGGGTCTGGTTCCTCCATTGATAACCATTATTTTAGGTATTATTTTTTTTTGGGTTTACAAGTGAGTCTGCAACTTAATTTAAAGGCCATGAACTCACTAATGTGGGGCCCAGCTCACTGGTTCCTCCATGGGTTGGGCTGTATAGGGGCCCGCAACCTTTAAATGATTAGACTGACTGATGCAGAGAGTCGAGGAGCACCATTACCATAGTGTCAATTCTCCCATTGATTTACCTCCATAGGCGTGTATTGTATAGAGGCCAGACTGAGGGCTGGCCAGAGTGAAAGGCTGTTTACCATCAGGTTGGATCTGTCTCCAACCACATGCAGCTAAAGCCACCGTAGCTAACCTGCTCAGGGTAATCACTCCCTCACACACTGTGTCTCTCTCACACAGATTGTGCCACAATGAGAACGACATCAAAAGGTACAGATCAGCAGCTCATCATACTCGCAAATACACACACACACACACACACACACACACACACAGCAGTCATTTATCAGACATTTGAATCCAGGGAACTGAAGAGTCAAGGCAAGCTGTACTACATGTCGTTGACAGAGCATGGTAAATCAGCTCTGACAGTGAAGAGTTGACCCCGAGGTCATATTCAGTCCAGTAAAGCTGTCATACATGTGTAACATTACCAGATGTTCAACATCCCAGACCAGGGTAAGGGGCCTGGATGCACACACACACTTTATCAAAACCAGTTTCATAAAGCAACAGGAAGTTTGTGGGATTTGTCTCAAGATGTGTTGTTTGTCTTTCTCATCTGCCGGATATGAATTGTGGCATCGATGCTATTCAGCTGTGAAGTGTTTTTGTGTACGAATTTAAAAATCCTTAGGAGGGAAAACAGGAACATGGATAGAAAGAGAGCAGGCAGCTTTATTTCCCCCATCTCCTCTCCACAGAGATTTGAAAGGCCTCCACATATAACTCATGTTATAGTTAGTGCACAGTCTTTTGTATGACTACAAATAGCAGCATATTGCCCCAACTCTTACAGCACATGTAAATGTCTTTGCTTCAGTAATAACAGGTCTGTGTAATTGTGGTTGTTTGGTTGAATTTCAGCTTTGATCAGAGCTAGTGTTTCCCGACTGACAGAGAGGTTTGGATAGCTTTAAGGTCAGTTGACACCAGGCATGCGTGGAGCGGTTTATTCAAACTCTGGAGCGTTTACTCCTTCAGTTCAGTTTGTTTGGGCGGGTGAGAACAACCGTTAAAAGTCGGGTGCCACAAAGTAACCGAACACCTGAAGAGGCGAATCTCAGTCCAAGAAAACTGCGACGCGGTGAGAGCGTAATCCGAACCAACTACAGTAACAAGCACAAGGTTTTATGGGTAGAAGGAGACAGATGTTGACAGGTTATGCTTGTCAGTCTGGATTGTTTCTGTTGCTGTTTCTTCATGTGATCTTACCTTGTATGAAGACCTGAGCAGGTAAATTACAGCAAAGAGTGCAGACAAGTCCATCATGCTGTTTTGTCTTGTTGTTTTGTCTTGTCTGTTTTGTCTTCTCCCTGCTGCCAGCATCTCTAACCTGGCAGAATGACAGGTTGACAAAACTCCAATAAACGAGCTCCTTGTGAGTCCATGTGACGTTTGTGTACAACCCAACAATAATTTTCACCATGTGTTCACCTCCCTCCCTCCCTCCCTCCCTCCCTCCCTCCCTCCCTCCCTCCCTCTCTCCCTCCCTCTCCCTCTCTCCCTCCCTCCTGTCTTTCAGGGAGTTGTCCTCCAGACACC
>JAXDDW010000145.1:537500-567500 GCA_034670385.1 Hoplostethus mediterraneus
CACAAAAACCTTATTGGAAAAGTGGGAGAAACCTTGGGAGGGGCTACTCAGAGAGGGATCCCCCTACCAGGACGGTTGGGCGTGCAATAGATGCCGTGTTTGGGCAAACAGAGTATACACAATATATGAAAGTTCATTTTGGTGGGACATCCACATCTGATGGGGCATCACAGCAACGGCAACTCAGTCGACGTCATCATAGGACTAGGGGACCATGCAGACGCCAACTCTGCCCAGATAGGAGAACGCAACGCCCGCTCAGTCAGCATCGTCCTAGGAGGCGGGACCACGCAGACGCCAACTCTGCCGGGCTGCAGCCTGGAACAGATCGGAGACTCACCCACACACACCCATACACACACACGCGCTCACACAGACAAACATGACCAGCGTCAGTGGACAGCAGCAAGTAGACCAGAACAATAGGACATGCAGGCAGGATGCTAATATCCATCGGCAGGACCCTGAGCTAGGATAAGCTAACTGGTCTAGCCTTACTCTGAGAAGAGACTGAGCCTAGCCTTACTAGACTAGCCTTACTAGGCTAGCCTTACTCTGAGACGAGACTGGGCCACTCCCTCAGGGCTGGTCAAATGACAGAGAGAATAAATGGGTTTTTAGCCTTGACTTAAAGACGTCGATAGAGCCTGCCTCTCTGACTGAGGCAGGCAGACTGTTCCATAGATAGGGAGCCCGGTAAGAAAAGGCTCTGTTACCTGCAGTTTTCTTTTTGACTGCTGGGATAGACAGGTAGCCAACGTCCTGAGATCTAAGGGCACGTGGCGGTTTGTATGGTATAATCAAATCGGATAAATAGGACGGTGCCATCCCATGTAATGATTTATATGCAAGTAAAAGCACCTTAAAGTCACATCTGGCTTGAATTGGTAGCCAGTGTAATGAGGATAGAATGGGAGTTATATGGTCGAATTTCCTAGTTTTGGTCAGGATTCTGGCAGCAGCATTCTGAACCAATTGTAGTTTTTTAGTTCGCCCAGTAGGTAAGCCTGAAAAAAGGGCATTGCAATAATCGATTCTGGATGATACGAAGGCATGTACTAAAATTTCTGCGTCTGCCTCTGTTAGCATGGGTCGAATTTTGGCAATATTACGAAGATGATAAAACGCTGTTTTAGTGATCTCCTTAATGTGCAACTCGAATGAGAGGGTAGGGTCGAATTTTACCCCAAGATTTTTAACGTGTGGGCTCTGGGAGATTACACAACTATCAAAATTGAGAGTAGTATTCTCAAATAAGTGTCTATGTCTAGCTGGTCCCACAATTAGCATCTCAGTTTTGTTGCCATTAAGAAGTAGGAAGTTTAGGGACATCCAATATTTGACCTCTGATAGGCAGGCCTCTAGTTTTTGGAATTGGGTGTTATCGGTTGGTTTGACTGGTATGTAAATTTGGGTGTCATCGGCGTAGCAATGGAAGTTAATTCCAAATTTGCGAATGATGCCACCAAGTGGTAGCATATAGATAGAGAATAGCAGTGGTCCTAGGACAGAGCCTTGCGGGACACCAAAGTCCATATTGCAACACTCTGAGGTCATGTTGTTGTAAAAGACGCGATGTGATCTATCAAGTAGGTAAGACCTAAACCAAGAAAGGGCTGATCCCCGGATACCAATATAATGTTCAAGGCGGTTCAAGAGTATCGTATGATCAATTGTGTCAAAGGCTGCGCTCAAGTCAAGTAGCAATAGTGCTGAGGTTGAGTTGGAGTCTATAGCTAACAGAAGGTCATTTACCACTCGCGTAAGTGCAGTTTCGGTCGAGTGAAAGGATCTAAAACCCGATTGGAAGGGATCAAGTAGGTTATTTTTTGACAGAAAGTCTGTAAGTTGACTCGCTACTGTTCGTTCAAGTAATTTGGAGAGGAACGGCAGATTAGAGATTGGTCTATAGTTCTGGAGTACTTCGGGGTCAAGGTTCGGTTTTTTCAGTAGTGGCTTGATCACGGCCGCTTTAAAGGCAGAGGGCACAGTGCCAGTGGAGAGCGACTGATTGATCATATAAAGAATGGAGGGTCCTAGGATAGGAAAAACTTCTTTAAGCAGTTTAGCAGGCAGAGGGTCTAGCATGCAGGTCGTGGGTTTTGAAGACAGAGTTAGCTTGGTGAGAGAGTCTAAGGAAACTAACTCAAACTGTGAGAAAAGAGATTCAGTTTGGGAAACACCAAGTGGACTTCTCAGGGGTGCGACGGCACCACCAGTAGAGAGTGTACTGGTGATCTCATCTCTAATCAGCGTGATTTTCTGACTAAAAAAGGACATGAAATCATTTGGAGAAAACAGAACGCTATCAGAGGGGGAGGGATTCCGTGTTAGTTTAGTAACAGTGTCGAATAGGAACTTTGGGTTGTTTTTATTTGCACTGATTAACCTAGAGAGGTGTGCAGTTTTGGCTGACGAAAACTGTTTAGTAAAAACAGCAGGTGGTCCGAATATTGTACTGTTCCAAATCTAGAAAAGAAATGTCAGTGTACACACACACACACACACACACAAGCCCATCTGTCTCCTGAGACCTCTGCTGTCCATCAGTACGAGTCAGGCTGGGTTACACCAACACAGTTTACTGTAAGGTTAGTGATGATCAGAGTTTAGTAAAACTGGGTTTCCAGTAAGTCCACCTACGTTTGAAATTGACCAGAACTGTTAAATTTGACTTCAGTAAATCCAAAAAGCAATAAAACACAGACGGGCATTTTGATGATTAGGAAACAAAAAAACAACTGGCTTTATTTTAAACCACCAACTGTTAACTGAGTTTAACATTACCTGTTAATTAAATGGAGTTTAAAATTTGGAGCAACAAGATTAAAGTTAAGCTAGGTTTAAATTAAAAACTACCCTGAGATTTAAAAGAGTTCAATCAGTCTTACGCTAAGTTTAAAGTTCAGCGCA
The DNA here is from genome assembly GCA_034670385.1 of Hoplostethus mediterraneus. Lineage (NCBI taxonomy): Eukaryota > Metazoa > Chordata > Actinopteri > Trachichthyiformes > Trachichthyidae > Hoplostethus > Hoplostethus mediterraneus. The sequence continues at coordinate 540,414 of JAXDDW010000145.1, forward strand.
ACAACATTTATTGATAAACCATGAATCAATCCAGTTTAAAATGTAATCCATGTCGGTGTGACTCAGAAGGATATAAGGGGAGGAAAAGACGAGAGAGAACAGCAGAGTGAGAGACAGAAAGGGGGAGAGAGGAGAACGACTGAGGTGAGAGGAATTCAGAGAGAGAGATAGCGAGGGAGCCGGAGAGGAACGGGAGGTTAATGATTGCCTCCTGTTTCCCAACATCCTCCCCGTTAAGCTAATCTACAATCACATTCTTTCACTCCAGAGGAAAGAGGAGTGTCTCTCAACCTGCAGCTGTTGAGCGCTACGGCATGGGCTTGAGTTCATACTTCATACATCTGAAACCTTAAATACAGATGCCAACAAAGATGCAACAGTGGAAAGAGCATGAAAGCACGTGAAGAAATACGAAAGACCACAATGGCTTTTCCATGTACAGTAAAATGTACTTTTCATCGCCTGTGCAAAACATGGCGGCAAGTGTATTTCTTATTGCTGTCACTATTGGGATCATTTCTTTCCCCTGTTGTAGCACTAACCTTCTATTGCTCGAAGACGGAGGTGGTCGCTTCATACTTTATCCGTGGACAGGAATGTTGTGTTAACTGGTTTATGCCTGGTAACAGGAAGCCTCGTTCTCAGGGTATCAAAGGATCATATAAACAACTTGACTTGACTGGTGTTTGGCCAAATATCCAGCTTACTCTGTAAACAGCCACTGATCCTGCCAGCCAGACGGCTTTCCAAAGAGTAGGCGCCCTGATAGTGAAGGCCGCTGTCCAGGTCTCCGGCTGCACCCTCATAAGAGGTTAAAAGGTCATGAATCTATTTTTGTTTGTGTCGATTAACCTGAACAAGGCCTTTATGTACAACGTGTGATTTGGGCAGGAGTAGAGAGTTACAGCAAACTGGACTTGAGGCAATAAAAGCAGAACTTTCCCCAGATTGTTGAACAGCAACAGGACGACTCAACCCTCTTTACCTGAGCATCAGCGGGTAGGTCACCACCTTCTCTATCCTCCAACACTGACAATCTATTCGACTGTATACGGGTCGACTGCATGTTAAACCTCGTGACTCCGTCAGCCGGTCACATCTGGACCAAGCAGGAAGTCATCTGAACCTTTCACACACACTCTCGTCGTACTGATGAGCACTAAGGGGAAGAAAATGGAAACTGGAAGGTAGGGTCTCAAATAATGGCACACACACGCCAGCATTTCCAGCTGTGCACAAAAGGGAAAGGCACAATCGGTTTCTCACACACACACACACACACACACACTGCACAGGTAATAGGAAGTGGTGGGCAGGAAAGAGAAAGGCAGCATCTGTTTCCTTCTATTCATCTGTTGGTGATCATGGGGCTGGAGTCGGTGTGAACATCCTGCACGTCGCCGCTCTCCATCGGTGACGCTCTCTCACACACACACACACACACTTGACCTTCCCCACCAGATGTGCAGCCTCACTGTTGCTCTGTTAAACAGTCATGGTGTTGTGGGTCATTTCTCCAGAGACAACGGTCATGTAATAATGCTGTCTGTTTGGCGGCGTGGCAACAAGCACATAAACATCGTATATGGACCAGAGGAGCATTTGGGTCATTTGATTCATTTAGGTTCACACTGTCCAATTACATGCAGGGCCTGTAAGCAAGGGCTCGTTTATTGGACAGAGTTGTGGAATACATACAAAATAAAATCAAAACAAATCTGATTCCAGTCCCCATAATCTCTGAATGTGAGCATCATGTTGTTATGCTAGGCTGTCCACGCCTGAGGAACTGCTGATCAACATCAGATGTCAACATCCGCCTGCTAAACCTCCACACATGCCTGGTGTGACGCCAGTTTCTTTGAGAGAGCTGAGCTGTGGGCTTGTTGGTGGCTCGCTGGGTTAAGCAACGCCCCCATGAACTTGCAATGTAGGTTCAAATCCATCCTTATTCATATCCCATCCTTCCTGTCACTCTCAATTGAATAGTGTTGACTAAATCTACTGAACTCACATGGCAACACTTCCTCTTGCCCCAAGGAGACCCCTGTGGTTTCATTATGAACTGCTATGTCTGCAGTGACGGGGCTGTTAGCACGCCTAAGCTACAAACAATACCCATTGTGACATTTCATCTCATATTGAGTGCTAAAAAATTTCATGTTTTCAATGCAAATCAACTTTCTTGAAACAATCCGCCTTGTTTACTGAACCTTGTTTCTAGTAAACTTCTTGAATCACGTTTATAGTGCTTTATTACAAACAAGCCTCAAAGGACTTAACAGGCCTAACTAGAACAATCAGATTTATCAATCAATTATAATTAATAAGATGTTTAAGATAAGAATACGATCAGCACATAAAAACAGTTGGAGAGGTTCAGATGGAAGAAACCTCAGACAGGTGGATTCAGAGAGGCTCCTCCCACCAGGACCATGACAGAAACCAGTTCAACTACAGGGGTACAAACGTATCTTTCACCTGTTTTAGGAAAAGACTGAGACTAGGATGTGTTGTAATGTTAATCTCCTGTGTGTCTAATCTAATCTCACATGGCTGGTGTGGTTGTAAACCCCCACAACAGCCTGTCCTTGTCTTATTGCCTGTCTAAATAATAAATGGTGTAATTTTGTGCCATTATGTCATTAAGCTGCCAAGTAAGACTGTAAAATTATTAATACCCCCCCCCCCCCCTCGACCCACCCTGCCACACTGATAGTAAATGGGTGGGCTTGTTTTGATGCCCTGAGGCACGTCGGCACGCCCGGACGGTGCGACCACAAGCCCAGCAAAGTTAACCAAGGTCGTTTTCTGTAAATACATCAGTCAGATTAATGGTCATAATTACCACAGGCGACTGCATTTTTGTCTTCGCTCAGATCGACGTGTCAGACGAGTTGTGATGACCACAGAAAGACCCTCGCTACAGTCACGAGTCACTATGTCCCCTCCACTTCCCCTTTTGTATCCCGACAACAATTAGCACAGCGATATGTTGATGTCGTTTGCGTTCTACTTTTCTCTTGTGTTCGTTACGTTCCGCAAACATGTCGGCTACATGGGCAAGGAAGCACATTTTCCTCTGGTGACGAGAAGGGTCCAGCTGCAGACCTCCATCCTCAGCACCCTTCTGGTAACCAATGGGGTTTGAGACCTCCATCCTCAGCACCCTTCTGGTAACCAATGGGGTTTGAGACCTCCATCCTCAGCACCCTTCTGGTAACCAATGGGGTTTGAGACCTCCATCCTCAGCACCCTTCTGGTAACCAATGGGGTTTGAGACCTCCATCCTCAGCACCCTTCTGGTAACCAATGGGGTTTGAGACCTCCATCCTCAGCACCCTTGTTCTGTGAGCCAATGGGGTTTGAGACCTCCATCCTCAGCACCCTTCTGGTAACCAATGGGGTTTGAGACCTCCATCCTCAGTACCCTTCTGTGAGCCAATGGGGTTTGAGACCTCCATCCTCAGCACCCTTGTTCTGTGAGCCAATGGGGTTTGAGACCTCCACTCTCAGTACCCTTCTGTGAGCCAATGGGGTTTGAGACCTCCATCCTCAGCACCCTTCTGGTAACCAATGGGGTTTGAGACCTCCATCCTCAGTACCCTTCTCTGAGCCAATGGGGTTTGAGACCTCCATCCTCAGTACCCTTCTGTGAGCCAATGGGGTTTGAGACCTCCATCCTCAGTACCCTTCTGGTAACCAATGGGGTTTGAGACCTCCATCCTCAGCACCCTTCTCTGAGCCAATGGGGTTTGAGACCTCCATCCTCAGTACCCTTCTGGTAACCAATGGGGTTTGAGACCTCCATCCTCAGTACCCTTCTCTGAGCCAATGGGGTTTGAGACCTCCATCCTCAGTACCCTTCTGTGAGCCAATGGGGTTTGAGACCTCCATCCTCAGTACCCTTCTGTGAGCCAATGGGGTTTGAGACCTCCATCCTCAGTACCCTTCTGGTAACCAATGGGGTTTGAGACCTCCATCCTCAGTACCCTTCTGTGAGCCAATGGGGTTTGAGACCTCCATCCTCAGCACCCTTCTGGTAACCAATGGGGTTTGAGACCTCCATCCTCAGTACCCTTCTCTGAGCCAATGGGGTTTGAGACCTCCATCCTCAGTACCCTTCTGGTAACCAATGGGGTTTGAGACCTCCACTCTCAGTACCCTTCTGTGAGCCAATGGGGGTTGAGCATGAGTAGTGGGGTTCTGTTGTATGAAGTACATAAACTTTCACTTATTTCACCTCAGCAGTCCACCAAAATCTGTTTCTGAACAATTTTGAGGTGAGAAATAAGCAATCCAGTTGCTGAATCTTCACTCATATTAGATCTACAAGGCGTGATTTAAAAGGTTGTTCCGACTGTCGTAAGTCGACGGCACTCCTGCACCGCCGGGCGCCACCGCTTTCTTGGCCGTAAGCGAAGCCCCAAACGACTACACATGTAAGTAACGTAGTCTAATACTACTTTTATGTCATCAAATATTACAATAACGCTGATAATGCTTTCATATTTGTATTCAGAATAAACGCTTTGTAAATAAATGCATTTCCGGTGACACGAGAAGTTTAGTTTTGTTTTACGCCCGGAGAAAGCCGAGTCCTCACGGGTGGACTTCCGCCGCTGGCTCCGAGCCCCCATCACCACAACGCTCTGCAAACACCTGACGGAGTCCACAATGGAAACTGCCTGCTGGGACACGCCAGCCCTGGGGTCTCGCTCGGTTCCTGTGAGGCCAGCTGCTCGCGGTGATTCATACAACGTGTCCATGTAGCGGGGGGGGGGGGGGCGGGGCATAGCCGGCCTTCCCGCCGTCCCTGCCATGGATTAGGATTCAAGTTTGGATAAGATTAAAGGGTTAACGTGTAAATGTAGTTAAATGTTGCATGAATTCATCTTCCATTCAATTAAACTCACAGGCAGAACCGTCACAACACCGGACCCTGATTGGCCGGATTTCAGGAATTCTTTAGTGAGGGGAGGAGCCAATCAGTCCAGCTGTGATTGAGTTGAGTGTTGAGTTGGTCTGAAAACGCCTGGAAAAAAAGGATTTCAATCAAACCTTAAGATGTGTGTAGTGTGTAGGCATGTAGCGGTAGGGTGTGGGGTTAGGGAATGGATGTAGTCAAAATCCTCGCAAGTATAGGATTACAAACGTGTGTGTGTGTGTGTGTGTGTGTGTGTAACGTCGAGGGCATCATTACCAGGCCCTAATTCCAGTAGAGTGTGATTAATGAGATGTAGACGCTTGGCTCTGGCTCCATGTATCCCTTAAAAGCTGCGACTCCCACTTGTGGGAACTCGTTTTCTCCACACACACACACACACACACACACACACACACACACACACACACACACACATATACACAACCTGTTAGTTCTCTTGCTTCTGGGACTATTTAAAAGCCTGGCTTGTTTGATGAGAGGAGAATCTAATGTTAGTGAGATGATCTTATACATTACAGTGCAGTGTGTGTTTCGTTTTCCACAGACTCTCTCTCTCACACACATACACACATACACACACACACACACACACACCTGATAAAAGTGCTCTATACTCACACACTGTTTTGCCTGTGAGAGGAGTGAGGAACGTGAGGTCAAGGCAGCGTCAGGCGGTGTGTGTTGACTCCTGGCTGATGGTTAATCCAGAGCTACGGCAGTGGGCGGAGCTCCCTGTCCATCACCATGCCCCGCCCCCCACCGCCTCAGCCAGCATCCACATTCAACATCTTATATTTCACCATCGTCATAGCAACAAAAGGATACTTCTACTGCTACATTCATGCATGTGTGGAATCAAAATATTGCGTTAGAAATGTTGCCTTAGTTTAGGTAAACATGCAATCAAACATGACTGGACCAGATATGATTTTTAATACTTTAATACTATACTTTGACTGAAGCAGCAACCACGTTAAAAAGTGCACGTGGGAAGTGTAGTGATGTGGATGTGAGACCACGAGGCCAGATGAAGCCGTCAGGATGTTTGATGCCAACACGCTGCTTTGTCTTTCATCTTGTTTTTCCAACAGATGATGCACCGACTCTTTCATCCGTCTGTCTGTCTGTTCCCCTTACACACACACACACACACACACACACACACACACACACACACACACATGCCACCAGACAATTCTACATCAGTGAGTCCTTAGCTGACACTTATTTTCTTTCATACAAACCAGAATAAAAAACACCCCATCTGTCGGTTCGGCTTTGTATTCCCTCTGAGCTGTCAGAGCTTCCTGGTAGAAATACTGCTAGTCAGGTGAGAAAATACTGACTTTCAACGCAAAACCAACATTTACCTTCCTCAAATGATCACTTTACTCATCTTCTTCAGTCTTCAGTCAAATTGAACTGAAGTAGGAATTAAAAAACGAACCACACAGGAGTAAAAACACACATTTTTAAAACTACTCACATTGGTGCTACTCTAAAACTAAAGTACAGTAAGTAAAGTATCTACTTGCCATATATCTATATTATATCTATTCCATCACTATATCTATATCGACCAGTCAGTCGTCCACCTCTGATATGATGGATATGTTTGATTGATTACATATTTATTGTAGATTTGATCAATTAACCTGAATGGATGCAACATTTCTAATGCGATACTTTGATCAGATTACAGACGTGCTTTTGTTCAGAGTATCTGTCTGAGTCTGTGTGCTTCCTGGTTTTGATGTCACCGCCGCCGCCGCCTCTGACTGAGCTGCTGTCATAAAATATTGATCACGTCTCCGCCCATCCGGCCTGCATTCACGTTAATTGCCTGGCAGACGAGTGAAGCCACGGAGCGACAGAGTAAGACGGAGGAGAGGGCAGCAGAACAGGCTCATCAGGTGCATGAACGTCAAGGCCTGCCTCCCTCCCTCCTGCCTCATGAATCATTGCCTCACACCAACCTCTCTCACCCCTCGCCCTCCTCACCCCCCTCCAGTTTTGTTTCCCTCCATTATTTCTCTCTCTCTCGATCCCTCCCTCCCTCCCTCCCTCCCTCCCTCCCTCGCTCGAGACAGACTGACTAAATCCGACAGGGCATTTCGAGGGCAATGTGCTGGAACGATCCGACGCAGACGGTGTCTATTTCAAATAAAAATAACTCAATTTCTGGGTGCACAAATCATTTAAAGCTGCACTAGGCAAGACCTTCAGTAAAAACCCACCTGTCATATCAGCCGGAAGAGAAGAGGATGCCATCCCTACTCATTTAGTGAATGAAATTCTAGTGTCGGGTGTCGGGTATGGTCCCTACACCCACAGGAAGTGACGAAGCCAAACTTAAGAGCTGAAAGTCATTAATAAGTAAGTAATAATACATGGAAGTCCTGGTTGCGTAGATGTCATGGGTTTCAATCCCTTTCACAACCTTCCATCTTCTTTCTCTTCTTCCTTTCTTGTCATTTTCTAAGCGACGCTACTGAACCAAGCAGAACACTTTTCTGAGACGAGGATGAAAGAGTCCAAGGGCTTCATGTTGCCTTCGCTTGGTCTTCTGGTTGAAGGGCGAGATGACAGTAAAAATGTTATATGCTATACACAACATGTTGCTCTCTCTCTCTCTCTCTCTTTTGGTCTCTTACATACAAACACATGTCCACTAATGCATTTTGACTGTTGTCACCGTGATGTAATTGCCCTAAGTGAAGTGTCCGTTTGCATCCTGCCCCCTCGTCTTAATCCAGTGTGACGTGGCGGGGCGGCGGCCCTGGCCTCACAAGCTGTTTCTGCTTAATATTTCATGAGTGTCTCTCCCTCGGCTGTCTGTGTTCCGGCTATATGGAGGACCTGGATTTATCCTGAGACACCGACAGACCCTTTATACCACAGCGGGTCAGAGTTTACTCAGCGCATGGAGGGCGTTGTAATCGCTCTGTTCAGGTGAGAAAAAAAACACCAAAAGTGAAGTTATGAGGATTTTGCAAGGTAAAATAGATGGTGTATATATATTTATATATATATATAATTCCTGGCTCAACCCAGAAGTATAGATAGACAATGTTTGGACACACTGAGGAGGGCATGACTCAGAGACGTGGTGGCAAAATAGCTCACAGAATGAACCCGCCTGGCTCTGGGTGCATCCCAAGGGTACAGCGCTGCACACAATGATGCCTCTGGGTAAAAAATGTCTAAATAAATAATATCACTTACGAGCTCTATAAATTGTAGAGGTCAGTGACTCATTGTTTCGGGGTCAGTGCTCTGCATCAGCTATGATAAAGTGTTACTGATGAAATGGAGGGTAGACTATGTGGTCGATGCACAATGCTCTAGCACGTTAGCGCATTGTCGGTCTCCTACAGAAACCTTTTGTCTGCAATTTTGACATTTCTTTGTTGTAAAAGACGGCAGATGTTGCCTCCCTTCATCACCACCCTGAGCCAAACCATGAACGATGCTCTACGAAATGTCAGAATTGTGAAGTTGTTGCATAAATCGGTAAATCAACCTGGCAGCTGAAGGTGAGGTGGGTGTAGTTGACCTAGTGTGTTGTAAAGCTGAGAGAATTGTCTGTACAATCCTGAAGAATACATCAAGTTGTTGGTATATTGTCCTGTTAGTCAAGTTAGCTGTTAAGTGACGAGAACATGGACACCAAAATCATCCACGTGTCCCTGGTAGATCGTTGGCTCTGGTGCTCCATGCTAACACTTTAGCGCCCACTACGTTGAGTGATAGTAGGCTCCATGCAACTCTTTAGCCGTACACTACGTTGAGTGATAGTAGGCTCCATGCAACACTTTAGCCTACACTACGTTGAGTGATAGTAGGCTCCATGCAACACTTTAGCTGTACGCTACGTTGAGTGATAGTAGGCTCCATGCTAACACTTTAGCGTACGCTACGTTGAGTGATAGTAGGCTCCATGCTAACACTTTAGCGTACGCTACGTTGAGTGATAGTAGGCTCCATGCTAACTCTTTAGCGTACACTACGTTGGGTGATAGTAGGCTCCATGCTAACACTTTAGCGTACACTACGTTGGGTGATAGTAGGCTCCATGCTAACACTTAAGCATAGACGATGTTGAGTGATAGTAGGCTCCATGCTAACACTTTAGCATACACTATGTTGAGTGTTAGTGGGCATATAGCATTATGTCAAAAGTGAGAAAATGAAAACTTGTAGCAGGTCTACAGATAAAAGGTATTCTTACACACACACACATGCAGAGCTTGTCAAAATAAACCAAACTTTTCTTTTTCTTTTGTTATTTTTTTCCTATTTTCTTATGATAAATGCTGTTAAATTCCTTTATTCGGGGTGTTAACTGAACATGGGCGGAGTGATGATTTAAAACGTCAAAATAAAAGTTAAGCCACATCTGCCGCCAGCTGTGTGACCAGCAGGTGTCCCTCTCTGTTGGCAACACACTGCGAGAGGTTATCAGGGCAAATGAAAGCATTACTGAACCCGACTGAGGCTGTTGTCTCCTTTCAGAGAGACACACCGATCTGTCTGAAGCAGCTTGTCAGGGGCGAGCAGGTATCCAGACCCGCGACACCGAGCTTCATTCAGACAGATGAAGAAGCGCTGATATTGTTTTTAGAATAAGGCCAATGACGCCAGCTGTGTGTGATGTGGAGGACTGTCTACTACACACACGCACAACACACACACACACACACACACACACACACACACACACAGCAGTCCTGTCTGTCTGCCGGCCCTCTGCAGGGATTAACCCCACACACAGATGCACGTGCACATACACACATACACAAACACACACATTCACACACTATCCTCTTTTGTCAGAGCTGGACAGCTGTTCCTGTTCACCTTCTCTCTGCAGCACTTAGGGAAATTTATTTAGCTTGCTGTGTTATAAGCCTTTGTTGTGTTGGTCTTTGTGTTTGTTGTTTTCATTTCTTTCTTTGATTGGTTTTCAATCCATTCTTCCCAATACTGAAAAATATATTGCAGTTTATTGCATACTGTACATCATTCCTATGCTTCTTTGTGCATGTATGTATAATATATTACACATACATGCACAAAGAAAAACAATGAAGTTACACCTGAAGAAGATGGAAATGAAACAAAAGCACATATAGACATGTACAGATGGGGCTCCATAGATTTCAAGCCAGATTGTGGCATCTTTAATTGAGTTTCAGCAACATACTACCACTCAACATAGTGTATGCTAAAGTGTTAGCATGGAGTCTCCTACCACTCAACATAGTGTATGCTAATGTATTAGCATGAAGCACCTGAAACAATGATCTACTGGGGACACGTGGATCATTTTGGTGTCTATGTTCTCCTCATAAAGACTTGGTATAGTCCTGCAGCAGCTAGTAGGCCAAACTGATCCAGGACCAGTGTCTCTGCCTCCATGCAGCCTCCAGGACCTCCACAGTGTCTCTGCCTCCATGCTGTCATGTCTGCGTCTGTCTGTGGTCACGTCGCGGCTTACGGGGATACGCACAAGCTGAAAACTAATACCCGCTATGGTATCTCACAGATAAAAGCACTCACACATATAAGTGCACACAAAACACATCAGTGCTCACATAAGCTGCACTCAGACAACAAATTAACACACACACACACACACACACACACACACACACACCATGTATCCCCTGCAGCCTCTGTTTCCAGGTCCAGTTATATAAACTCCAGTGTTTTCGGTAGAAAGATCTGAGCAGCTGCTGCTAACTGGCCTCATACCACCCCACGCTGCCTCTGCTAAACACCGCACCAGGGGGTCTCACACACACACACACACACACACACACACACACACACACACACACACACACACACAAAGGCACAATGCTAAAACAGGGTTGCATAACCTAACCACACACGGAAAGTATCCCCTGCAGCCCTCCATGTCCACTTAAATAAATTCCAGTGTTTTCAGTATAGAATGAATGGCATCAGGAAGTCACACACACACACTCACACACACACACACACACACACACACACCAACCTGTGTGACACTCAGGTATTAACGGCTACTTCACATTATGAGCGTTATATAAACATACTCACCACTAAAACATGGTAAATAGAAACGTATGGATGAAACAAGGATGAATTACAGCATTAGGAGGGTGTGAAAATACCAGCAATGGCAGCAGCTAAACCTTCTGAGATGGATAAATATAAAAAAGTAAAATATTTACCAAAAATATGAAACATGCAGTATGAAATACATTTTTAAAATACTATATATAATAAAACAGAGGAAAAAACTAATATGAAGCGAAACAATATGTGAAATTACAGCATATATACACCCATGTTCATATTAACAGGACCATACATGTGTACAGAAAGTGTCTTTACGTCTTCACGCAGAAGCAGCACAGCAAGCACGTGCAAAACGTCAAGACGACTTCGATGTTAAGAAACGAACATTTGTCTTCTTGAGGAAAACAGACGCGGGAGAAAGAGGAGAACGAGGAGAACGAGGAGACTATCTGACACCGAGCCCCGCGGTGTAACCGAACCAGGACCTGCCGCGAGAAGAAGAGGTGAAAGTGGGTATCAGCTCGCGGGGTGGGTTCCAGTTAAACAAGCGCACGCCGCGGATGAACGAACGAGCCAGTGGACGCAGCCACCGATGAATTTAACAACCGGCAAATGGGCACCGGGATTAATTAAACAGCCGGTCGGTATCGGGTGACAGCGGGCAGCTAGACTGACACATATACATGAGCTGGGTAGAGAACCGAGCTGTGAGACTGCATCGGACACGTTTCGGTTTATTGTGTTGAATGTAGTGAAAATAAGTCAAACAAATCTCTATTATTGTGTTAAAATTAGAGTGTGGAACATTTGCCGTTTGTCCTCTAGTCACCATTCCTGAAAATGTCACTTGTGGGTCACAAGGTGCATAAAACCACCTGCAAGTAAACGGAAACTCACCCTGGTGTTTATATTTGGATGCTTAGACACACATTTTCTTTCAGGAATACAGAGGAACATGGACCATCCCCCTGTGGAAGTGCCTTCAGAAACAGTAGCTCCATCTGAGGCTTGTTTCATAACAACAGTTTTCCCGCGCTACGTGTGTGGTGTTCTGTAGACGTTTGCTCCAGTAGGAAACTCTGAAACACGTCAAGCAGCGCGTGAGATGCAACGCTGTCTGCAGAGAGAAAGGCCCTGACGCGGAAAGCGGGCGCTTGATAAACTGGGTAATTACAACCTTCAGGAGGGGAGATGTCTGGAATTCCCATGCTTGGTCTGTAGTAGACGATATTTCAAGTATGTCAGTAATGCTGTCAGTTAGAGGAATGCTTTATTACCCTCTAGCTGAACGTCTTTCTTGAAAGAGAAGGGTGCATTTGACTAAAAGGCTGACAGAAGCACTCATCGGTTTCAAACTCTCTGAATCGACCCGGTATAAATGTGTGACTGCAGCTGTACGTTACCGGACTCATGTGTTATCAGGAGGCCTGGAGGTGCTGCACAAAGTCATGCAATGAGTGAAATAAGCAGCAAGTCATTTAATGATAGTATTGACTTTAGCTGCACCGCTTTCACGTTTGTGTTTCGCCCTGTCACAATTAATGGAAGGGTGCATGCAAGGAAGCTGCAATTAAACACAACTGTGCATGACAAGTATGATGGGAGGGCGAATGCAACACACACATGCAAAAACACACTCTGATTCACACACACACACACACACACACACACACCTTTCACTGGAAAACGTTGCAGACCAGAGGTATGCGAAGTATCTTTCGACTACAACCACGCTCGAAAACCAAACCCTGTTTGTCTCCCCGCACACGAGTGGAAAGGATGTTTGAGAAGTCATCCCTCAACTGGCATGCAGAAACAAAAAAAACAAAAAAAAGTTTCTCACACACAGAAATATTCCCAAACACGCTGAATGAAACCACACCGCAGGCCCAATAGGTTTTGCTGTTTATTTCAACACTAACAGTCATGTTTAAAAGAATGCACCGCCACGGTGCATCTGAGCCTCACACAGCTGCTGATCTAGAGCCATCTATCTACAAAGAGCGGGCCGGATGGCATGGATTGAAAACTGTCCCCAAAACAGATACACACTCCCTAGCAGTAGCGTCAGCCTGTTCGTATGCCCGCTGGTTACAAAGTCATTCATTTACCCCATCAGCCAGACGGCAGGTACAGCCCGACATGTACAAGTCAACATCATGACAGGCTGGCCAAAAATACAAAATAGATGTTTTGATTTAGTTCACAGGATGGTGTCGAGATGTGCAGTATTGTTGTTCTTCCTGTTTGTTTGTTTGTTTGTTTTTTTCTGCATGCGTGGGTATGCAATTCTTGGAAATGCGTACCAGGAAGCACGGGTTCGGCATTGCAACAACATTTATTTCCAGGATGTAAAAACCTAGACCGAGGAAAACATTTCTACAAAAGAAAAGAGCTTCAACCCATTTCTTCAATACACATAAGAAAAGCATTTACATGATCAAGCCAGTTAGCCTGTGACGTACTGATGCTGCTACAGTGAATTAATCATTGATATAAACCAGAAAGAAAAAAATCACTTTGACGTTTCAGTCCATTGCGTTCGCTTGGGTTAAACTGGTCTGGTTGAGGTGCTAATAAAGTGAACCGGGTCAGTCCATTTGAAACCAGCAGATTACTAGACTGCAGATATCTAATGTGTCATCTTTTTTTTTATTGTTATGAGTTGTGCGTTGCCTGTCTGTGCTGCTTGTCCTGGCTGCAAAAACAGCTTACTCCTTGTGATGTGAGAAAGAATACCTTCACTTTGACCTCCGTGTGACCTTGATGTGCTTTTCTACTAATAGGAAGACTTGAAAGTTGAGCGAGAACCCCCTGATCCCTTTAACCAGCCTGACGCCGGATCACCGGTCCTGTGTCTAGAGTTAAACAAGTGCAAAAACATGATTTGATTTTAGCCGATCTCCCGTGTCATTGCCACCAGGAAGAAGCTGCGCTGAATCTGATATTTCCCTGTTTTGAACTGTGAAAGACCTGTGCGTCACAAAAACAACAAATAGAATCAAGATTTTTCTTGTGCCTGTGTAAATCTGGCCCACGTCACTTGAAAAACAAAACAAAAAAACCAAAAGTGTAGCGGCTGATCTTCCACTCAGCCCTAAAACGTGATTAAATAAATATGACATTTTTGTACTTGAGAGACGGTGCGGGGAAAATATCAAGCCACCTGTCTGCTCTGCTGGGCCGGGCTCTTATTTTGAAGGGTGACCCGATCGCACCCCTTGATAACGCCCGGTGGATCCGAAACAGCTTCTATGGCATCCTTGACTCGTCTGTGTTTACGTGGGTCGACAGCAGATGATGCTTCAGAGTACATTAAGGTACACTTGATGATGTCATTAAACAAAAACAACAGGAAGGAAATGCTTCTCTTTAGAGTGTACCTTTGGAATAACACTTATCCTTACATTTCAGTCACTGCAGCTAATAATTGACCAGACTGTCTAATGACAAAACAGTTGTGATGTTATGAAGCTTCTCGCTGCAGGCTATGGGTTATAGGTGGCTTATTGTAGTACTCTAGGCTATTCCTCATAATATGTGATCCCCTTAAGGAAATTCCCCCATCCACAGGGAGGTCAGAGGTCAGGGTCGGCTACAGAGCAAGCACCCCTGGAGCTGGTAGGGAGTCAGCGTCTTGCTCAAGGACACTTCAGCAGGGGCTTGAACCTGCGTCGTCTGGTTGAAGCGCGGCCTCTCTAATCACTGGGCCCTCCTGCCCCTCCTAGCTTATTGTGCAATGACTACATATAGGAATTATTGCTATAGAATTACAGCGCCATGTTCAGGTGCATCTCGGAGGGAACGGAACAACACCCCCCCCCCCCCCCCCCCCCCGGTATCCCAACACTGATTTCACTGCCCCTGAGTTTGTGGCTTTGAATTGCATAAACGTCCGATATGTGTCCACGTCCGGCGGGTTAGTCTAGACCAGTGACTCGCACACCGGCGGGTTGTCCGAGTCCTGGCTGTGCATGGAGCTCAGGCCCGTGTCCGAGTCCTCGTCGTTGGTGTTGCAGGTCTTGGACAGACCCCTGGCCTGCTCCACCCAGCCGCTGCCCTTCTCCCCCGACACCGGCTCGGCCTCAGCGGCCACCGCCTCGGCGTCTCCCTTACCGTCGTCTGTCAGAGTATCATCCGCCTGCTCTACGGCCATGGTCTCAACTCTGGCCAGCAGATCCAGCAGTTCTCTTTCCTTGGTCTCCCAGAGTGCCAGACTCAGGTCCAAGTCCTCCTTCATGGCCTCCAGGTCGGTGTTGAGCCGCAGGCCGATGTACAAGCTGGTGTCCAGCTGGGTTTTGATCCTCTCCTCCTCCAGCACCAGCTCGTTCTCGGACAGACTCTCCACGTCCGGTTCTACCGCGGGGGCGGCAGGCGCGGCGAGGCACGTGTCAGAGTCCGCGAGACTTTCCGCGTCCCGCCCCGCGCCTCGCTCCTCGCGCCGCCGCTTCATCCACCGCTGGTTGAGCTCCTCCTGGATCTCCCCGGGTGATGCTCTCCACGAGCGCCTCGCGCTCCGCCAGCTCCTCCTGCAGCCGTACCACCTCCTCGCACTGGCGCGCGTACTCCTCGAACTGCTCGAGCGCCTCCGCCGTGCCTCGTGCGTCCTGCCGCTCCGCTTTGCGTTTGACGTTCCCGTCCGAGGAAGCCGGAGCCTCCGAGGAGGACTCCACCATGTATGTGTCCTGCACATAGTTCACCCCGTGTCTCTTGATCCGGTCAAAGTGCACCTTGGCCTCGTACCGCTCGATCTCCCGGTCCAGCTCCTTGATCCTCTGGATCTGCTGGCGGATGGTGTGGTCCTGGGAAATCACCAGATGGACCAGCGTCTCCATCTTCTCCACGGACCTCTTGTCTTTACAAACAGTCTCCTCTTTCTTTTTGTTCATCTTGTCCAACTTCCTGAAAGCTTTCCTGACGATGCGCCTCTGCTTCTCCTGCGAGAGGTTGGTGGCGGCGGCGGCCGGCGGCAGTCCAGCAGGTCCTGGCGGTGCCCTTGAGCACCCCGCCGGGGCCGCTGCTGTCCCGGCTCTGGACCACCCGGGCCTCGGCGCTGCGGGGCCCGTTGTTGGGCAGCGACGCCTCGCTCTTCACCAGGACGAAGCGGACGTTCTCCTGCTCGTCCCCCCAGGCGCTCCACAGCCGGAGGATCTTGGTCTTGTTGGGTAAAGTCCTCTCGAAGCCCCTCCATTTCTCCACCACGCAGTAGGACTGAGGGGCGCCGGACAGCATCGCCGCCGAGGCGCCCTGCCGCAGGTTCTGGTCCTCCAGCAGGACTTTGACCACGTCGGCGCAGGTGGTTCGCTTCGACAGCCCGGAGACCAGCTTCTCCTCCCGGCAGACCCACACCGAGATCTTCCCCTCCTCCGGCTCCATCCCCGGAGCAGCTCGACTCGGACAGAAAAAAATAAAAAGTTATTCGGTGAGTCCCTGTGAGAGTCTGTCGGCTCAGACGGTGAAGTAAGAAAAGCTTTTATATCCCCGTCTCCATTCTGAACGGGGATAATAATCACTAATTTAAAACAATCTCTGAAGTTTTATCGCTCCCCTCGGCGCTTATCGGGTCCCACTTCAAATGCGCTCAGACGTCCGAACAAACCTGTATGACCCGGTGAAGGACTTTCAGAGATCTCGGTAGGGAAATTAAATCCGTTCATGTTATTCCAGTGGTAGGTGGCTGGGCGGACGGCCGTCTTTTCTTCCCGGGACGTCATCCCTCTCTCCCCCGGAGGATTAGCATGCCCGGAGAGGAGAGGAGCGGAGCGGTGCGTCCTTCCCCCCGGTAGCGGTGTAGTGCTCTGATGTGTGTGGGACAAAACAGGAGGGTGCTGTACCGACAGGGACACGCCTCCCTCTCGCTCTCCCTCTCTCTCTCTCTCTCTCTTTCACACACACAATCTTTCTCACACACACACTCTTTCTCACACAGGGATCCCAGACTGAGATAATGGAGGAAACAAATCTCCTGCAGTATATATTGAGGTTGATGTGTAGGGAGAGAGAAATGGAGTTTGCCTAATTGGATCTTAAAATGAGCCATATTGATCCTGGATCTGCAAAGTTATTTTCAATCTATGCCTGAATGATGCTGCTTTTTGTTGTGTTTTCAAGGTCAAAGGTCACGACCAGGGTTTAGATTTCACATCAACAAAAATGATGCCTATAATTGTTACTAAATGACCGACAATACTTTAATGAGGACAGCAGATAAATGATGAGGTCATCTTTTTCTCAGTTGACTTTGTAGGGCAGGAATCCATCCACTGACCCTGGGACAGTTGGTGCCTCGCTCCACCCACCAGACTCAATAGATGTTTGATTCTTTACTCCGTAGATCCTCAATGGAGCACCGTCTCACTCTTTCACACACTGCATATCTTTAAAGGAGAACGGACTTTATGTGGGTAAAAGTTAAAATGATGAGGAAAACCTTACTCAGCAGGGTCACGCTGCACCCAACACCTTGTTTTACAGTTGCATGACTATATCCATGTAGCTGAATGCATAAGGAAATCCATCAGAGGACTAGTATCCACTATCCATAGTGTTGCCCCATAATCTGCCCATTCAACAATTCAGTCTGTTACAGAAAATGCATATATGGTTGGTGAAACTAATCAAAGGATTTATCTGCATTAAGAGCCTTTGTGTGTGTGTTATTTCCGTGTACATTATATTAATGCCACATTTTCATCCCCGTCACCCACCGTTGGTCTGTCTTTGTGTATAACCTCCGTCTGACCCGGAGTGATGGCATCAGGCAAAGACTGTTGATGATGAAATAACAGTGCTGAGAAACCCAGCTGGGAAACAGCAGGTTCTCATAATGCACGTTAACACACTACACACACCCGTTCCCACACAAACACACAAGCCTGCGCACATCTACACACACAAGAGATTTAGATAAAGAGGATTGTCAGTTAGACTGCTCTGGGATGAAAGATATCAGAGGAAATAAGATCAAAGATGGGGAAAATATTCTCCAAGGTTATGAAATCTGTCTGACCTGTGTACTTATTACTAGCGGTCAAGAGTTTAGCGCTTCCGGTGTTAAAACATCTGGCCAGGAACTGAGCCCATGTTCCTCAGCTAACCCACATATCTGTTGTCAGACAATAGTTGGGTTTCCCAGATATCACACAGCCATGTACATATTGTTATATTGTCAGGAATGAGGAGGGTTTCGGTGCCATAAATGCTCTAGATATGCTTGGCTGTAGTTATTGTCTTAATAGCTTGAAGGCTACATTTTAAGGCTAATGTCAGAAAAGCCACTGGTAAATATACAGATCCATACAGTTCAAACCTTTTGTTTATGTGTGAGAATGAAGCTTTGAAATGGTTCAAAGCTGAATAAACTAGTTTCTGTAGGGAGATGGGTCAGGATTCATTTTTTTGACTATACCGCCCCCTGGTGTTCATTGATGATATGACACCACGCTGCACCTAAACAGGCAGTCAACCATACCCCTATGCAAAAATAAATAAATCAGTTTATTTTTTTCATTGTGGATTGATGTGTAGACAAAGAGATGAAGAAAACAGAGTGGAACTGACCATTTATTTAAACTGAATAGCATATGCGTACAAAGTGTCTACAAAGCTATAAAATATCTAACATTATACTTTTAGCCATGAGGGGGGGATCAAGTTACAAAGCAAAGATCAGACCCTGTGCATTACCAACAGACACACATTACTAAGTTGCTGATTTTCCTTAATTTACTCTCTTCGCAAAATAGGATAAACAATAGAATAGCAAAGATATACACAACATCTGTAATAAACGTTTTTTCACCTTTATACAAAGCACCTTATCAAAAAACCTCAGCGCACAGACAGATATTCTGCGAATGCACTAGAGCGAAAATATTCAAGGCCATTTTGGAATCGATTACAGACAGGATTTATATTATGTGCTACGTGTGGTTTGGAAAAGAAGATATACATCCAACTTGCACGTACAAGACGATAACAACAAAGACGATAATGATCCATAAAGTCGTGAGCAGTTCGCTGAACCTTTCCAACCGAGGCCACTCTGAACCTTTGAGACACGTTGGCCCAACGAATAGAAACACAATCTCAAATACATTACATCGGGTATGATCTCTGGACATTACAAGCACGGCACTATAATGAAGTGTTTGTCAAGTTTTAGAGGCATTTAGAGCATTTCAGTGGCGTCACTTTCCAGTAGCATTACCAAAAAGGCCACACAGCCTAACAGCCTACCAACCATGATGATAGCTAGTGTCCAGGTACGCTTGGGAAGGTCATGTAGGTCGTGTACTCTTTGACAATCTGTGTTAGATCACATGGAGTTTGTGGTACAGGTGTAATCGGTATGTATTACACAGCTTTGTTGTATACTCATTCCTGATTGGCCGATGAACGCATACTTTTTACGATTTCTGCTGTTTCACATCTAATCATATCACTCCGCAGGGAAGAAGTCCGGTTGATTTACTAATCAGATTAACTAGCGGCACCTTGTGTCTACTAGACGTTACTCATTGGTCACCGCAGACAAACACTTGACCAAGGTTAGAAACAATATTACTTGTGATGTATTCAGAGAGCATGAAACGTTTTATTGCTGTTAAGAGTAACAGAAAAGTAATCTGACTGGTTTGTTTATGTTTCTATGGTTACAGTTCTGCTACACTGTAGCATGGATGCTAGCTACAGACGTTTCTATGGTTACAGTTCTGCTGAAACTATTTTAATTGGCAGAAGCTTGTAAATTCCTTTAGCTTGTAATAGATTAATGTTGAATGAATATTTTGTGTCAAATGGTTACTGTCTTTGGTCGTAGCTGTGTAATGAGTGGGATCATGTTGAGGAAAATAAACCCCCTCCGGGTGATTCACTCTGTTGGGGCCGTCTCCCTATATTACCCCTTACTTATTACATATTGGTACGAAGACCTGGCAGGGTGGTAGGTTGGGGATTTTTCTAGGGATTTTCCAGGACTGGAGTCACCTTCCCAACAAGACCGATTCAACCACATCTCACCATAATCTTGTTTTGTTTGTAAAAGTGTCTCCGAGCCCGGGAAACACCCTCCAACTGCCCAAAGCACCACCACACAGGGATCTAGTTTCTGTCAACATAGTGTAGTCTTGGACACGGGGATGTTTGATAGGAAGACCGATACACCCCGGCCTCCGGTCTGACATGTGAATCATTAATCATTAAGTAAATTACGTAATGCCAATCATCTCCCAGGATGGAACAATTCAAAATAATAAAATGTACCCTCAGGAGACGCAAGAGTTGGTCCTTGTGATCTAATCAGAGCAGAGTCACGAGGCCACTGGATCTTCTGGACACCACAGCATCACAGTTGGTTAACAGATCAAGTCCTGTGAGTCCTGGGACGTTTTCACAGCAGCGGCACACAAGCATCCAGTATTCACAACCTGGAGCCTCATTCATTAAAATGGACGTGAGTTCACCTTCAGTTTTGATCTCAAGTCGTTTGGTTTTTTTTGTATTAAAAAACATTTACAAATGAATCAATTCTAATAATAAATGGTTTGATCTATTTCAATTATTTTAGAGCAGGGAACTGAAAACATGCAACTCAAAATGTATGTTTGCACAGCTCAGTTCACTTTTTTCACATTTTTATGAATGAGACACCAGACAATATTTAGTGTGTGGGCTGTTTGAGCATGGACCTGTCTGGACGCACAGCGCTGATCCATCCACATGTACATGTAGCGCATACATGCAGAAACATGTAACTAGCTGAAGACACCAGGCCAACATCACATTTTCTCATTGAAATAATAAAAAACATGCCAAGATGCTTTGGGATGCTAGAGCCGTGTAGAACTGTAATAAGGGAATATTAGCCCTCGACGTGAATACTGGAGCCTGTGATGCCTGAATACATCTCCGCAACCTTTCTAAAACCTCTGACTTTTGTAAAACATCAAATTTAAATCAATATTTCAAATTCTCAGGATTTCCGCGACCTTATGAACCCCAAATAGATTGACATGTCGACAGCCGTCCCCAACCAAAGGCACTTTGCGCTACTGAGCATGGCAAACCACCGACCGAGCCCCGCTGTACCTTATCAACAGGTAGACAGATCTATCTGACTGATGAGTTCCATGGTATCTCCAGCAGACCGCGGGCTTTCCTCTACAGCTTTCAATTCTGACAGATTTCCGATAACATCAGCGATGAAGGGCATCCCGATTTGCGATAGTGATGGCACTGCCAGAACTAAGTGGCATTTCAGGCTTGAGTACGCCACTCAGTATGAACATCCTTGACGTCCAATTCTGGCGGTTGAATCAGCGGGTAAAGAAAATGTTGTTAATGTTATAGAACATTAAACTACGATACAGTGAATTTCTTTCCTTTGAAGCGATGGAAAGTGAAAATCCAGTTCAGCTGGAGTTGGGATGTTTCCTTCCCTTGCACGCCACAAATGATAACGTATAGTTTTCAGGATTGGTCACAGTGCTTCCCAACGGACTGATCATGACGCCTTTTATTCTAATCAATATTTAACACGGTGTCGACTCACTTATTTCTATCTAGTGACAACAGAGATGAGGGTTCACCTGTTGTGCAAAAAAAGTACCTGAATCGTTCGGTCTTACTTATAGTTTTTCTTATTAACATACTTTTTAGATAGTGTTCCTGGAGTTAAAATATAGTATATATGCTATTTTCAATAAGCAATTTCCACGCTAGAAATTTTTAAGGAAACGTACAAAAAGGTAAAAATTAGATTTCTTTTCTTTGGGATAAACCTCTTATTTTGTGCAAGAGTGCGTCTCTCGCAACCAGAGGATGTAATCGCTATCTGTACAAAACCAGTCCTATAGTGTATCTGTCACCACAGCTCCGTATGATAACGCAGTCGTGTTATTCCCTTCCACATCGCAACAAATCAACCCCTGCCTCGTCTGTTCATCCATGATACACAGGGTCTGACCTTCAATGTCCTTCTGTGTCCTTGCAGATAACACACACTTTTCTAACAGGGGCGAAAACAGTGTGATTTTAAATTTTTTCTCCCCTCGTGTTTCCGTCTCAACAATGGGTCGACTTTCCCAAAAACCATGTGACAGTAATATCACTTGAGTTTAGTGTATTCAGAACAGCAGAAAAACATAAGGAATCTCCATTAGAAACCAATAAACATGAAACGTCCCATCCCCTGTTGAGTCAGTGAACTCATCAGATGATGTTCGTGTCCGTGTTTGTGGGAAAGCCGGCCCAGGTAGAGTCAGGTGTGCAGTGTGTCTGTGGCTGCATTGTCAACGCCCAGTTTACAACTAATTAACCGCTGATTTAAGGATCAGGGAAACATATTGTAGACTGAAATTACATCCAGCAGTTTGTCTGGAGGGTCACGTAGCACGATGCGCTACCAAAATAAAAGCCTTAATATTCTGGAGAGCGGCAGTGAAAATGCAGCCATGGTGTCTTTCTTGTAGACGCACACTTCCAGAAATCTGAGATTTTCCATCAAATACCACCAATGAGTTCTATTAATCAGCTAGCAAAGGCCGTGTGTGTGTGTGTGTGTGTGTGTGTGTGTGTGTGTGTGTGTGTTATTCCTTGACGAGTCGATAGATGTGGTGCTGTGCTCCGTGCTCGTTGTTGGACACCTCGAACACACATGCCATACACAGAAGGGTCTCCTGAGTGTCTCTGTTGCTCACCACCTAGACACACACACACACACACACACACACACACGCACGCACGCACGCACGCACGCACGCACACGCACACACACACACACACAAAGGATGGAAAGGTTGAACATTACATGCACGTGTCTGCAAACAAACAACGCAGCTGCACAGACGCAGGTCGACTAAATACCACACGCACACACACACACACACACGCACACGCACACACACACACACACGCACACACACACGCACACATCTCTCACCAGCAGAATAGTGAAGTTCTCCAGCACGCTGTTCATCATGTACTTCTCAGGCAGGTGTTTGAGTTTGTGGATGAAGTTGATCATGTATTCACACATGGGAGAGCGGCTGATCCGGTAGACGAAGCGCCCGTTCTCAAACCTCGCGTACTCCGTCTGAGGGCGGAGCAAGACAACGGTCAGACGGGACCGACACCCCTACAGGACGCTAGCGTGCACACAAACAAACACCTCCTCACCTCCACCTTCTCCACAACCTGCTTGCCGAAGGAGCAGACCTTGGTGGAGCAGGTGATGGTCATGTTCTCCGAGCTCTCGTACTGGCTGCTCACGCCGTAGAAGGCCGCCGGGTCGTCCTGCGCGTTGGAATTCAGGTCCGCCTGGCAAAACCGAGAGAGAGAGAGAGAGAGAGAGAGCGAGAGAGAGAGAGAGAGAGAGAGAGAGAGAGAGACAGCAGAATTATGGACACCATTAATCAACGATATCAACGGCACTGACAGTCAACAACAACCGGGATGAGAGTGGAGATGGAAGGAAGAAACAGTCAAATGTGTGTAACATTTGTGCAACAGGGGTTGGGTGAATTTGTGAGGACCGTTGCCTCATTTCTGCCACCAAGCTGAGCCTGCAGCGCCCTCTGCTGGCAGCTTCATGACCATAGCGTCTGGGTTAGGACACGAGGAGACTAAAATTACACTACATTACATTACAGTCATTTAGCAGACACTTTTATCCAAAGCGACTTACAATAAGTGCATTCAACATAGGTAGGTAGAGAACTACTAGTCACCAGAAATTGTAAGTGCATCTCCTTCATAAACAAGCATCTAAGAGCAGAACCAGTGCTCAGGTAAAAGTGCAGTAATTTAGCGACCTACTTTTCTAATTAAACAAATAAGTGAATCAAATAAGCGAGAAGTGCAGTGGTTAAAATGTGTCTGAAAAAGAACCGACTGCTCAGTTCCCCATAGCTTCTTCTTTACGCTTGGGACTGGACAGCGCCTACTGTTTCTCCACGTGGACCTTGGACTGGAAACCCTTTGATTCCAGACGTGTTTTATGTGCCGTCGTATT
Source organism: Hoplostethus mediterraneus (assembly GCA_034670385.1). Classification (NCBI taxonomy): domain Eukaryota; kingdom Metazoa; phylum Chordata; class Actinopteri; order Trachichthyiformes; family Trachichthyidae; genus Hoplostethus; species Hoplostethus mediterraneus. Next base: position 564,443 of record JAXDDW010000145.1, read on the forward strand.
TGTCAAAAAAAAAAAAAAAAAAAAACAGGAAAAAGGAATACAAACAATTTTTTCAAAAAAATTGCAAAAACTGCTCCCCTAAATGTGGTGGAAGATACTACAGTGAGGAAGAAAGAACACCACGCACAGTCCGTCTGATCGCATCAAGCCCTGAGATGAAGCGAGGGGACGTTCTTGCGTAACGTGTGTGTGTGTGTGTGTGTGTGTGTGTGTGTGTGTGTGTGTGTGCGCCGTTGAACTTGAGGCTGGAAACCATTCGATCACGGCGAGGAGGACAAGCTGCACCTGAGACGTGGGGAAGGGCTGGTATTTGTAATGAGTTCTCTGAGGAGGACTGAGCTGATAAGGGCTGAGGACACACACACACACACACACACACACACACACACACACACACACACACACACACAACCAATCAACCATAAATATCATGCAAGAGCCCATGCTTGCTTGCTTGTACCCCAACACACACACACCATGAAATATTAGACCCCTGCATGCTAAGTCACCCATATGTACATTCATGCTCGCACACACACACACACACATACACACACATGAAACTCTCCATTAAAGCAGCTGATTATCAAACCCCCGGTGCATTGTGGTCCATCAGAGGCTCTTTGACACGCGCCTCTTGTTTGTTTTTCACAATGACGCCTCATCAATTCAACATCCAGACCAACCCAGCTCAGCTCACAGGCCTCTGGCTTCTGTGTGGCTCACCGCATGGTTATACTGTTTTATTGTCTGTATGTGTGTGTGTGTGTGTGTGTGTGTGTGTGTGTGTGTGTGTGTGTGTGTGTGTGTGAGAGAGAGAGAGAGATCTATGTGAGTTCAACAGTAGGCTTTGAATGGAAGGTTGAGGAAGTAATTATCCTTGGATATCAGTCGGCTGTATTTCTGCAGAAATATACGTCGTTGTTACGGGTGGGGGGGGTTAAACAGAATAGTGGTGCAGTTACTAAAGTAAGAAGAGTTAGACACACACACACACACACACACACACACACACACGAGACAGAGAGCAACCTGTGAGTCAGAAGGCGAGCAGGTGTTCAAACAAAGCCTCTGTGCTTTCATCAACCCACCACCTCCATATCCCAGGTGGAAAGACAGAACACACACACACACACACACACACACACACACACACACACACACACACACACACACACACACACACACACACACACACACACACACACACACACACACACACACACACACACACACACACACACACCTACAAATACAGAGGAAGAGGTGGCGCTGAGCGGAAAAGTACAGGAAAAACCCGGCGTACGCGTCTACACACCGCTGGTTTAGATCACAGACGATTCAGACGGAAGCATCAACTCGGTGTTTGTGGTAGCGTGTTACGGTGTTAGCCACATCAGCAACCGCAGAACAACCAATCCAACCACTAACTACTAAAATAAAGAATCAAAAAGCGGACGTCAAAAACAGATTTCCAACGGAGCGAAGCTGATGAAAGGAAATGAAACGTCCAATTGTGTTTATTCAGTCCGATGCAATAAAACAAAACCTGTGAGTCACGTTGTGTGAAGTCTTTCCTGCTGTGATGTGAGAGTGGACGGGCGTGTGGGTCCATCTCAATGTGACCAGCGCTCGTTTGCGTCTGCTAAATGACGGTAATGTAAAAAGTAATGCAACCGGAGACAATAAAGCTACTGCCGGTCCTGTTCACACCTTTTGGCAAAACTACTCAATTCACGGCATTTGCAGAATCAATAATAATCAGTCAATAATACCTCATTTCAAAGTTGCTTCAAAATGAAACTTGATAAAAAGTGAACCTGCATTACATGTATGTGCAATATGTGGAATTGTTGTTGATTTACTACAGTATGTGCTGCTTGTTATATGTTACAAATTTCCCCACGGGGACAATAAAGTATATTGTATTGTACATTTACATAATTTAAGCGGCAGGAAAACGCTCCCTCACCCAGAACTTGATCAGGTAGAAGGCGTTCTGCGGGCCCTTCCCGAACAGCTCCTTCAGGCCTCCCTTCTTCTCGGGGAACTTGTCGTAGATCTGCCTGATGTCCACGCACTCCAGCAGGGGGTCGCTGTAGCTGGGGCTGGTCTGGCCGATGTGCACAAACAGGTGCTTGTTGTACTGAGGGGGGGGGGGGAGAGGAGGGGGGAGGCAGATTGAGAGGATGCAGTGGACCACAAAAAGGGTTTCATAATGATCTCTCTTTTAAACAGCTGTGGGGTTTGTTCTGGTTCAGTTCAGGTGCATATTTTTATCAGGATATGTGGATATTGTGACTGCAATCGCAAACTGAATTTCCAGTGTATTTTCTAGCGGCTGTGGAGGCCGGCGCAGGTAAATGAATGTACAGGTCTGAAACTTTGTGTTGTTTTTGTTGTTTCAAAGTCACGCCCTCGGACAGTTCAAGGTTGTTCACCGTCCAAACAGAAAAGCGGCAAGATGAATGCCGGCTGCCCCCGAGCCCAGGCTAGAAAAATGACAGCGAATCCTCTCAGTGGCAGAATGACAGATCGGCCGAGCAGCCAGAGAGAGAGAGGGAGAGAGAGAGAGAGAGAGCGAGAGAGAGAGAGAGAGAGAGAGAGAGAGAGAGAGAGAGAGAGAGAGAGAGAGAGACAGAGAGAGAGAGAGAGAGAGAGAGAGAGAGCTTTATAAAGGTTATTCATACCAGGAGCCTCGGACGGCTTTAGAGGGATCCTCTGCTGTGGGGTTATCTGTCATCTCTGTTTATGGGACAATAGGGAGTGCTTATGGTAGACTGTCTCTCAGTGTGTGTGTGTGTGTGTGTGTGTGTGTGTGTGTGTGTGTGTGTGTGTGTGTGTGCGTGCACTACTCACAGCCTCCTGGTCCCTCTGCGTCTCCAGGAAGGAGGAAAACTCGACCAGCCGTAGTTTGGTGGTGCCGATGGAGCGACCCTGCCACGCCGGCTCCCTGTGCGTCTGGGCTGCAGCGGGGGGCTCGTAGCCTAACACACACACACACACACACACACACACACGCGCACACACGCACACGCACACACACACAGAGGTTAAC
>JAXDDW010000145.1:585000-617500 GCA_034670385.1 Hoplostethus mediterraneus
ACAGACAGGCAGGCAGGCAGGCAGACAGACAGAGACAGGCAGCAGGCCAGCACAGGCTCCACTGGCCTCCTGTGGCCAGCAACCCCCCCCCCCCCCCCCCCCAGGAGGATGCCTATTGTTCCCCTGTTCCCTAAACAAAGCCTGCAGCCCCCAAACCCACCCACCCTCTCTCTCCCCACCTACCCCTGTGCCCCCTGCCACCCCCCCTCCCACACACACACACACACACACACACACACACACACACACACACACACACACACACACACACACACACACACACACACACACACACACAGCATTGTTACTCTAATAAACCGGCTCTGCTCCTAAATTTCATTACATGCGAGCTAACTCTCCTCTTCTTTTACACCCCCCCCCCCCCCCCCCCCCCCGTACCAAATCACTAAAATGATGTTGAGTCTGTTAGCAGATCTCTTTCTGAATGAGAGATGTCCGTCCTTTTTTTTTTTTTCCCCAGTGAAACGTAGCTGATCACAAGATCAAGATCACAAACCCCTTTTGTCCAGGGATGTAGGAAAAGCAGGAAATACAACAACATGTGAAAACCATTCCTTTGTAGGAGTGAACGGGAGTCAGAAACAAGTGAGCTTCCTGAGGCTGAAGCAGCGCCGGCAGCACCCACGGTGGCGCCACACACACAACACTGGCAGCACCCCATCATTTCCAGGATTCGCTCACCTATCACCTGTTGATTCATCAACATGTTCAACAGTATTTTTTTTATTTTTTTATTTTTTTTTACACAACATCCTACATCTGCGTTTCACACGAGATCATTTGAAGCCGGTAGATTCCTCCTACTTGATCCCACAAAACAAAAAAGAAAACTGCCCACCGGATTTTGTCCTCCTGTCGAGACAACAGACCGACAGGGAGGACGGGAGCGGGCAGCCAGCCGTTCGCAACTCCACCATATTGTAGCAGCATTGGTGAGCTTCACGAGCACGCACACACACACACACACACACGCACACATATGCACACACTGCTTGTGACTAAAGCACACACAAGCCATATGGTGCGTCCTCATCCACCGACGCCTGTTGCTGCTGCAACAATAGGCCTGCCTGGCCTGGACAGCAAGAGGCAAACACACATGCACACACACATGCACACACACACACACCAAATGGTCATTAGTCAGTCAGTCTGCGTTGCTTAGGCCCAGAACAAACGCCTGGATTTGCATTCTGCACCTCCCCTCCTCTCCCTCTCTCTCGCTCTCTCTCTCTCTCACACACACACACACACACACACACACACACACACACACACACACTTCCCATTCTCTACAGGTGCATGGAGCACTCAAAACAGATGTCAACGGACTGGAGAGAGGGAGAGGCAGAGGGGGGGAAAGGGGAGGAAAGTAGAGGAAGGATAAGAGGCTGTTTGCCCAGGGTGACTGACAAAGCTTTGCACACTCGCAGGCCGAGATACAGCAAAGACAATGGGGGCTCCCACCTCAAACACCCTGCACGCACACGCACATGCACACGCACACACACACACACACTGCCCCTTCTTCCTCTGTTACAGTTTAAGGGGTGCTTGATTTAGCTTGCCAGAGAGGGAGAGGGGGAAGACGGAAGGAGAATAGAAAGTGCAATTTCCCCCCATCCAGGCTACCGCTCATCCAACAAGTTAAAGGAGAAAAAAAAAGAGTTGAGATGGTTTATGTTTTGTGAGCTGCATTAAGAAAAACAGCGCTCGTTAAAGGTGTCGCAGTAAGTTGAGCTTTAAAAGATGTTTTTAAATCGAATGCAAACTCCTTCAGGGCTAATTACAACATCATAGACACTTTATTTATCAAGGTTTCAGCAAGCTGCTGAAAGACCAGGCCGAAAACTCAAATCAAAACAGCAAACATGGAAAAAAAGTTTCTCATCTTTGCAATTGAAATAAACTGATATACCAACGCTTTCTTTTTCTGTAGTGTTTGATAAGGCCTTTACTGATGTCTTCCTCCAATAATGGACTTGATGTTTTGTGCTACTGTAGATTCACCAGAAGGGACGACGCGTACATGACCTGAGTCTATAACAACATGTAGGAATTCCTTTTACTGACGGGTACACAAAATGCCACTGGGGAAAAAAATTAACTTGGGCATTTTGTTAAGACTGTATGCAAACAGGCCAGTCACTTTTGAAAAAGGGTTCAAAATTATCATTCATTGATAAATTAGATTTATATGAATGCATTTTGCAGATTTCAACACACACTGTACGTGTCTACAGGAGCATTACAGGAGATCAGGTCACTGATGAGCACCACACCACAGGGCCCTCTTAGAACATGACATGCAGTGATGTAGCGGTGAACAGAAAGGTGCTGTAAACGCTGACCTCCAGTCAGTGATCATCACGAGGCAAACACGCACTAATATGAAGTATTCATTTACCATTTAACCCCCCCTTTAAAACAGCCTATTTCCATACAGCTCACACCAGCTGATGTACACTATATGGGCTGACATATGGGAAAAGGGTGGTAAACAAACTGATTTTAAACGGATTTTCTTTACGGAAATCCATCATATCAACAGTATAATCTTGTTTTGGTTAGGGGTATTTATTTTTTAATCCGTTAACAAATCCCGCCGTCAGGTAGATACTCTACGTCACCTGATATCAGCATTATAATGCATCGCTTCCACTAGGTTAATCGTTACTTTGTGCATATATCTCCCTCTGGCCTGTTCCGCTGATCCGGGGCCTGTTGTAGGAGAGAGAAAAAACCCCGCCGATGCAACAAGTCCCCCATTCACTCCCAGCTTTGTTCCGCTGCCTCCGACGCCGCAGCGAAACCGGGTTAGTGTCCCTTTTTCCCCACAGTGAATGCGGGTCAATTCGCAAAGCTAACACTGACAATTACACGTCCGGTGTGATGTGTGTCGGTGTGCGCGAGAGAGAACGGGGGGAAAAGAAGCGAAACAAGGAGGGGAGAGGTGTTTTTTTTTTTTTTTTTTGGTGTCGGGAGAGGGGGATACAACTGTGGCGAAAGCGACATCCCCTCGCCGGGAGAGCTCAGCAGAGCAGCCCGCTAATAAGCTTGTTAGACTTGTTTAACCTAGAGGACGGATTCGCTCGCGCTCGCATCGTTTTTAAAAACCAACGGTCCAATTTCAGTTTCAATCACCACTTAGTGCTTTTTCAAAACAAACGAAACGTCCGGGGGCTCAGACGCGCAGTACACAGGCTACAGGCTGGAGGGAGGGAGGAGGGGGGGGCTCCTCCTAGGGAACTTACCTCGATTCAAACGCCTCTTTTATGGATTAATTTCCACACTTCCCGGCGGATTGGAGTCGGTCCAGCACCGAGAAGATCTCCACCAACTCCAGTTCCTCCGACGGGGTTTCGGTCCGGGGAAGGATCAGGCGCGCGGAGTGCGTAAAATGCGCAGCGTCTCTCCAAGGATGCGAAATATGCGCGGAATGGGAGCAGGAATGAAATGAACGCAGCGGATTGAGTTGAACGGGGCGGGGTGAGAGAGGCTGGCGTCACCCTGGATGGATGAAATGGAGTGAGAGATGGGAGGATGGGTGGAAAAAAGAAAGAGAGAGAGTAGAGAGAGAGGTGGGGGGGAAGGGGCCGGACTGTATAGGCTGCGTTCAGCAACAAAAGAAAAGAGTAGTGCGCCCAAACTCCATTCAGAGGAAGGAGAGACGAGCATGACACTTTTAAAAGATTCACATAACGTGTCCACTAAAAACAAGGCGCCTACGGCTCTCTGTCCTCTGACATCCTTTTAATTCCAGTTCTGATATAATAATAATAATAATAATAAAATAAATAAATAGATCTCTCACTAGAGAAGTAGTGGTCTGAGAATAAAAACATTTTATTCAAGACCTTTTTAATAAAGGCATTTAATTTAGCTAATTCAATTTAAGTCGTTTTAATACTTTTAAGGACCTGCAGACGCCCTGAAAAAAAGGAAAATACACCCCTGACACAGATGAGAAATTGCAGGTGTCATAAAGCTCTCTCTTACAATACGGGCCCACACTGCAGAACCCAGTGCACACCCTATCTCCGGACGAGGGAAATTCAATTACACATACTTTTATTTTGAAGCGGCATTGTAAAGTCATCAAAACCTAGCCCAGGCAGAGGTTCAATGTATTGGACCGTCAAATAGATAGTGAAAACAGAAACCTCTGGTCAAAATACACATTCCTATATTATTCTTTCGCTGTCCTAACAAATGAACGAAGAGTAAAAGTATTCCTGGTTCTGGACCTCCCCGGAACACCCTGGAGGACCCCCGGGGGAGCCGCTGCCCTAACCGGGAGATCATTGTCTTTCTCCGGAGCCTCTGAATGCAGCGGGCAGCGTCTCCAGCCTCATAAAGGAGTTGTTGTTTACTACTGAGCTCTACCCATCTCAGGTTTCACCCCCCCCCCCCAGGCACTGCTGGACTGCCATCTCCCCAGAGGGAGGGGCTGTGACATAAAACAAACACAGATATGCCAGGGTCACAACCCCGAGCACCTACTGCAACCTGACACTGCAGCGAGGCCATGCACCAGACTAGCATTCCACATGCTGGCGTGTGTGTGCGTGTGTGTGTGCGTGCACCGAACCACATCACACTCTTGTGTGGGTGTGTTTGCGCGTCGCCATTCACAAACTCACACGCACAAACAACAGTATTCTGTATTCCGCTCTGTGACCTGAAGGTCGGCGGTTAGAGAGGTCTGACCTCAAGTCTGACCTCACCTGGTCAGGGCTTAGAATGCAAATGCATGGTGTCCTGACATGGTGGTGTTTGTGTATATATCTTGTAATAAGCAAGATCACTCCTCAGATCTACTCAGATCACGTGTCAGTGTAGATACACACCCAAGCCGCATGTCACTGGAACCAAAAATAATAGTGCATGGGGATAAATTTGCCTCCTCTAACCTGAACCCCGTAATCTGTATATTTATAATCATCTGTATACGTAGCTTCCCTCTGTGCCCCAAATGACAGGGGGAGATAAAGGGCTGTGTCAGTGTGGACACAACATGTCAGCAAGAGCCCTCTTGTGGTCTGTGGAGAGCAGTCTGCACAAATGGTGTGTGCGCTTTGATGGGAGGATTAGGATGACATGGGGTTGTTTTATTTTCCCTCGAAGCACCGCAGTCTTGACAGCCGGGGTGGCCAAGCGGCAGGAGAGACTGAAAAACCCCACAGGCTCAATGCCCCGCTAAACGGCCATGTACTGTATGTATCCTGTGGAAGCGTCCTTGAGTAAGATGTTGTCTCATGTTCTCAGCAGGGGGTTGAAGGAGCACTTTAAAGGGTAATTCCGGGATTTTTCAACCCGGTCTCTATGTCCACAAAATCGCCTAGCTTACCGCATAATAGATCCCCGAAGTTTGGGAGCTGCTCCGGTCCATCGGCTCAACCGGCAGTCGCGTAACGGCGGCTCAATGGCGGCAACGTAATCCGATGGACCTTTCATTAAAGCAAGAGGATTCACTGTTGCAAGACGAGGATCGTGTAAACAACCGTCCTCTATCCGACAACGAGTGAATCCTCTTGCTTTCATTAAACAGCTTTGTCAGAGTTGAGCGTTCAGAGTTCAGAGTTGTTAAAAAAAGGTATATTTCTGGTTAAAAACGGTCTATTTCTGTAGCGATCCTTTTAGTAATGTTGTCAGACACACGAATAACAATCTGAGCCTGTCAGTGGCAAAAACAAGCACTTTTAGTGGACGTACTTTGACCGGCCGAATTTGCCCTTACGAATTACGTTGCCGCCATTGAGCCGCCGTTACGCGACTGCCGGTTGAGCCGATGGACCGGAGCAGCTCCCAAACTTCGGGGATCTATTATGCGGTAAGCTAGGCAATTTTGTGGACATAGAGACCGGGTTGAAAAATCCCGGAATTACCCTTTAAGGAGCAATTCCTTAAACCAACAGGAGGAGGAGGAAGATTGCCGGAAGATTCGTTGGCAGAGTTGGAGAGCAACTCGGGGGGGCAAGGCACCAGATCGGTCCTGAAATGCTCAAGGCTCTGGAGAACGTTGGGGGCCCCTTCCCTGCAACATCGCGCAGGATTTGGGATGAGTGTCATTGAACGGGCAGAAAGGTGCAGTAGTCCCTGTGTTTTAAAAACAAGGGGGTCCGGAGGGCGTGTTGTAGTTACCACGGAGACACACTGCTCAGCCTCCCCAGTGCCAAGGTGCCGGGGGGGAGCCTCCAGCCGACCGGCGGTCTGTGGGTTCAGGAGGGACTGTTAGGGAGTCAGTAGGGCCTGGACCCAAACGCAGACCACGGAGACAGGAGTAAGGAAAAAGGAGGATTTTAATGGAAGTGGGTGCGGAGGGGTGTAGTGGTGAGGCCGGGGCAGAGGAGGCAGGTTGGAGGGGAGCAGGTAGGTGAGGCAGGGACGGGAGAGACCAGAGGGAGGACTGGGAACCGGGGAGCAGGCGGGGGCGGGAGCAGGCAGGCGAGGAGACACGAGGAAGGAGGCACACCGGGGAACACTGGAGACAAGAGACAAACAGTTAAACATGTAACACCACAAGGATTCGAGTTTTAGAAAATACCAAAGGACCAAGAGGGTTTCTACCACGGGAGATAGCAAAACGATCTGGCGATGAGTGGATGGGAAGCCGGGGGTTTTATGCTGCAGGGTCTTGATGGGTGATGGAAGCCAGGTGTGGAGGAGAGGTAGGGCTGGGCGAGCAAGCCACGCCCAGGACACACACACACAACCACACGAGACAGACAGAGACAAACAGGGGAGGTAAAAACACGAGGAAACTCAGGGGGTAGGGCTAGGACCATGACAGGGACGAGGCAGGGCACGCACAAATCAAAGGAGATGAGAGTTTGCAAATCCTATTTCCATGTGTTGGGTGGATTTTTAGAAAAGGTTTAGGACCCCGAGGTGTCCTGTGAGAGATGCTGTGGGATTCAACATAAAGATGCTGATCTTTTGCCTTGATGCTTTCATCTTTCATGGCGGTAAATCACATTGAATTGAACTGAATGGATTTGAAATCAATTGAGAGAGAGAGAGAGCAATTAAAAGCAATACTTATTAATAAGTACGCTGATTAAGTTTTCACATAACGGAATTCATCATCTTTGCACAAAATGTGCCAAGAAAATAAAGACGTCAAGCACAGATATTCAGTAGTTGCCATCAATGGGAATAGCACTGTGCACTCCTACTTCACAGGAACCTTGAGGCTGAGGACTCTTGCTTGCCTCCGTCCTTCCACAGATGAATGATCATGCTCTGGGAAGTCTGTTTGTATAGGCCATGCTTTAACCTTCAGGAACGTGTGTGTGTGTGTGTGTGTGTGTGTGTGTGTGTGTTTTTCAGTAAGCCTGCTTTTTTTTCAAACGCCATGATGGTGTACTGTTCTGACATCAACAGAGTTGTTTTCTTTATCGGAGTAATAACTAGAAATGGAGGCATTCTATACGTTTAATATAGAATAAATTATTTAAAAAATATCTATCTATCTTTCTGTTTACTTAGTTACTTCCCCAGTTGCACAATAAAGGCGCAGCCCTCTTGAAAAGAACAGCTCCAGTGAATCAGATTATTTCCTGTACCTTAAAGCGCTTTTACTTTGGTAGACCGCTTTTGACTTGTTGGCACAGATCCAGCAGTATGAGTTCATGAACAGTCAACCACCGCTTTCTGCACCAATCCCCTGAAAGACCCTCCCCTCTCCTCAGAGAAACCGAGTCTGAATATCACGAGACGAGGCCAACACCACTTCCACGATGACTCCTCCAACGAGGCACGCCGACGCATCGGCAAGGCAAACGAGGAGATTTTATGGCTTGAAATCCTATTTATGTATTTTATATTATATATATAGAACAAATGAGATTACCAAGATTACCGTTTTGTTGTCCTCTGTGACCGGCTGGTCGCTCATGAGTCATGATGTTGTCCAAGACTGTAAACTTGCGACGGCTCTCTCCTCCAAACCCTTGATTATCTCAATAAGTGTTGTTGCTGGAAGAGTAGGGGCGTTTCTGTATCCATGACACTCGTTATATTATCTGTTATATCATTTGTCGAGACGCTCAACGGCGGGCAAGCACGGAACTAGGGCTGCTTCCTTTGCTATTTACTTTAGTTTCTTCTTTTCCTCAAAAGCTTATAATGCTGTAATCCATACTTTCCCTAATACGTCCCATTCATACCTTCCACTTAATGTGTTGAATTGTATGTTTATACAGCACCCAATTTGCCTCAAATTTTAAAAAAAAATCAAAGCATTTCATCTTACTTACATTACTCCAGTGTATACGTACACAGTGTGATACAGGCTGCGAACCAGATTCACACACACGCATCGCTGTCGAGTACATTTCCGTCCCCTCGGCCCACTCATCCGCCGCGATGCCTCTGCAGGGTTTTGTTTTAATCACAGCTCCGCTCGGGGGGGGGGGGGGGGCATAGCGACTCAACCTTTTGGGAAATTGCCTGGCACACTCCTCCACTCTTTATACACAATATCGGTGTATTTGCGTGCGCACGGCATCTTCACAATGGAGCCTCAGTGGGTGCACTGCAATAAAAAAAGAGAAGAAAAAAACCCCCGGGCAGCAGATAGTCTACGGGGGGAACATATGGCTGCAGGTACACGGAGCCGCCTCTCCTTTTGTGTGCTTTAAATGCTCCTTTTAAAGAAAGGGGAGCGGACCAGCCTCCTTTTGTGTTTTTGACATTTATTGGACTCGTGGAAAGAGACGGCCAAGATAGCAGCAGCTACAGGATCGAGGCTAGGAACTGGATTTCCATGCTCGGGATTGATCGGGCTTCTCAGGCGGAATGAACTCAAAAGGATTGGCGTGGGGCCTTCATTCTCCTTCTGCGGCTCGGAGTAGGGAGCGCCGATCTAATCAGTTTTACCTTTCACGTCGGGGACGAATCACAGGACGAGACGTTTGAAACGGACAGTACGTTGCAAACTTCCTCTCCTGAACGGCTGTGAAAATGAAAGCTCTTCAGCAGCAGGAGATATTACACAATGTTACTGGGATTGTATTTTTTGCACATCCCTCTTACACACACACACATCGGTTTGTTTAGTTTATTGTCAAGAGCACACCCAGCCTGTGCACGCAAAAAAAATATGAGACAAAACAGCTACAACAGCCATCCTCGACAAACAAGCTGGGCGTTGCTCCATGATAGCATCCCTCCAGTCACCAGCTGACATTGGGAATACACCCACTTTGTTACACTACACCTCTCCGGTCAAGCTTCAAGCAGAAACCACATCTCATCGAAACCTCGAAGCAGATGGCCCGCGGCTGCAGAACACCACGCCGGGTTCCACCGCCGGTCGCTAAGAACGAGAAGCTAGTGGACGCGAGATCACCAAAAGTGGACGCCGGAAATGTGCCGCCTGCTCCGATGAATCCTGGTTTCTGCGCCGTGCCGATATGGCGTACTTAAACATTGCTGCCGAACCCGGTGCTTCCCTTCATGGCCCGCAGGCTAACCTTTTTCAACCGGGTACTTGCAGTAGGATGAAGCAACGACTCAAGAAGGTACCAGGAACATGACAGGGACTTTACTACCACATCTGCACCGTCACATCAGCATGGACCACGATCCCTCGGACATAGGCGCCGATTTATGTTTCTGCCAGTGGGTGCTCAAATGAAGTGAATACCACCAAGGTGAAGATTGTCACAAAATCACTTTTATTGCGCTTGCTTTAGTAATCACCGTGGTGCAGGCTACTGTCATCTGTCAACGTAGACACACACCCAAACCAAATGCAACACTGCTCTGCTACAAATTCATCTGGTGGTGGATCCTCACTTTGACTGTCTTTACACTCGGTATCTCTCTCCGTTTTTTAATGACAAATTTGTACGTTTTTACCCGATCATCACCGTGTTTCACACTTGCTGTGTCGCTAGCTAGCAGCTACGTGATGGAACAACGTTGGTTTAGCGACTCTAACGTTACATTGGCAGTTGGCTACGTGGCCACGCCCCTTAACGTAGCCTACACACACACAGAGCTGGAACACGTTTAATTGGATAATGTGATTTGTAGTTAAAACGTTCACCGATAATAAGTAATAATAGAATAAATAGATGCGTTTTTGTTTTTTTAAAAAGATGCTGTTTTTTAATAATTTATTTATTAATTTATTTTTTAATCGGCCTTCCCCGGAGCACCCAGCACCCATCGGCGCGTATGCCCTCCGAAAGGTTTCAAGCACCTTGCTGAATCCTTTCCTTGAAGAATTCAGGCTGCTCTGGAAGGATTTTAGATGTACCTAATAAAGCAATATAGATCCAGTTATGTGACCTACTTCCATGAGATCATCAGTCATATTTTTCACATTCCCGTTGTAGCGACTGTGAGAGTACTTCACACGAGTAGCAGGAAGAACACACAAACACACATAAACCCAATGAGATATCACTCTAATCTGATATTTCAATATATTTCTATCTGCTCTCTCTCTCTCTCTCTGTGTCTTTCTCCCTCGCCCTCCCTCTTCCCAGAATGGTAAAGTGATATTGTCACATGTCGGTGGCTAAGAGATTCATCCAGAAGACTGGAGGCAAACTCTTCAGCGATAACAGGAAAGGGAGACATGATACCGACACAGGGGCTCCCCCTCATTACCGCCGTGAAACCTGAAAACCCCACGACTCCTTGAATGAGTTAGTTATGAGATACGACGTCCTTTTGGGGAAGTAGGTTATTGTTGGATTATTGCTGGATTACATTTTAAAGGAGATTTCAATGTTATGGATACAAACGTTTGTAGAATACTCAATAACAGGGTCAGGGTGAGCCAACGGATTATGCTATCAATTACAAATTTAGCTAATTTGGGAAGATTACTTAAAGATTATAATCTGGACAAATTGGCTAATAAAAATGGAACCAGGTATTGATTAATAGTTTTATTCTTTTTTAAAAAACAAAAAAGATGTATTCTTTCTAAAGGAGTACGACGCCAAGGGGGTCAATTATCTATCTATATCTCGCTCACGTTCAGATATTTCTTCATGTGTTCAGAGACGGTAAATGACAGCACCGACAACTTGATCACGTTACAGGAACTGGAATCAGATTGGAATCAGCCCGTATGACTCATGTTTCTGGGTCGCTTGTAATTGGGCGGTGTGAACCCAAACAAACACAAAATGCGTCACAGTGAACCTTTACACTGTGCACATTGTGTTAACCAGCTAGTTAGGTGAACGGTCGCTTTCAAAAAGTAGTCCGGGCTCGTTACACTTCCATAACCAAGGATTGTAGTTAAGAGTCACTACCCGACGCCGGTGGTATAAATTCCACTTTTCGTGAACAGCACCCGCGCTCATTCCTCGCTCCATTACTGTGGTGTATTCAATCAGAGGAATGCGGCTCCGTCTCCCCATGTGACCTCCACGGAGAACGACAATGTAACGATAATGCAATAACAGGGATGTAACAAGGTAATAACTAGAGCAGCTCAATTGTTCCCTGGGTGAGGGAGCGGAGAGGAAATGATGCTAACGCAATTCCAGATCCCCCGGGATCTCGCAACTGACATGAGAGCATCTGGATGGGCAATCATCACCGGATACTGTTACTCGTACTCGCAAGGCTACACTCTTACACTTACACACACACACACACACACTATCTACACAAACATGGAGGTTGTAAGGGCCTACTGAAGGTGCACTCGAAACACCTGAAATATTATGTTACATCACCCAATACCATTACTCATGCTTTACATTTTAGGCACTTGGTAAACACACACACACACACACACACACTCCCTTGAAGATTAAATAATAGCCTATTGAAGGTTCACTCCTTGAAATATATTACATCACATCATATATTACATAGGTACTCAGTACACACACACTCCTCTGTATGTTCACTCCATAAAGAGGAGAGGCGGGAGTCTACACTCAGTGCATTATGGGTAAATATCAAATCAATATTTCTCTATCTGTCCTCTGTCCTTGCATTTCGACCGTCAAACGCGTCGTGGAGAACACAAGAGGGCAAATTGAGGCCGTATGTGTTGGGCTACCATACGGGTGAAAATCACTCTTCCTCTCCTCCACTGCTCCTCGCTCTCCTTCGGGGGAGGACACGCTTGTGGGTAGCCGAACAATGAAATTCCCTTCAAAAACAAACTTACCCTGCAATTAAAACCCATCTGACCCTGGGTGTCCGTGGACATCGACGGAGAACAATATTTCAATAGCAGAGTAGAATTAATAATGCACCATCACACAGAAACTCAAAAGCCACTCTGGAATGTGTGAGCAGAAATACACCTTTTCATCCACTCACTGCACAATGCTTTCCCAATCTCAATTTTAGAAAAACAATTGTTGTCTTGCCTTTCTGAGACAACAAAATTAGAACCAATCTGACCCCAATTTGTGTTTTGTCTGAAAAGCATTCCTTCTTCGCTTCCATTGAGGCAGGAAAAGAGAAATCCAATCAGTCGCATTCAGAGACTGAACGTTTTATTGAATGTTACACGTTGAGATTGCGGTAAAACATTAATAGATACATGATAGTGAATGTGTGGGCGGCTCCAACCGCACATAATTACTGCGTTTATTGCTTGAAGCGGTGGAACACAAATTACAGTTTGTTCCCCAAAACAACTTCATATTCTGTCATATTTCATTTGTCTTGCAGCATGGAGTGAAAACAGTGGTAGAGTGTGTCATAATATTGTGTATTAAAACAGGGTGAGTGGGCGTTCCTCCTCCCTGCGATTATAAGTTAACACTTTTTATGTGTTGTGTTACACTTTGAACTCAACAGAGCTCTGGTCAACTTCCTCTGGGCATGCAGACAACTAACATGCACATGCGATCATGTTAGCGATATAAAGTGGTGGGAGCTGAACACATTGAAATAAAAGGCACTTATGAATTACATGAAACAAGAGTAGAAAACAAATATGTCATTGAGCATAGGAAACGAGAGCTAGGACATGCGTATCAAAATGTACAATAAATACATCATTTGTTTACTCAATAAAAAGATGCTGATCTAAAATATCCCCTTCGCAATATTAATGCGGGGCGACAAAAATATATAAATCTTATAACGACCAATTAGGAAATAAATCATTATAGAATGACTGCGGTAACTTAACACTTAGGCACATTTAATTAACTGTTTAACGGGTGCCCCGCCTCACTTTAAAAAAAATATATATTAAAAAAGAAATGTTGATGCATCGTTTTTATGCCATCCTAGAATTGTGAATTTAATTTAATTTATTATTTTTTTTTAATAAAAAGTGACGCGGGGCACCCATTAAACAGGTGATTAAATGTGCACGGCCTTAACATCCTTTATCGTATGTAGTTCATGAATAATGTCTTCAGAGCCATATGGAAACCTCTGATGTCAAATAAAACCAAAGCAAATATTAATCCATCGCAAATGTCAATTTGTGGCGCACGCTAAAAAATGTCTTGGCAGTTGCTAAAAAATACATCATAGGTTTGTGTGTGTGGTACATCACCCAACAGGGAGTTGGTGTGATTCGTGCGATTAAGTAAAACATTTGTTCCTCCCTTAATAAGCAGAAGGGAAAAGAAAGACATTTTGTGAGCGTGTGGTCCGTCGTGTCGTGTGTTGAGCCTTGCGACGCGTGGCGTTCACTCGACGTTCCTGTACCTGGTGAAGAGGTTGTAGAGGACGCGGAGGGTCGATTTAAGGTCGCAGTTTACTATATCTGAAAAAGCAATGACAGAGGAGTTACAGCCGTGTAACCAATGAGCGCCAACATCTCGTCTGCAGAACCTGCTAGAGCCACTGTTGGACTGCGGGTGCCATATTCCTGCCACTCGGCACAGCTTTTTTTTTTTTTTTTAGCAAGCAGGGCTGAAGAGAAGCTGGTTGTGTTGCTGCTGTTGCTACTTCAGACATGCTGCTCTTTTGCTAAAAGCTGGAAGAATCTGTGCTGGGAATTCTAGAGATTTTTACTCAATATACAGATTTATTCAGGGTCATCCTCGTTCCAACCATGTACAAACAATGGGCCTCATTCACAAATGTTTTCGTAAATTATTTGTAAATTTGTCGTATTTGTGTGCGTACTAAAACACGAACGTGGGATTCATGAAACGTGCGGGAAACCTCGATGTGTTGGTAGAACAGGTGTATATTTGATGAATGCCGATCATTGGTAAACTGGATGTGCGAAGTGGAAGTGATGCGCGCATTAAAAAAAACCAGAAGTATCAGCAGCAGAGTCACAAGAACTGATAAAAGTAAAGCATGGCAAGAAATTACTAACGCTGCCAATGCTGTTTCAGCAGAAACACACACGGTTGCTGAGGTAAAAAAAAAAAGAAACAGTTTGACATGAAACTAGATTGAAAAAAAGAATAAGGAGAAGTAGACGCGTATTATCAGCCACAGGAGGACGGCAGCACTGAACCGCTAACTGACATGATCAGAGGATCAATCAATAACAGGAGAGACCTCACTGTCGGGTGTCCAGTCGGCATTGGAGCTGGACTCAGATCAGATCCAGGCTGCATCTCCATCAGATGGTAGGACTGTTATTGTATCTGTAAGGTGTCCAGTCCATCTGATCAACCATTACTAGTTGGATCATCTTGTGTTGTTATGAATGAGAACAGTTCAGCAAATACGCCATTTCAGCTTATTAGGTCTTTTTTTCTACAAGGCCACTGAAACATCTTGTTGTTGTTGAGGTTTGACACTACTGTAATGGATGTTTCATAAAGGATAATCCGTTCTAAGAGCCTCCCACATGTTTCCAAACACATTTCTGTGTGTTTCCAAACACTCGTAGGATTGGATCGTACCAAACGAACAAATTCAGATACGAACAAAATGATGAATCCGACTATGTTCGTACTGACGATTAAATCTGATCGTACGCACGTTTTGTGAATGAGGCCCAACATCTTTCTTTTGTTTCTCCTTCATCTTTCCATCTGCCCACAAAGATAGAAATTCCACATAAACAATCTGAAAGTTAGTCCTACCCTCAGGTCTGGGCTTTGGCCTCTCCAGACCTCCGTCCTGCATCAGTTCGAAGGAGAAGGACACATTGTGGACCTGCAGAGAGACAGGCGAGGCGGTGAGGACACCAGCATGTTGGCTAAGGTCTAACATGTCTACACACAGAAGCACATGAATATACACACGCACACACCACACACACACACACACACACACACACACACACACACACACACACACACACGTACATGTGAGCAGATACAAATCATACAAGTCCACACACATCCCAGTGATAAGGCGGTGTGGAAGCCGGTCGATAAATCCCACAATGCACTCAGGGTCAACTCCATCGTGCTACCACAGCACAGCTCTGTCCTGTAAGACCATAAGCCTCCAGCAGCTGCTCAAACACTCGTCACCCTCATTTATCAACAGTATCATATCGCCGGTGTCCTTCGAAAACCACATATCTCCAAAGAAGGTGTTACTGCGACTGACAGCCGACATTGTCACTGGTGGTG
Source organism: Hoplostethus mediterraneus (assembly GCA_034670385.1). Classification (NCBI taxonomy): domain Eukaryota; kingdom Metazoa; phylum Chordata; class Actinopteri; order Trachichthyiformes; family Trachichthyidae; genus Hoplostethus; species Hoplostethus mediterraneus. The sequence continues at coordinate 600,525 of JAXDDW010000145.1, forward strand.
AAACACATTTGTACGAGCTGAACGCCTTGTGGAGAAAATGAATGGAATAGAGCAGAACAGCTTTATTGTGTTGGGATATTTCCCTCTCTTTTCACGGCTTATGCCGGCCACGTTTTTGGTTCCAATGTTGTGCGACTCCAGCTTGGTAGGTCAGAGGCAGCAGAGGTGGAGGACCTGGTGGAAGGATGTCTCAGCCGGACAGAGAGGTGAGCAATACCAAGAGTCAGGTGAAGGAAAAGAAGAGACAGAAATAGATTGTAGATATTTTCCATTTTCTGCTCATTGAATCAGTGTGTGTGTGTGTGTGTGTGCTACTGTGAAGCACTAAAAGCAGTGTGCAACAAGGGCTCATCATGTGAACAGCATCACCGTGGTTATCTAATACAGTAAGACAGAATGAGAGGGAATGAGCCTTAAGGAGATATCTATTGAGCCAATGCAGGACTGCTTGCTTGATGCCTTGCTACCTTCCTCCCCCCGACCCCCCCCTCCTCCTCCCCCCTCCTCCTCCCCCGGTGGATCATTGATAGGCCTGTAGGTCCTTATATGCCTCTCTCACCAACACACAGTAACAGAGCAGAGCCCCCCCGCCACTCCAATGCTTCCCTGTGCAATAGGAGATTACAGATGCTGTGGGGCTAGTGCCTGTTCTTCCGGGCCAGGAGTGTGTGTGTGTGTGTGTGTGTGTGTGTGTGTGTGTGTGTGTGCGCGCGCGCGCGTGTGTGTGTGTGCGCGCATTGTAGCACTGATGCCCATTCTGCTTCGCAGCTTGGCAGGGCCCGCTGGCCAAGACCCAAACAAAAGGACTACTGTGGTGTCTCCACAGATTGCCTGTTCAGAATACCGTAGTACTGTAGAGGCCGATGGAGGAGGCATGGCTGTGCACACAACGGGCTCTGGGGAGAAGGGGTGGCATTTATCAAGCCACTGAGAGCAGCCCTGGCCCAGGGTGCACCAGGCTCCTCACAAATGGAATATTGATTTAAGAGACTTTCATAAACGATAGGTCAGCGCCAAAGACGGGTCACAGCCCTGTTTCTGGCAGATGCCCACGTAAGAGTGGTTATCACTTAGGCTGCAATCACACCTACCGTCTGATTCCTTTGGACCGATGACAACTTGGTGCAAGGAGAAGGAAGAAGGAACAACTCCAAATGCAAAAGCTTTCATGCACTGGGTATCTCTGTGTTTTATTGAGCGTGGACACCGCGCTGAAATCCATTATTCCTTATTCGGGTCTGTGGCTGAAAACCACAAGGCCTCAAGGTTTGCCATATTTATGGTATGTACGACAAGCCTACTTTAATAATACAGCTCAGTGCTATCATGCATCATTAAACGTTACCTTTTGGTCAAAGTTCTCTGGTGTGAGGAAGAAGTTGTAGAGCGGGACGAAGTATCCCTCCAGCAGCCCCATCAGCAACACCAGGTACACGCCGTCTGCAAACTGAGAGCGACACAAATGGCATATGTTGAAAAGCACAAGAGAAAATCAACACTATTATTGTGTGTGTGTGTGTGTGTGTGTGTGTGTGTGTGTGTGTGTCCAATACCTGTGTGTCCAGTTCAGACACCTCCAGGTTGAGCTTGTTCAGATGTTTGTTCACAAATGTGATCAACGTCTGAGGAAACACACAGAAAGTGTCCGTCACCGAGGATGGCAAAAGTGTCAAGCGCTCTCAGACAGACAGACAGACAGACAGACAGATGCACGTGCACAAACACGCACGTGCCCTAATATTACAGACATGAAGACAGAGAGACCCCCATGATGGCGCCCGCCGCTGTTGCTAGGAGATTTATGACACAACTGTGAAGCCTCTATACCTTTTTGACAACGTTGAGCTTATCGGGAGCGTGGTCAAACAGGGTGTCAAAAGCATCGCGCTCTAAGGGGGGAAAAAAAGGGGAACAAACCACGTCGATTAGCAATCAGAGAGGAAACGGGACAACGGAACAATGATGCTCTGAAATCTGTCTTCCGTGTAAGAACATACCGTGTCTCCCGGAGAAAGCCCTGAGAAGAAAGGAAATTGAAAAGGCAGAGAAAAAAGAGAGAGAGAGAGGCAGAAAAAAAAAAAAAAATGAGTCCGGTGCATACGACTGAGGCTGTGTGGCCGTTGACAATTTCACACTCTGAAATATTCATTCTAAAGAGATCTTCAAAGAGAAGTACTTCCAATTCAATCACAGAGGAATGTGGAGGATGGAGGGATTACTTCAGAGGAATGGCTCATAATTAACATTAACAATAAGCAACTTCAGGTATTCCAACAGCCGTTAACAATAGGCTGCACCTGGAGTATCAGCGCCGGGACATCCTGCAGCACAATCATCTCAGCAGCAGAAATACACTGTTGGGTATCAGTACAATGAATGAAGATGTGCCTCTGCTGTCCACGCGGGTTCTTCTCAGGGAACGGGGGTGCTCGTCCGGTCTAGTATTACCATGTTAGCGCGATGGAGGATGTTATTGTTGGAAGGGGTCGGGGGGGTTTGGAGAGGAGGGAATGCTGCAGTGCGAGTGTCCCCGAGGAAGAGCTATCGCGCTGGGCAGGCCAGCAAGAAATGGCAGGCATTAACCCACCCCCCCCCCCCAACCTCCCACACACACACACACAATCACACACACGATCACACACACGCACACACACACACTCGCACAAATAATGTTCATGGTGTAATCTGTGATGGCAGAGGCAGGCAGGCCTGGGCAGTGGTCCTGGTAGTGTGGTAATAACCGTATTTCCACTGTGACCGTGTGTGTGTGTGTGTGTGTGTGTGTGTGTGAGTGTGTGTGTGTTATTAACAGTGTATTTATCTACCATGACAAAATGAGTGTGAATTTGTGTGCTGGCCTGTCGTTATCTCCCTTGCTGCTGCTGTCAGCCTGCAGGACAGCCTCAGAGCGGGGAAGGTAGGTGTGTGTGTGTGTGTGTGTGTGTGTGTGTGTGTGTGTGTGTGTGTGTGTGTCAAATTGTCTAATATTTCAGCTAAGGGTGCCATCACACCCCTTCCTCAGATACAATGGCTGGCTATTCATCGTTGCACAATATTTCCCCCGTAAGATCGCAGTCTGAACCACAGTGGTCTGCAAATCGCGATATTCAAGGTTTCAAGGTCGCGACCCCTTCTTCTTCAGTGGACAATGGAGATCGAGTTGTTTTGAGTCATAAATGAGCAGTCTCAGTAAAGGTGAGTATACAGGCTTTGACCGCTGGAGTCCTTACTACCGGTTTCTCACAGTGTTTGGCCATCTAGGAATTTACACTATTTCTACTGTTGCATTCAGTGTTGAGTCACTCATGATGAGAATACAGATAAATGCCAAAAGAGAGAAAATCACAGTTGGTCTAGTGGTGAACATTGCACATTGCACGCTGGCAGCACCGATTGGCAGCACGCGGTAACCTTTTGACAAATCTGAATTTCAATACAAAGAAATCCTGCTTTTTTTGTTTTCTGTATCAATTCATGCGCAAACTCAACAGGATTTTCTTTTTTTCTTATAAAAAATAAAAAATAAAACATGTATCACACAGAAAAAAACACATCAGCAAATGTCCTTCATTGGCCTAGCTGAGCAGACTTACTCTGTGTTGCCAGTGATTTCCTCCTGAATCTGTCTGGACTGTAGGATGCCCTCTCTTTTCTGAAAGTCAGAGAGTGTATAAACGTAAAACCAATATCAACACACACACACACACACACACACACACACACACACACACACACACACACACACACACACACACACACACACACACACACACACACACACACACACCCACACACACACACACACACACACACACAGCTCTTCTAAAACGATGTCTTGCCCACCTGGACGACCACTACTTGGATAGAGACGTGGTCTGGCAGTCTGATTGGTGCTCTGAAGTGTTGTGACAGCGCCACCAGCAGGTGAAGGATGGCAACTATACTCTTGGCATGGACCGCTAGGGTGAGGGAGAGAGGGAGAAATGTAAAACCAAACAATAAATAAAATGATCAAATATAAAACCACAAATAATAATATATATACAGTACTGTGCAAAAGTCCTAGGCACCCTAGATTTGTTAATATGAATTTGGCCCTAGATTTTTATTTATTCTTTGTTTTTTCTTTACATTCCTGCTCTTTATAGTCAAATTTTGATATTTAGGAACTTTTAATTTCATTATTTCTGAAATCAAATCACATTTATTTGTGTAGCCCTTAATCACCGTTACAGTCTCTAAGGGCTTCACAGTGCCCAACATGTGAAAATAATAAATGATTAGTACACGACATCCCCCAGCCTTAGACCCTCACAGAGGACAAGGAAAAACTCCCACAAAAACCTTATTGGAGAATTGGGAGAAACCTTGGGAGGGGCTACTCAGAGAGGGAGGGGCTACTCAGAGAGGGAGGGGCTACTCAGAGAGGGAGGGGCTACTCAGAGAGGGAGGGGCTACTCAGAGAGGGATCCCCCTACCAGGACGGTTGGGCTGCAATAGATGCCGAGTTTGGGCAAGCAGAGTATACACAATATATGAAAGTTCATTTTGGTGGAAAATCAAGATCTTCGCTGTACGGATTTGTTTTAAACGTGCCTAAGACTTTTGCACAGTACTGTATATATATAATATAACGTCTGGACATAATAAACTCTTTCCCCACTGTTTCATATCTCTGCATTGATAATGATACTTCCAAACAAACAATGACACAACGATGCCGTGATCTATACATACGTACCATCTATGTTATGGTATTGCTGAATTTAAAAAAAGAAGCCACCATACTACCAGGTCACATATCATTTTAGGTTTACTATGGTTTGGTATAACACGTGGCAGGTTCTTGCACCCTCACTGTAAATAAACTAAATGTTTTTGTTTTTTAGAAAAGCCATGGAAATATGTGCCTTTGTGCAGAAACAAAACACAGCAATTCATCTAAATCCTGTTGGGACTCTAGTTTTATGTCGACCATAAAGGAGCTATTCAATCAGACGTCCTGAGTGACAGGTCTTTAGTCATTCCAACCATGGGCCTGTGCTAATAGGATTTAGCTTTCGATGGACAAAACAATCAGGATCAATTAAGTGGCCAAAGCAAGCCTTTGATTGTGCCCCGTGGCAATGGTAAATTACAGAGAGCAAGCTAAAAGCCTTCAGAAACCTACTAGATCCTCGCTGGATAAGGGGATCCAAATAAGTTACATCAGGAATGAGTGTTTTCGTAAGGCTTCTGAATGGAGGCTGAAAGCAGGAATAAACAAAAGTGAATTGATTAAAGGAAATCGTCTCAAATAAAAACAGACGGCAGACTCTACGGCATTCCATGTCATTCAGGGTGCGCTTTAACATTTTTTGATTTCAAACAAGCAGTTTTCAAGGACTAGCTTTTATCTGAGGCGCATTTAACTATATCACATTTTCTTTTATAAAAATGGGTTTGAATCAGTTTTATCATTCTGTACGCCACTTCTCTCATAAAATCAATTGTGTTCCTTATCTTAAAGCCTCTCTCTCTTTCTCTCCCTCATCTCTCCATCTTCATACAGTAAATTCACTCTCTGCCCTTCTGCCCCCATCCATTTTCCTCTCCCTCACGACTCACTTCACATACATATGTTGCAGCTAATGATATAAGTAAAAGGCAGTGCGCTGGGAGCCTAATAGTAATTATCATTATTCCCTGTGTCAGATAAAAGAGGGCCATCGAGGGAGAGGTGAAGAGCTCTATTGACATGCATGGCCACATTCACTCCTGTTCTCAATCTGAAAGCATACAGCTCAATGAGGCGCATATTAACTCAATGGCAGGCAAGACAAGCACATTCAGACATAAACCCTTCAAGTGAACATAAGAAACAAGCTGGCCTGCTGCTAGTGTTCTCCATGCATAAAGGGAAAAGTGAAAACCGTGCTCAGAGCTCCTCTTCATTCTGCACTCGGATGCTCATTACAGTAGACTGAAACAGGCTGATATGAATGAGCTGATCTGGTTGAGACGACATGCTGCCTGAAACTGTCCGTCTTTTAAGGCTTCCCCCAATGAAATCATCATCCTAGTCCAAAACACTGCATCTCAAAATGAGGATGAATGACTATCTGAACCAATCGCAATTCCACTCAACTATGCTGCAAGGGAGTTTGGGTGGTTACACCAAGCATGTAAACCAACTGTGCAGCGGTGCACCGTTTCAACACATGCAATAAAAGGGCACAATGCAATACTGCATGTATTGTGTACTCTAGGTCCGTTCCAATCAACTTTCCAGTCTGTCTGGGTGGAGCGTGGGTATAGTACGATGTAATTGTAGAACATAAGATAAGATGAGGCTCTAATGGTCCCTGTAGGGAAACTGGGTCATGCAGCAGCAACCAACAACAGTATACAGCAAATCAATATATACACATAAGTAACTGACAATTTCAACAATAGGTAGAATGTATGATAACAGCATTATTAGGGTATGCAAACAACAGCAACTACAGCAGGGGTGTTAGAGATATAGATTATATAAGATATAGATTTCATGTCAGGGTTATCAGGTCCCTTACAGTCGACGTTCCAGCGGATGCTCCTGGTGGAGAGTTTGAGCGAGTCGTTGATGCGCTCCAAAACAGTCTGGAGCTTCTGCTTCTGGGCGATCTCAGACTGAGTCACCTCCGCCACATTCAGTTTCTCCCCCTCCAGCTTTTCTGCGACACAAACGCAGACATACACACATAATCGAGCATATCAACTCAACATGGTGCAAGATATCTTTTTAAAAGAGGGGCACTGAAAACTACGGACCAAAGATGCATTTGCAGCACAAGCAGCTTTCGATTGAGTCTGTGTTTACTCTACTTGTTAAACCATGCTGACATAGTGACAGCACCAAAGACCAACGTTAGCTTACTGCCGCAATACTTATGCTTGTTTGACTCAACGCCTCACCAAAGAGTTTCTGTAGGACCTGTCCGTCGTACAGATCTTCGGCCAGATCCTTCACAATGATCCTCTCTCCCACCAGAACATCATTTATCCAGTCGATCAGCACCTACGTGGGCAACATAACAAACAGAGACAGATGAATCATACTAGGAAGAAGTGGATGAGGGTAATGGAGGTTTTCTGGCACTCAGAAAGTCTTCAATCCCCTTCAGATATTTTTCATTTTTGCAGATTTATTGAAAATAAAATACAGGAATACAACAGCAGAGCTTTTCTAGGCGATCACAGCTTTGTGAAACCTGTTTCTCCATTGATAAGTGGCTGACTGATGTATAATAACTTGGACTTACTGAAGTGAAAAATGTTAAAAGGTGTAAGTAGCTGAGCGGTTCTCACAGGCTGTTTTATCAAGCTTGACATTTTTTCACATCAAGTTTCTATGTACTTAACTTCCATCATGTTTTCAATGATTGTTTGATGAATAGCCCAACAGAGATGACAAAATATATAGTGTGTATTTATATATGTTAAAAATTCAAACCAGTTGACCTTCATGAGCTCCTGCAGTTTCCGGTCGTTCTTGGAGTTGGGGTCCACCATGGTGCGCACTTCATTCTCCTCTGATGGAAGTAGGGAAAGAGGGTACAATTCAAAACTGAAGAGGAACATTTTGTCAGGGTGAATACGAAGAAGGATTAGCCACAAAAAGCAGAACATTCCCTCGGCGTCCGCTAGAAACCTTGTACCCTAAAAAGTCTAATTTATTTCCTAAGTCCTAGAGTGGCAGGATAAGATGACTGGATACCAAACAAGGCGTTATAAGCACACTAACATTTAACTGTGGCAAATTTGTATTTGAGATATTTCTTTACATATTTGCAACCAATAGTTTTTATTTCTAAAAAAAAAGGGACAAAAGCAAGGTGCTACAACAGTTAATGTAATCACTTCCCCTTAATCAAATAAACCAGCTATCAATGCAATCCTGTTAATGTAATAACTTTGCCATTAATGTAATAAAAGTGATGATTGAAGGTTTGTGAACTCCTTCGGCAATTATAAAAGTTTTGAGATTTTTACTGCCAGAGCATGTTTAACACCTTCTATTGCAACAACACTTACAGTAACACTGAGAGAGTAAAACATACGCGGGTGTCAATAATGACCAGATTGTTTGTGTAAAGAATATTGTATCAAATACCTCAGTATTTATTATTAGGTACACCTCCCAGTTTGTGCAAACAGCTTGCTCCTTGAGACAGTGAGTCATACGTAAAATGTTAATGGAGAGGAGAATGGCAAGATTCGTTCAAGCTAGCAGGCAGGCCACAAGTATAAAAATAACAGTGCAGTACAACAGTGAAGCAGAGGAAGACCATGGCAGGTTCCACTCCTGTCAGCTAAGAGCTAGAAGGTCAACAGTCAGTGGGAACAATCACCAAAACTGGACGACTGAAGAGCGGAAAAACGCAACTGGTCCAACAAATCCTGGTTTCATGACAGGGTGAGAATATGGAGTTAACAGCATGGATCCATCCGGCCTGGTGTCCAGAGTACAGGCTGGTGGTGGTCGTGTGATGGGCATGCATTAGGCTCCTTGGTACCAGCTGAGCAGCATTTGAACGTCTCAGCATTACTAAACTTTGTTGATGGCCAGGCGTCCCCCTTCATGGCCACAGTCTCATGCCTCACGATGGCTTCAGCAACATGACAGTGACTTTAATGTACTCCGATGGCCTGCAATTTCATTAGATCTCAACCCAGTAGCGCACCATTGGGATACGGTGGAACAGGATATTCACTCTGCAGGAACAGAGTTATGCTACCGAGTCAGCGCGGACCAAGATCCGTGTGGAACGTTTCCAGCTCCTTGCTGAGGACATGCCTCAGAACATTTGGGCTGCACTGGAGAAAGCGCGGTCCTGCCTGGTATTAGCTAGGTGTACCTAGTAAAGTGGAGACTGTACATGATGTCATCTAGTTAAATATAGGTAATGATCAACATTATCAACACATTTGTACAACAATACTGAGCAAATGAGAAAAAGAGAATAACAAATGTGGATATTCACGTGTCTGTTTATGTGTTTGTACAACTGAGATGGAGCCTGTGGAGATCCAGCGTCCAATAAGATGAGCCTTTTACATCCATGTCTATTTCCTCCAAAGGATATCTTTCACTTTGTGCCATGCAATTCCAGTACGCCTGAGTGCAATCCATCATCTTTCTTACATCGATTATCTTGACCAAAAAGCTTTTTAATACGTGTAGTGAGACCACTGTTGTTCAACACCTTTGAAAAGCGTCCTCTCACTAATGACATTTTTTCAACCTTGTAGTATGAAAGTGTGTTTGGAGGCTGAGAATGGTACACGCTCATCTTTTTGCTGATTTAAATGGGCACATTTTGACGAAGTGTGTGTTGGTGTGTGGCAACAGAAGTGCACACACTGATGCTCACACACTTCTTTTCACTGTGTCCTTGTTGGAGTAAGTTGTATACAGGTAAAAAGATGTACCAGCCTTTAATAAATGCTTGATGATTTTTAAAAGGTATAAAATGATGGCTGGCCATAGGCCAAAAATCAACTTTTGAACATTCATTATTTAGATAATAAGCAATGTAGAGCAAAATAACTTTTTAATGAATTTATATTTAATATATTTAATATAATTTAATATTTTTTCCGTCTTGGTACCTTCTGGAGGGCCAGGAATTTTGGTATATGGTCTAGAGGCTCAAATTCGGAAAGCCGGTTTTGAAAAATAAAAAAATAAAAGTGTCTACTATGAGAGATATAGCCGGCAGACAACACACATACTTGAGAATAATGCTAAAGCACTCTGACTGGCAATGTAAGCGACTACAAACATCATCAGAGACCTTGTATCTTCTACCCATACAGCAGAGTTGAATTGAATTGTGACTGAGTGTAGCGGTGTACCTAGCATGGTGTCCTCAGGGTCCAGCTCATAGTGGGACGGGCTGAGAGGAAGGTTGATGGCGTTTATTCCCTCTTCCTGAAGCTCAGACACTGGAAGAAGAAAGGAAGACAGACGTTACTTTAAATTAAATTCAGCTCATGCACACATGGAGTAAAAACACACACACACAGTTACACACAGTTCATACAACTATGTTTATAGGGACCTCTTATCTTAACCCTGAACTCTAAAAATGCAGTACACACACACACACACACATACACACATCAGCATTTTAACCACCAATAGTTTTCAGCAGTAGTTGGGATGGCGCTCTAAATGATTCCTCCAACAACACTTAGCAGACCCTCTATCGAGAGTTGCTTGACATCTGACAAGTAGAGACTAGTGTTGCTTCCTGCTTCCCAGCATGACATTCATCTCAGTGTGTCAGATACTTCAGGAGGCTTGATCATTGGTGATCTGTGTGTGTGTGTGTGTGTGTGTGTGTGTGTGTGTGTGTGTGTTGGAAGCATGGAGTGAACATCCTGTGCATTTCTCTGCCTTCGCCAGGGTAACATCCTCTTAATCAACACCATCCACAAGTGCTTGTGTGGATGCACACGCACACGCACACACACACACACCGAACATCGCATATGAGAACAGTGAGACTAGTGACCCGGCTTTGCTTCCTCTATATAAAGATGATTTAACACCAACACATACACACTACTAAGTGAGTCTGCTAGACCCCCTCCAACGCATGGCTGTGACAACTCTCATCGCTTTCTACCTTGGGTTCCCTCTCACATTTTCCATTGAAGCTTGTGACATCAGTAAGGATGCAACATGCAAGTGTGCTTTCTTTTCTCTGATTTTACTTTCCACCGGAGAAGCGCCCCTTCTGTGGTGATAGTTTACTTTTTCTTTGGAACCAGAGGCCCTGGAGTCACCCAGAAGTGAGGCGGGTATTTCACTCTGCACCCTGAATCCCCATTCAGATGTCTTGAAGGGACCTGCTATATGGCTTCCTGGCAAGATTGAATAATATATGTTGCAAAATATTAAACATTTATTTTCCAGTAAGACAATTTGGGTGAATTTTTCCACAAATAGGAATGATCTGTTATTCAAATGTGTCACACACACACACACACACACACACACACACACACACACACACACACACACAGTTAACATAATTAACACAAACACACCCTTCTTGAATTTCCTTTCCACTTTGAAAGAATATGTGTAAAAACAAAGGGGGGTAAAAACTTTTATAGCAACTGTAGGTGGCGGGTAATTCACGAACCCATATGGGGATATGGGTGCAGCATGCCAATTAACAGGAGCTGATGTAACTGTAACTATCCTTTGTGCTATTTTAGGACGAGCACCAGCTATGCTTTGATATCAGGAAATCAGCTGAGTCTGATATGTGAACTTCAAAGAAGAGAGAAAAAAAAAAATAAGTCATAAATCACAAGTCAAATTCGGCGCCGGTTCCATTGTATAAAACATTTGCTCACCTCCACTTACACGTTGAATATGTTGCTAATCTGAAATCAAAAATAGGGCTAGCAAAAAAAAATAAAAATGAAAACAGCGACATCGACAGACGCATCACTCTGGAGCATGCTTCAGCGCGGTGTGCAGGGTTGTGCTGCGTCCTACCTGGAGGGCAGAGCGCTCCACAGCCCATGTCTGTCTGTGTCCGTCCCCCAGCCTCCAGCATCCTCCCTGCCTAGCAGCACCAACGCTCTCCCCTGCAGCTCATCCTGCACAGCACTCAACCCAGCTAGCCTGCCACTATATTATAATATAATAATAATAATAATATATGAGAGTAATAATATATTAGCGGTATTTCCACAGGAGGATATGGAATTCTGAATTAACTATTCTGTGTTACACATTTTCTGTTCCCTCTGTGAGCACAGCTGGTGTCCGTCCTCATGCGGTGCAGTGCTGCTAATGCTCCCTGTCAAACCTGGTAATTGGGATGCAGCTGAATTTATACGCTTTTTCTCCTGACCTTACGTTCAGTCACCTTCCCTACATCCTTACCATCTCTCCCTCGTCCTATAGCTCTCGCCCCCTTGCACTTTCTCATCCTATAAGCCCCCGCCTTTTTTTTTCTTCTTGTCCAATCGTTAGCCTTGTTCTTGTGGTCCCTCTCTCCTCCGGCGTGAACAGCCTTTGTCATAAACGTCAGAGGGACTTAAATTTAATCAATGGTCCACACAAGAGAGACCAGTCCAGGTCTTCCATCAAATCACGGGACACACTGCGGACATCCTACACATTGAGGGTGTGTGTGTGTGTGTGTGTGTGTGTGTGTGTGTGTGTGTGTTTGTGAACACAAGCCAGCATGCGTGAATGTAATGTGATTGCGTGTATCTGCTATGGACGGAGAAAACATAAAACGGGGCTCAGCTGTGGAACAGTATCCTGAATGGCACAAACTAATCATCCGCTCTGAAAGACGTCTTTCTCGTTCCATTATAAAACCTGCCCTTTAACGGTGAATGTCAATGTCACTACAGCCTGCTGAGTTTCCAACCGGGCCCTCCCTGGTTATGAATCAAACCGGGTTTTCGAGAAAAGTTTGCTTTTTATTTATCGAATTTGTTTTACAGCAGCACATCTTTGTTGGGGCCTGGCTGGGAGAGAGACCATCCTTTAACCAGACAATCCAGGTTCAAACTCCTACGTTGGCAAGCACCTGCCCTGCTGACGTGTCCTTGAGCAAGGGTGCTGCACTGAAGCCGACCCTCTGACCTCTGACCTCCCTGTGGACAGGTGGAACGGAAAGAGAATTTCCCTACGGGGGTCAACGAGGTACATTATTAATATTATTACTATAGGTAAAAGTCCCATGCTGCGTGTAGCCCTACTGAGCGAGGTGTGGGTGGGACTCAGAGGACTGGTGCTAGGCCCAGCCTCCACACGGGCCTGTGTTTACTCACGGGTCATTCCTCACTTATTACATTACTAGCGGAGTCAATACCATACATGGATACAGGCGCAGCCCGCGACCATGTAAACTCACACGAATGAAACCACACGCTGTGTTTTGGGGTGTTTCCATGTAATAAAGCTAGTGTTACGTATCGGTGTTTTAAAAGTATTAACCGTTATCTATAATAAAGGTGTTGTTTTGGGTCGTACGCCTGCCAGTGGGGTTGTAAGAGAGGCTAAAAAAAAAAAAAGTATCGCCGACGGTTATTTTTTAAATTCAGAGTTGAAACAGTGTTAGAAACCGTTGTGTTTTCACTTTATCTTCTTAAAACAGCGCAGTAGCAGCGAGTTTACGCAGGTTTTGGTGGTTCTGGCTGGCTAGTATGTGTAGCTTTACCTTCTTTAGCCTTTTTCCTCCTGGCCAAAGTTCCACCAAGTTTCCCCAGGAAGGAGTCATCTTTCTTTCGGGAAGAAGGGGACTTGGGCGTCGGAGACTTGGGAGAAGACGGAGACTTCTGAGGCGAGGAAGCCATCGGCGTAACTTAATCCGAGTCGAATAGATTTCACTAAAAAAATTGTGCTGATGTGGAAATGAAAGTTATTTAGAAGTCACGTAAAGAAAAAAGAATCACTGTCCACTCCCTAAAGCGGAAACGGAATTCCAGTCATTTTCTCCCGAAGTTGGCTGGATTGAATGGCCCCTCCTCTCTGGAGGAGGGCCGGGGAGAGGAGGCTGAGTGGCCGGGTCAGTGGCACAGCCGCGGGGCCAGGGGGCCACAGGATGTCCCAGATAAATGAAAAACCAACTTAATGTTAGAATAGAAGGAATACAATTAAACAATAAGCCACAAGATGTCGTGCTCTGCAGTGATTTTGGAACAGATAAGAGGCGTTGTTGTATTTAGGCATAAAATAGTGGTGGCAACCCCATTTTATTTTTAATATAATAAAATAATTAATAATATATCAATGTAATTCTTGACCAATAGCTAAACAAAGTGGTCGCTAAGCAACACACAAGAACCAGTATGAGTGGTGATTTTGTGCTCCCCATGCTGTTTAGATTAACTAGCAAACGGCCACAGGTGTGCATTTATTGGATACTTTACCAGGGCCTCGAACGAGACTCAGCCAATCAGAACTGAGCACCAGAACTGTTTTATAAACGAATAGTTTTATAATCTTACACATCTTATATCCTAACTAACTGTATGGGAAAATACTGTTATTATGACTCAGGTGTGTCCTAAGGAAGAGGTCCAAACCTAATGTGCATCTGTCATCAGGATAAAAGGTTTGGCAGGTTTTTCCAAAATTTGTAATGCCAAGGACCCACAAATTAGTCATACAGTCATACAGTCATATTTTTATTAACAGATATTATTTGAGTGCAATTCAGGTCTGGCCTACTGCTAGTGGCGAAATAACAATGTAGATGAAACCTCTAATCAGATCCCACTTTGGGAACCACTGGCCAATGTTATTCTTAATTTAACATTACTATATGTGATGTTACACAAAAATAAATAGATGTGTGTGTGTGTGTGTGTGTGTGTGTGTGTGTGTGTGTGTGTGATTATCCTAACCAACCTCAATAATAAAAGACTGAGCCACTACAACATTCATCCAAATTTTAAATTAATAATTTTTATTAAAGAAAACACTTTTTTCCAACATAAAACACTTCATGCAGCATAAAACCTAAACAAAGAAACACAGCACACATGCCAGTTTACAGTTTAACACAACCCCATAACTGATTTTGACTTCAGTGTCAGTTCATTCACAGCGTAAATAAATTACTCCATGGGTTCATGTTCTTGTCCTGGGATCCAAACTCCTGTAAACACACGACTCATCTTCTGATGTGGGGGGGCCATTTTGGTGCCCAGCCCGTATTTAAAAACATCGAGAATCACATGAAACATCAGGAAACAATCACAGTTTGATGGACAATAGAGTGAGTCACAGGTGGATGAGTGAAGGACTTTGCTGTGTTGGGATTTCATGGGATGAAATGCTACAAAAGGCACCAATCAACTAGAGATTTCTGGCGATTCGGATTCTATTCCACTGCAATTGTGTTTCTTCTGTGTGTGCGGACATAAATACATACATACATTTTACTTTCCAATGCTCAAAATAAATCAAAACCCAGTCACACTGTGCAAAAGACCGAATCCTTAGCGTAGTGTTAAGTTGTTCCATGTGCTATCCAGTGGGACTAACAAAGTGCAACAACAATAAATAATAAATCTCACAAATTCCACTCATAAGGCAAACAACCAAACAAAGCAGTCAGGTTGGTTCACAAGGCCTGCAAAAACCTACAAGGTAGTCGGTCACATTTTAAGTAAAGTGGCTAAGCATTTTTACATGCAATACCGGGTCACAGTCAGCGTGTCCATCCTCACCGAATTTCCTAGATTGCGAGAACAGGCTGGAGGAAAATCGGCTTCCTCTAAAAAAAATTTTTTAGCGCGGGTTAAATCGTACAGCGAGCTGCTCAACCCGCTCAACCCACTCAACCCGCTCAACCCGCTCAACCCTCATTCCAGCTTTTCCAGCTCGCAGCAGTCGTCCCCCTGGGCCCAGTGCAGCTCGTATCCCCTGGACAGCACCAGGCCCTCCAGGTCCCGGTCCTCGGCCCGCTCCCTCAGCCTCTGCTCCTCCAGCAAGGAGACCAGCGTGTCCCGCCTCTCCACCGTCTTCATGATCTCCGTCAGGATGTCCCGCTCCTCCTGCAGCTCGGAGGCGCTCTTCCTCGTGTCTGGAGCGAAGGGAACGAGAGACGGGCGAGGCAAGTATCTGGATTATTATGTGCGCCTGACAGACTGTGCGTGTTGGCGTGCACGTGTGTGTGTGTGTGTGTGTGTGTGTGCAGCCCTTACCATCTATAGCCATCCTGTGTCGTAGGTCTTGCTGCAGTTGGCTCTGCGTGTCCTCCAGTTGAAGCTCCTGAGCACTAAGATAAAGGAGAAAAATACCTAGGATGTGACCTCTGTGACCTCTAGTGGTTGTGTCATTGGGATGATGATGATTCTGTTGTGGGAGAGGGGTGGGCGATTATCCTGTTTATACTCTTAATCGTCATTTTAATTATGTAATCGTGGCAAATTTTCAAAATCGTTCATTTCGATTGTTATTTAGGCGACAAGAACGAGGAACGTCTGGAAGCGCCAGTTAGCAAAGCAACCAGTGTGTGTGTGTGTGTGTGTGTGTGTGTGTGTGTGCGCGCATCAGACGTGACATCACTTTCCCGCGAATGAATGGGCCAAATACTTTCCCCAATACTGCGTTCATGAACTGTCCCCTTAAAAAATACTAGGTGGTATTCAGTCACGTCCCTCCGCCCCGTCCAGTAACGCTGTGTTCAGACAGGTTTGGACCGAATGTGTCAAGCCGGGCAGGAAGTCAGACACAGGAACAGCATAGAGCATCCGGTCAATTTCAAAATAAAACAAATTTCAAAATAAAACAAAACAAATAAAATAATCATTCATTAACCGTAATCGAGGTAAAAGTTTGAAATAATCGCGATATTGATTTTTAGTCATATCGCCCATCCCTAGTGTGGGATCAGATGGGTGTACTTACAAGATCACCAGTTCAGACTCATAGCGTGCCAATCTGTTCTTCTCCAGGACCAGTTTGAACCAGGACTGGTAGAACGGGGCCTCCTCACCGTCGTCTGACTGAGGCTCATCTGGGTGGGGAGCGAGGGGAAGGGATGACGGACGGGAGGAGGGAGGGATGAAGGAGGGAGAGAGAGAGAGAGAGAGAGAGAAAGAGAAGGGGGTAAGGGGTGAAGAGGGTGGAGGAAGAGAGTGAGGAAGAGATGGATGAATGGAGGAAGAGAGGAGAATATTGTCTTTCAGATAAGTGGAAGCAGACATGAGAATCTTACATGACCGTTTACGTTCAAAGGCATTGCAAAAAAAAAAAAAAAAAGTTCATATATGAGTCCAGGTTCACACACACACACACACACACACACACACACACACACACACACACACACACACTCTGCTTCGTCTCAAGGCCACATGACTACACTATTCACTAGACTACAAACAAGGCTGTTTACTGTACTGGACAATGATGAAGTCTCATTGGCCGGCCTGTGAGTACAGCAGTTGACTATAGCTCT
>JAXDDW010000145.1:622500-725000 GCA_034670385.1 Hoplostethus mediterraneus
CACTTCCTGTGGGGTGACTGGGGGCGAATCTACAGGGTTTCAATTAGTATTTCTCTGTTGTAGCCTCACTTTGTGATTTAATCTCTTCTAATCTCTTCCATCTTGTTCCTCTATGCCCCACCAGGTACTTATTCATCCACAGCTGATTGGGGTGACACACACCCAATATTAACACATGCATATGTTGTCTCTCCTCTCTCTCTCTCACACACACTGATCAGTGGACATACCCTATTAGAAGTCTGAGCTTAGCACTGTGACAGCTGTCTAAATAGTCACTCAGGCTGAGGCTAGCAGGGCTTCATGGTCAATAATAAACTAATACGATTATCACAGACGCAATATGGCATGAGACAAAGTACAGCATGCAGAAGACACGCCTGGAAGAATTCAACTGGAAATAATGAACAACAAGAATGCTGCACAAACTAATTCAATTAGTCCACCACATTAAAATCACCCCGATATTTATGGCGTCTAGAAATAGAACCGCCACAGTGCTCAAACACACATGAAGACAAACGCCAGGGAAATCTAATTTAACACAGAAACAAGACAGAGGCAGAATCGGAGGTACTCACTCGCTCGGATCTTCTTCCTCCATCGATTATTCTTGTCTGGGAGCGGGGGCTTGGCGTTACAGTGATCTACAGGGGGCACAAGGGAAAGAGAAAAGACGAGAAAGAGGTTGACCAAATACAATATCCTCAAAGGAACACACGAGTCTGAGGCCGGCCTGCTGGTCCACTTACTCGTTGAGTGAAGAAATCATAGAAAACTCATCCACACGTCCCTGGTAGATCATTTGCTCCGGTGTTCCATGCTATGTTAGCATGGAGGCTACTGTCACTCAACATAGTGTATGCTAAAGTGTTAGCATGGAGCCTACTATCACTCAACATAGTGTATGCTTAAATGTTAGCATGGAGCCTACTATCACTCAACATAGTATATGCTAAAGTGTTAGCATGGAGCCTACTATCACTCTCAACGTAGTGTATGCTAAAGTGTTAGCATGGAGCCTACTATCACTCAACATAGTGTATGCTAAAGTGTTAGCATGGAGCCTACTATCACTCTCAACGTAGTGTATGCTAAAGTGTTAGCATGGAGCCTACTATCACTCAACATAGTGTATGCTTAAATGTTAGCATTGAGCCTACTATCACTCTCAACATAGTGTATGCTAAAGTGTTAGCATTGAGCCTACTATCACTCTCAACATAGTGTATGCTAAAGTGTTAGCATTGAGCCTACTATCACTCTCAACATAGTATATGCTAAAGTGTTAGCATGGAGCCAAGGACCTACCGGGGGACACGTGGATGATTTTGGTGTCTACACTTTCATCACTTGACCAACAGGGCAATCTACCTAAAAGTTTATTCCCTGGGTTGCAAGTTCCATAACCAGACAACAGGGGGCACCACACAATAACTAAGTGTGTGTGTGTGTGTGTGTGTGTGTGTGTGTGTGTGTGTGTGTGGACAAAATGTCCAGTCCAGAAGAAAGAATATTGCCAAAACAAATATTCAGCTAAGTGTGGGAGAATAGCTATGTCAGCCACACCCTGATCTCCCAGACACAACTGGGGGAGGGACACACACACACACACACACACACACACACACACACACACACACACACACACACACACACACACACACACACACACACACACACACACACACACACACACACACACACTTCAGCCAGTCCCACAGGGAATATTGTATTTGTATTTTTATATTGTATTTTCAAGTCATAACGGCACAAAATCTATTTTAATCACTTTGACAAGAACTGAGTAACTTTGTGTCAGTTATGTACGTTAACATAGCTCCATATGCAGTGATGTACCAAGGTTTATACTGCACTGTTCATCTTCACTTGGACCACACTGACCTTTGGTACCATCTGTGGCGTGGTCCTTGGCCTCTGTGCTGTCCTGTGCTGCTGGCCTTGCTCTGCAGGACGATGCGTTCAGAGCCTCCTCGGCCATCTCTCGTTGTGAAGGAACCACCAGAGATTTTTTCTGGGCTACACCGACCTGCCCTGAATACAACCTGGACTGCCCACCTTGAAAGAAAAACACGATTAAGGTATTAAAGTATAACCAGTATTCATTTTAGTAATATAATATATCTAAGTTTGAATGAAATCAAACTAGCATTTAGCTCATTTCCACGTGTACAATTTCACAGGAAAGCAACAAGACGTATACTACCTTATTAGCATGAGATGATAAATATCACACTCCCATTGTGAACTGTATTATTATCAAAAACAACACAACAACACATATAACTATAATGCTATTCATACAATCAAAAACATGAATTGTGAAAATGGTAAATAAACTAAGTGGATTCCAGTTCACTTTCCTAACTGCACAGTATGACATTGATCTGTTTACAGCCCGTTGATAAAATAACACACACACACCACATGTTCATAATTCAGTACTCACAGAATAATGGAGTCAACATTGTACAGAATCTTTCCAAAGGTGATTCCACTTGGTCAAGTACACTTGGTCACAGCAAAGGAATGAAAATATCTGGATAGAAACTTTAATGGGACTCTTCCAACTTCCAACTCTCCCATTCTGTGTGTAGCCAGTTCTAACTGGATGCTTGCCAGGAGGGACACATTGCAAAATGGAAGTGAAAGGATTTCAACTGAAATACCCTAAAAAGGTTTACCACTGGAAATAATAAACCCAGAAGAAAGGTGAGAGGAGATCCACAGGCAGGAAATCGGCACGTGATTCACTTCAAATCTGTTCAGTTTGATTGATTGAATCGACTGATCAGTTCCATTTTATTGAATTCAATTTAGCTTGATTGAATGGTATTGGAGTCTAGTTGAGTTGAGCTTTTGCATTGATGTATAGTGGAGAGGTTTTGTTTGATTTAGAGTTGAAGCGAGGATTCTCTCTGGGGCTAAACTGTAAAGCCGAGTGGTTAAGGGCTGTACCAACAACAAGTAAACAAGAGCTGTGGTGGTGAGAATTATTTGTGGGGGGGGGGGGCGATGTTAGGTCAACTCGTTAGGTCAACAGGTGGGAAAAAGGATTTGCTTTGAGAGAAGCCATTGACGAAGTTGTTAATTTTGTGGTTAAAAACTATAGAAATAGTTTCAGCGTCCTGCAGTTACGGTAACGAGTTAAACTACCACTACCACCTGATGTTCAATCAGTCGGACACTATGCTTCCTTGGAAATAGCTCACAAATTCAGCTAATTGCAACAAACGAAGAAGCAAGTGATTTATGTAATCAAATAGATTTATTTTTGTATAGACTTACAGCTTTTTAAATACCATAAATTAAGCAGTTTATTTCAATGTGGAAAACAAACAACAAGGTAGGCAAGGCAGCTTCGAGACTTCCTTATTATTGTAAACGCAGCTAAAAAAAAAAAAAGTACAGTACAGCCAACAAAAATACTCTGGCAGTGTGCAAAAAGCTACAGGAGGAAAAGGGGGCTGATAATATGTCCTGAGCAAAGCCTAGGAAGTGCATGAGAGCGATCTGGAGAGGGGCTCTGGCGGGGGCAGGCCTCCTTCTGAAACAACCACAGACAGACCACAGACAGACGTTACGGTCAGATGGGCCTAGGAAGGGCGGGGGGGGCGGCTGCTGATGAAAATACATCAGACTAAAAATCACTCGGGGGGGCATTCAGCTCTGGGTGGTCTAGGTGTTAGGGAGGAACACAGCACAAGACCATTAGTGGGGTTAGACTGACAAAAACCTCACGGACAGCAAACGACTCAAACTATCATGTGACAAATAACTCAAATCAACTTAAAGGTGCAATGCTGAACATTTTACCATCAATAAATTATTACCAAATTAATTTTGAGACATTAGTGTAATTACCGTAAACAAACGAGACCATCGCCAATAAGCAGAAGCTTTTCACTATTTCTCGCGATGATGCGAGAAAGACAGTGGAACAAGCGATGGAAAGGACGATGGAAAATTAATCACTTCCGACTTTATTCTCTAGTAGCAACATGGTCTCTGCAACAGGAAGCAACGGGGTTCATGGGAAATGTGGTCTTAATTTTGAGAAACATGAGTACTAGCAATACCACTGGTGTGAGATAGAGGCTACCAGTGGTCTCAACCCTGGTCTCATTTGTTCATGGTGATTATGTCAAAGTATAGCAATTCATTTGACAATGATTTATTGATAGATGTTACACACAGCACCTTTAACTACAACATGCCACACATGGGACCCATGCCGTTTCTGGGATTGGTTAATCAGGTGGAAAGAGGTGGAGCTACGGAGGCAGCCAATGCAAAAGCAACACGACAAGATCTTATGACCAAAGCAGGCCAATCGTCACCTTCCCCGCTGCCAGGAATCAGCCAATCAGAGGGTGCAGCAGTGGAAACTTGAAACAGACTGAGCGAAATGAAGTGAACGAGAAAAAGAGGGGGGAAATGAATTTGGAAAGAATGAACATAAATGAGATGGGAGAAAGATGAAAGTTGGAAGATGGAAAGAAAACATACAATGCTTAGAATCACAGGGAAACAAGTATTGTAGGGTAACACTAAGGGTATTACAATGAAACTACATTACAAGGAGATTTTGTTCGGTGAAACTCCAGCAAGTTGTCCAAATATTACAGGTTAATACTTCAGCAGTGCATTGAAAGACTTTTTTCCCCAATTCTGTACAATTATACCAAATTATCAGAATTGATTTCACGTGCACCTTCAGCATCGTCACCATTTACACAGAATATTTGCAAAAACTTCAAGTTTTTTGTCACAAGCTACAAATATGACATGAATTGCAATATTTCAACAAAAAAAGAATAAAGGGAAATATTTCCACTGGTTCATGAACATACATTCTTTGGCTGATTCGGCTTATTCAAGCCAAAATGTCCACTATTGGGAAAAATGATTTAAAAAAAAAAATCAGACATCAGAAATTATTTGTATAATAAAGTGAAATCAGTCCTTTGATTTAAAACAAAATATATGACCAAGCGAAATCAAAATCTACTGTAAAACAAAAAAAAAGAAAAACTTAATAACAGAAAAATATTTCTTGGAATTACATGAGATAAAAAAAAAACACTGTTTTGGCATTTCCATTGCACATCTCTCTGGTGCGTACAGGTAGCTGGGGGAGTTTAGATGCAGTTCAGGCAATATGCACGGTCAATGTAACCTCAAAGGCAATGTGGGTTTTCAGTTCACTAAAAAAAAAGGAACCAAAACGATCCAGATGACTTTGCAAGGTTAGAGTCAGAGGTCAGAGGTCAGAGGGCATGCTCCAGGCAACTTGTACTGCAATCAAACGCCACATCACCAGCCCTCGGTTATCAAGGCAAATTCTTTCAATGCTTGGAGTGCAAAATGGGAGGGGTTTGCACTTTTGCGACAGTCCAATGGACGGGTTTATATGACAAAACTAACTATACCACATGTTGTACTTTAATACCCGACTCATGCCAGGAATGTGATATAAGGTAAATATTGGCAGCTGCATCTGGATGGCTGCAATCTAAGCAGCCTGGAACGAGCCCAATTAAGTCTGTATTCAGGCCCTGAGATACAGCAAACAGGACGGGGGTGGGGGGAGACTTGTTCACCGTAACATATTGTTAACACAACGTTAACAATATGCAGGTAAAATGTTGGGTTTTCTTCTTCCACTGTGCCTAAAAACTATAGTTAACAGGGGTTATGCGTGTTTATTCCTGCATCAGCTCTCAGGTCACGTCAAAATAAAAGCAAATGTACCGTTTTATGCAGAGTACCTATCCGACACACAGATTGAGATAGCTTCACTGTATATTTTGAGGTTGTCCGATGCAACTGAATGCAAGCCCGTTACTTCACAGACTTCACACAGTACAATCACACCAAGCACTGAGCATAGGCGCTGGAAGTGAATGAAGTAAAGTGCTTTAACAACAAATGTTTTGGTTGCTTTATAAAACACTTATAACTTAAGGGAGAAACTAAAATGACCATGAACACTTGCTCTTCTGTATTTGTTTACAACAAAAGGCTTTGGTCAGCTTCAACTAAAAAAATAACTCATACATTTGAAATAAAGTATTATGGTTGGTAAGATCCCAAAGGTGGACTTAAGAGAGGTCCACGTTTGGTTAAAGCTCACTATAGCAGGTGGCAGGGACGTAGGAAGTACAACATTTTATTTGGTGGGATTACGTTTTATCAACCCCTGGATCGTGTGTCCATGGTGGGTAGTACCATACAAATTCAAATCCATTCAAGCTCCTGTTAGGCCAGCTGGCTCAAACCGGCCCAACGGCCCCCGGCTCGCCTCGCTACTCCACCCGGGCTCGGTAACCCCTCCCAGGGACTGACTACGCGAGCCGGTGGCCGAGGGGCCGCTGCTGGGCCAGCTGGGGCTCGTGGTACATCTGTTCCAGCAACTCGTGCATCATGCAGAGCAGAGGAAACCCCAGGCTCAGCAGCTCATACAGGAAGACATAGTCATCTGAGTGGCTCCTGAGGTGGGCCCCCGCAACTGTGAAAGACTCACACACACTCCTCAACAGCCGTTGCGGCCACATACACACCGCCCGGCCAGCACGCCTTGGCCAGCTCAGGCCGTGCCTTAGCAAGGAAACCAGGGTACCTGGGGGTTGGATCTGGAGGCTGTCTGTCGCCGAGTAACCGCCGCTGTCCAGCGATGAGGACGTGATGCGGCCTTGGTCGTCCTAAACGGGTCGAGACGCAGAGCAGGAAATTGATTTCAAGATTGAGGAAACTGACAACCTGCTAATTCACAGCAAGGGAACAATACATGGGACTAAGATAAGATAAGATAAGATAAGATAAACTTTATTGATCCCGCCGTGGGGAAATTCACGTGTTATGGCAGCTCACAACGATAGAAAACAGAATAGAATAGACAATATAGTGCAAAAAACAAGTGTGCAAACAATAGAGTGCCATAAGAAAAAGCAAAAAATAAACAAGGAGTATTAAAAAATTAAATATTAAATATTAAAAGACTGTATGCAGCTTAAATAACAAAAAGTGTATTATGGGAGAGACTGTAGGCCTATAATATATTGCTATGGCTATATACATATTTACAAGGGATACTATGTAAATATTTACTATGGGATACATGAAGCCGTGTTGTCTTGTTGATGGCGTGTGATCGTCGCAGTGCTGCTTACCATTCTCCTCCTGAACTGGCCTAGCTGAGTGCTGGATTGGCGTTGGGCATAATGCATCTTGCAGTAGAATTTACCTGCAATGAAAAGCACGCACAATCATAAACACACTACGGGTGGCGGTTAATGCACGTTACAAAATCCCCCCTCCCCCCCGGTGTAACTAGCAAGCTTACTTGTCTCTACTGTGAAAATGTGACTTCACAGTTTGTGTCAATTACAGGCCGGTGTAGCTCAAGGGGATGGGTGGGGTGGGTGGGCTGTGCCAGGGGATTTTTGTGTAGGAGGTTCTATCGATGTTATTGCAATTTCTACTGGTTGAGAATAGAGGTCGATAAAGGTCAGTTAGAAATACATTCACGGTAAACTCAACGTACCCTGCTGCGAGTCCAGGGCGTGCCCGCCCAGGCGAAGGGTGCAGCCGCAGACGTCGCAGCGGAAACACTCGCGGTGGAAGAAGTAGCCGTCGGCGCTCAGTCTCTCCATCACGTAGACCCGCTTGGAGCAGAAGTGGCAGGTATCGCTGCCGCCCAGGACAGGAGGGAAGTCCTTACGCACCGCGCTCTGACAGGGAGAGGTCAGGAGGTGGACAGAGGACGACGACGTGAGGTATGATGTGGTCAAGACACTTTTCATTTCATTTCATTTCGCCTTTATTTAATCGGGTACTCTCATTGAGATCAAGAGGCATGAGAACCGAAACAAGGTCATAAAAAGGACTAAGGACATAAACAAAACAATTTCCATCAGTCAAAGTCAGTGGAATTGCTCTGAAATCACTGAGGGAGACAAGAAGTTCTACATTTTGAGTGATTTGCAGCCATTTATAAAAGGTGCATGGTACCACAAACCAGTCATTTATGTGTGAAGTATTTCAAACTCATCTGGAACGAGAATTACTGGATTTGAAAGAAAGCAGAGATGTGAGGTACAAGGGGGGTTCAGACGTAGAGCCTTATCGATAAATATAAATGCATACAGTCAGTTCTCGTCGTTAGAGAACTTTTATATTAAACAATGTGGCAGCATGGCCAAGCTGTGGCAGACCACCTTACATGAGAGAATAAACCCATGCCAGTCTGTGTGTTCAGTCACCGCAAACTACAGTCGTTGTGCAAGCAGATCTCAATTCAGCCAATCTCCACACTACTGCGCTGTTGCTATGCTGTAGCTTACAAGCTCCATCAGGGCAGTGGGCACAGGCGTTTTAAGCTAAGCAGTGATAAAAACACGAGTTAAAAAAAAACAAATCATTGAGGACTAAGCACAGCACTATTTACCCCTTCAGCCTTGGGACCGCTTCCTGTCCGAGGAAGTAGAGCCTGTAAGGTCAGACAGTCTGGTTGTCACATTTGTTACCAACAAATTCAGACATGAAAAATGTCCCCTGTAAGGTTCACGTTTGTTTGGTCACATTTTGACTTCCTGGTCTGTTCTCCCCACCTTTTACTTTGAAATCTAACCCTCACAACAGGGATGCATTTCAGGGATGCGACCACCACGCCTCCACCCCACCACAACCCTGCCAGTGTTAAAGGTGTTGCCAGTCTTTCGCTTATTTCTCTCCATCTTCAGCTGATAATACATATAGCGCCCTGGCTTAAAACACGGGGCATAATTAAAGTCATGACGTGTAAAAAGAAACAAGCATGGATAGAAACAAAAACTAAAATCTCCCATTATTCCACAAAGTCTTTGAGGATATCTGAACTGTTGTCTGCTGTCTGCTATGCATAAGGAGCTATCCATCCATCCATTATCTATCACCGCTTATCCTGTTCAGGGTCGCGGGGGGGGGCTGGAGCCTATCCCAGCCGACATTGGGCGAAAGGCGGGGTACACCCTGGACAGGTCGCCAGTCCATCACAGGGCCAACACATAGAGACAAACAACCGTTCACACTCACATTCATACCTACGGGCAATTTTGCGTCACCAATTATCCTAAGCCACATGTTTTTGGACTGTGGGAGGAAGCCGGAGAACCCGGAGGGAACCCACGCAGGCACAGGGAGAACATGCAAACTCCACACAGAAAGGCCTGTGGAAGGTGGAATTGAACCCAGAACCTTCTTGCTGTGAGGCGACAGTGCTAACCACTACACCACCGTGCCGCGGTGGTATATATATATATATATATATATATAAATATAAGGAGCTAGCTGTGTGAAAATAGCATCATTACCTTTTCTTTATGAGTAAAAACACTATGTACCCCGGCGCTAGTTCTAGTTATGCCTCTGCAATGTCCACATGCAGCTTACCGGCGTGGCATTGGGCCTGTGGTCTGTCTCATAGAGGATGGCCAGCATTTGAGCTTTAGCGTCTATGGCCGACGACACCTTCCCGATCGTACGCTAACGTTAGCGCCGTGGGGAACAGGCACGCAGGGACGGAGGGCAAAACAGAGGAAGACAGGGAAATCACAGAAAAGAGTAAGAAAGAGGGAAGAGGAAAAGGGGATAAGGTATGCTTCACAAAAAGACTGCGGTATCGGCTAGTACCTCTTTAGAGTACTTAGCAGCTCCGGCGGGGCAACTCTCAGAGCGAATGATCGGCGCTCGAGTGATTCTTCTCGAGTTCTCTAGAGCACTGCTCCCATCGCACTAAAATTAACACCAGAAATGACGTCCCTTGTGCAAGAACACCCACGATATCCATGACATGTTGAGCTAGTAACCCTGGGATACTTTAAGTATACAGTTACTCTGGCAACAACAATGTTATAAGAGCTCAAACACACGGGAAATCAACTTTTAGTAATGACAGGCAGGCTAGTCTCCTGGCTTCTGAAGTTATCATGATGTTAGTGAATCTGGTATATATATTAAAAGGCAATCTTTACCTTCTCGTGGCCATTTTCAATTAATTTGTTGACCTTCCCCTGCACGCTCTCAAGATTGACCTGAACCATGTCCTGATTACTGTCGTCTATCTTCTGACATTTTTCCCTGTGCAGCAAAGAAACTGGAAGGGGAGACGTGACCTTGCGACCATTTTCGCAATCGTCGTCAGAGAAGGGAGAGGAGATTTCCCGAGATGAAGAGAGACGCGAGGAGGTTTCGCTGTTGCGCAGAGAGGAATCGATGCGAAGAGAGGAGATTTCGTTGGCGGTTTCACAGTCGGGGTGAGCTGGGGGAGCAGAGGCTGTTTTCGGGAGGAGAGAGGAGAAGCAGGCCTGGGCGGCGGGGTCGGGGACAGGGTGGACCGCAGGGTAGACATCAGACGTGGAGGGAGGAAGAGGTGGAGGCAAAGGAGAGGAAGAGGTAGACAGTTCTGCCTACAGAGGAAGAGTCAGAGATAGAAGAGAAATAAGGGAATGAAACACAACGCAATAGGATGACAAGCCGCCAAGGATTAATACACCGCTTACTTCATGCACATCGTCTGGCTTTGGAAGATCTCTTTGACAAAAACGATTATTGCTGACCTTGAGTTCTTTCTGTATGACGCATCAAACGATTAGCACAGACCTCAAAGTGTCAGACTCATCAGGGTAAAGTAATTCGGCTGCTAGCTTGGAAGTGAATGAGTAACGGATTGTACATTGATTATTCTTGCGCTAGAGGCCTTTGCACATGCACCCACACGTGAGCCCGGACGCAATCTAGCTAAGATGACGACTTGATAAAGCAACGTTAACGTGAATGAACTGCAGTCTAAACTATGACGGGAGTCAAGCGTGAAAATGCCCATGCCAGTGATCGGTGTGATGTACAACCTGTGACTCAGAAACAGGAGGAAGTTTGTTGGACCCAGGAAACATGGAGCAGAGGATGACAGCTCTCTCCTTCACACTCCTCCTATTAAAGTCTTTAGCGGACAGTCTCTGGGCTTTACCCTGCGGGGAGAGCGAGTGATGGGGAAAGTCAGAACAGAGGTACAGCAGTGAATTGAGTTTACCTCACACAAAGAAGAAATGACCTCTATTGATCTCTATTGTTGTCTATTGGAGAACACAACAAAAAAGGCTTCTGTGTTTAATGGACGTTGCACAAGACAAGACAGTCATGCATTGGGCGTTTTAGTGGTCAACCTCAATATGTGATACCAATCAGTAAAGCATGATTTCTGCATCACCTGTATGTGTATCTACATAATGTGAGCAGTAAGACTGAACAACCTAAAGAGCTCCGTTACTGTACGGATTTGACAATATGCAATTTGGTCCAATGAAAGGCATGATGAGTATCTTCTAGTAGACTCTCCTTTCGAATGTCGTTAGTCCCTGGCGAATGAAACTTCACCGTTAATCTCTTAAATGCACATTGTCATGCTTGTCGCTGCTATCCATCGCTTCTGGGGGGGGATAGTGTGTCGTTCACCTGGCTGATCGCCTCTTCCTGCTTCCCATCGGGGTGACCGATACCCGATCCCGACAAAGAGGAAGCAGAGAAGCGAGCGGCGGAGAGGTCAGGAGAGGTGCGTTCTGGGTAGCGACGTTCAGTAACGTTAGGGCTTGGAGAGCGGGGCGGACTCAACGGGCTCTTAGATCGCAAGGGAGAAGGGGATTGGCTGTAACCGTCCTGAGAGGGAGGGGTTTTAGGGGAATAAAGGCTGATTGGCTGAGCCACAGCACTGGGATCCTCCAGTAGGCGAAGGTAGATGGACGGCTGGAAGTAGGAAGAGGACAGGAGGAGGAATAGAAGAGAACAACACAAACCATTAAATGTGCTACATGTGGCGTTAAACATCAATATATCAAATTAATTGTGATACCTTGGTCTCATACCGTAAACAAACGACACCATGGTGGAGACGAGCGGTGGTATTGTTAGTGCTCATGTTCCTCAAGATTAAAGACCACATTTCTCATAACCCCTGTTGCTTCCTGTTGCAAAGATGGTCAAAGCTTTTCCTTTTCTTCACCGACGAGGAAAAACATGGAAGTGATTTTTTCATCTTTTCACTCATTCTACCATCTGTCAATGTGAGAAACCGAAAGACTTAACTCCATGTGTCCTGAAGGAACAGCGCCCTCTACCTGTTTTGTGCCATAAAGCAATCCAGCAGATGACACACAATATAAAATGTAGTGTAAAGACTGGTAGAGGCTGCGGGCTTCTCCGATGGTCTCGTTTGTTTACAGTCATTATACCAATTCCTCAACATTAATGTGATAATGTATTGATGTTTAAATGCTGCACGTAGGGGAAAAAAGAAACTTACACTTACTTGTAGCAGAAAAAGCTGAGAAATGATCTGGTGTTTGCCAGAGCTGAGGGAAGCATACCTGCCACTTGGGGCGTGGAGGAGGTGGAGGAGGGGGGAGGGCCTTGGGCTTGGCAAAGCGAGGGTTGTCTCTCTCCTCCTCCTCCTCCTCATCCTCCTCCGGAGTGGGAGAGGAAGGAGGGGTGGAGACAGGAGAAGAAAAGGATGGATCTGATGGGTCTTCATCAGACTGATGGGAGGGAGGAAAGGAAAGGAAAGGAAAGGAAAGGAAAGGAAAGGAAAGGAAAGGAAAGGAAAGGAAAGGAAAGGAAAGGAAAGGAAAGGAAAGGAATAAGAGATCACAGGAGCAGTACAGAAGGAAAATGTAGACAGGGCAAACAATTGAAGATAAATATTTGAAATGTTTTACCTGTACCGTTTCATTATTATTATCAGTGTTAAAAGGACTACTGTTCAGAATCTGACAGGATAGAGAAAAGGTCAAAGCAACAGAAAAAGCAACAGACTACATTGTACTAAAGACCTACTGACATCCAAAAGTTCAAGTATTGGGAAAAGAAGAAGTATTTTGACTTTGTTGGAAGAAGATTATGAGGGAATCCTACAGACTATAAGCTTTAAATGAAGGGTCTTTAATTGGCTCATTCTAAACTGTACCACCCCAGAGCTATTTGGGATTATGCTTGTGAAAAGCAGCACACACTAGGTTATCCTAGTCCTAGTCATAGACAGCATGTACAGTAGAGCATCTGTGGGTTTCAACACCTTATTACGTACAGCTGCACTAAACAACTTTGCACACTGGCGGCCCCAAGTGGCAGTGGGAGGTAACTGTCTGAATCTTTCACAGTTTAAAAGACTGCATGCAACACGATATCAGTAAAATGCACACTTCATCAGTCACCTGAAACTAGCATGGGCAATAAGAGCAAATGTGCAGCTTTAAAACAGCATATGGACCGTGTATTCAAACTTGTAACCAGGTATGCTTGCTGCCTGCTACAGCTGTCTGTACAGCACCCAGGTCTGTCTGTACAGCACCCAGGTCGGTCTGTACAGCACCCAGGTCTGTCTGTACAGCACCCAGGTCTGTCTGTACAGCACCCAGGCCGGTCTGTACAGCACCCAGGTCGGTCTGTACAGCACCCAGGCCGGTCTGTACAGCACCCAGGTCGGTCTGTACAGTACCCAGGTCTGTCTGTACAGCACCCAGGTCTGTCTGTACAGCACCCAGGCCGGTCTGTACAGCACCCAGGTCTGTCTGTACAGCACCCAGGTCTGTCTGTACAGTACCCAGGTCGGTCTGTACAGCACCCAGGTCTGTCTGTACAGTACCCAGGTCTGTCTGTACAGCACCCAGGTCTGTCTGTACAGTACCCAGGTCTGTCTGTACAGCACCCAGGTCTGTCTGTACAGCACCCAGGTCTGTCTGTACAGCACCCAGGTCTGTCTGTACAGCACCCAGGCCGGTCTGTACAGCACCCAGGTCTGTCTGTACAGCACCCAGGTCTGTCTGTACAGCACCCAGGCCGGTCTGTACAGCACCCAGGTCTGTCTGTACAGTACCCAGGTCTGTCTGTACAGCACCCAGGTCTGTCTGTACAGCACCCAGGTCGGTCTGTACAGCACCCAGGTCTGTTTATACAGCACCCCACCCAGGACTGTCTGTACAGCACCCAGGACTGTCTGTACAGCACCCAGGACTGTCTGTACAGCACCCAGGTCTGTCTATACAGCACCCAGGTCTGCTTGGGGGCACCCTTTCTGTAACTCACCTCATTGTGCAGCGAGGTACCCAAAGGTTTACACATGGGGGGCTGATGCGCTATTCCATCTGCTTCTATGCACGAATCCAGTTGACTGTCAGACTTCAGTTTAAGTAATAGTCTCTCTCTGTGTGTGTGTGTGTGTGTGTGTGTGTGTGTGTGTGTGTGTGTATTTGTGTGCGTGCGTAACCATTGCCATGTGGCAGAGGTGATATTCAGTATGTATTTTATGTGGATGCCAACCAAATTGCAGCGTGCAGCACTATTTGTGTGTGTCACGTATGTGTGTGTAATACAGAATATATCCCAGCATGTTAAATATTGCACCCCTGTTCTTTTCTTGATTAAATTCAATTACCCATTTAACTTTATACAACTGAATAATCGAAGTGAAATACTAGTCTTTAAAGTTCAACTGCTACATTATATTTAGAGCATTCCCATTATTATGTTTGTTTTGTTGTCTTTATATCTATTTTTATATATTTGCTGTTGTTGTTGTTGTGTAACTGCTTTGGCAATATAAGGAAGTGTTGTTCTGCCCGACATCTTTCTGACGGTTCACCACCCATCTGTTCCTCACCTTGCTGTGCAGCTTTGCTGTTGAGGAGTTCTCTTCAAATTTGGCCAGCAGCTGAGTTGCCATGGAGCGGACCTTGTTCTCCCGTAGCTCCCCGTCCCCACCTGCAGGGGGCGCACTCTGACAGGACAACTGGTGCCACGGCCAGGCCATGGAGGAATACAGAGGGAGGGAAAGGGGAAGAGGAGAGCGAAAGGCGAGAGGTTGGGGATGATTGTGTGTAATCAGTTTAAGCCTCAGATACTTCAGCTCAAATCATAGTTGTTACTGGTATTGTGGTTGTTGACTTTAAGATAATCTGAAAATTGTCATTTTTTAGCTTCCCAGCATTTCATTTACAGACAGCGACTTGGCCAAGTCCAACCCTTTAGGTTTAGATGACATGCAGGTTTAAAACAAACCCAAACAAGCACAGTTTCACATTATGATACTAGAAACATATTTAGGAGCTATGGACGACTGCAGAAGTCATCTCAACTTTCATTTTATAATTACATACAGTAGGTTTTCAATGTTGGTTCATGCTGTCGTATCCATATCAACAATTATTCAAAGTTAAAATGTTTGCCGGGTTAGGCGACTATACTATACTTTTATTCTCTGACTACAGTATAGTTTGGATCTCCAGTGAAACCAACCTCTGCGAGGTAGTGGTTGCCCTTCCGCCGTCTCTTGTTAGCCGAATCGTCCTCCAGTTTCTTGTCGTCCTGCACCTAAGAACATCGTAATGAAAACAATCACATACATATTTATTCACAGTAACATTTAAGTTTCAATCTGGATTGGCCTCAGACCTGTAAAGAGCCGGTAAGAGTCAGGTCACTCAAAAAGCTAACTTGAATACTGTAAGTTAATCATGAAGCACATTTCCCAACATGATCAGACATCAAGAATCAGTTCAATAACCATGAGAATTGACAGCTAAGGTTAATGGTTAGATAACAAGGTTATTACAAAAGGTGCCTTGATCTCTCTGTTAGCTTTACCTTATCTAATCAAGAGTACAGCGGCTGCCAATAGTGTGCTGGTGATGGATAGAAAGGCCTTGGTCAGCAACGCAAATAAATGATAGAGAGGGAAGAGATTGGCTCGCTCTCTTTCTCAAAGTCAGTCAGACATGCAGAGAGAAGAAGACAGAACAAACTAAAAGGAAAAAATAATACTTATGAATCAGTATTTTATCGTACCCTGGGTGTCCTCTTTCTGGGCTGCGGATGGTTTAGCAGGTTGGGTTTAGCTGAATATTCCTCACTGTTCTCATCTGGTTCTCCTGAACCTGAAACACAACGGTGTGATTGGGTTTACATGAATCGTTTTACAAATAATTTACTCTCATTTCAAATGATATAGTCTCACATGAAGACTGAAGTCACATGAAGTCACCCACTAGACCCCGACCCAATTTAAACTTCAAAATGATGATTTTCTTCACATGAACAGTCCATTGGATGCTGCGGGTTAGTTGGCGTCTTGCATGAAAACATCAATGACCAATTTGATTATGCAATCAATACAGTGTGAAGGGAAACCATCATAAACATGAAATAAACACCAGAAATAGACCAAGAACCACTGCTCTGACTTTGTACGATAAATCACATAACTCAAGGTCATTGTGGTACAATGGCATGTAAGCGCCCCTTATTACTGAGAAATAGTTTGCAATTCAGTCGGCAAATAATTCCCAAAGCGCGCACTTAGACGCCTAGCAACTTGTACGTGTAAGCGATCATATTTCAGACGTTTGAAGGACATTCATTCAGCAAATGAATATGGCTTACTGCAGCCATTCAAAGCTACAGATTGCCCTACAGTGACAGCAGAGGTCTGCGGTACAATAACACTAAAGTAGTGGAAGTGAAATGTGGCTGAACCTGGGGCGCTGGTGCAGGACTGGAGCTGTAACGGCTTCCACAGACATAACACACATACCAGTCGTGACTAACCCGACCGCCTAGCGAGGTTGTGTAACACCCCC
This sequence comes from Hoplostethus mediterraneus, assembly GCA_034670385.1. NCBI lineage: Eukaryota > Metazoa > Chordata > Actinopteri > Trachichthyiformes > Trachichthyidae > Hoplostethus > Hoplostethus mediterraneus. The sequence goes on from JAXDDW010000145.1 coordinate 639,186, forward strand.
CCCCCCCCTTTCCCTGTTCTTTGTCCATTTCACACTCCAGGTATCCCTATGTACCTGCTCAAAGGACCTTCGGAGCGAGGCAGACTCCACACACTGGCAGCAGCATTTCTTCTTCATGTGTTCAGATGGATATTTTGTGTAGTACTGCATCGTTTTCCCCTTTTCTTTTTGATGAGGAATGACAGACCTGTTTTGTTTTGTTTGGTTAGGTTGAGCATTTCCCTTACTTTTTGGCAGTTTATGGTGAAGCTCCATCCTTTTGTTCTGTCTAGCTGGACCTCCTTGACCCTTCAGGCTTTCCCTACTTTTCATATTCTGTGATTATGCATAAACTTCGGCGTTGTGGCTGTCTAGTTTGTGCAAAAAGCTAGAATCCCAGGCTTTTCTAGGTGCTTAGAGCAGTCCAGTATGATTTGGCACCAGATTCAGTCAGCTCGGCGTGAGAGAAGAGGACTGCATGTTGTATTTTTGGATCTGGCGAATGCTATTGGGTCGATACCACACAGCCTGTTGTGGGAGGCTTTGAATTTCTTTCGTGCCAGATATTATGAGGAAGTCAGATGAAGATTGGCAGCATTTGGAGATGGGCATTATGGGCAGGGTGTACGCCCACTAGCATTTACCATGGCAATGGAGGTCACTATCAGGGCATCGAGGTGGGTAGTGGGTGGGGAAAGGCTGCAGGGTGGACTGCGCCTGCCACCAATCAGGGCATATTTGGACGATATGACGACTGACCAGTAGGTAACTCAACAAAGTGGTTGGGATGAAAGTGAATCCAAGTGATGTTAGGTCAAAGCTAGGTCAATGCTAGGTTGATGGCAGGCTTTATAGCACGGGTGAAGTGGAAAGGAGAGGTGGTGGTATAGAAGGGCGTGATTCCAGGACGCTGGAATACACCGTTGAGCCTTCTTGAGGTGTCGTGGGCCCAACTCAACAAAACATCGGTGAAGAAAGCTAGACACTTGATAACCCCAATGACATTCCACGTAGCGCTATTTAAGAACGTTACAAAAAGGAGTCTCACCGGTGTTGTTTGGCGGCAAGTTCTTGAAGGCCTCGTAGAACTTGGAGAGGTAGAGGACCATCAGGAGCTTGTCAGGCTCCGGCTGCGACGCCATCTCCTTCCCCGTGGTCACCGGCTGGATGCCAAACACTCGCTCCGCCGCATCAAACGCCAACTGGTTGTTCCCCGCCACGTCCTCCTCGTTCAGGGAGTCATAGTCACTGAGACGGGGAGGCAAAGGGGGAAGGAAAAGGAGCAGGAGCATTAGGTACAGTTTATGGGCTTATATCAGCTAGAAACACATTCCCAGAGCTGGTAGGATGAAGAGATAAAAGGATGACGTGGAGGGGAGAAAAAAGGAAGGAAGGGTGTAGAAAGGACATCTGGTCGTTGCTTTCATCTTTCATGTTTAGTCAGAATCAGTGGGATTTAGAGCAAAGAAATGGAGGGTTGGAGGCAGACAGTAAGGGAGGAAGATGGAGGAAAGTGAATTAGAGGGTAAATAAAGGCTTGACCAGCCGCTTTCAACCTATTTTCATCCACTTCCTGACCATATGCCCACGCTATCTGACAGGTGGGACCATGGAAACGCACCATAGCAACCATGTAAATATCCCATCATCTCTATATGAGGATTTGAATCATATGTGTGGAATCACATCTACCTGCCACGAAGAGGATGGAGATGGTGTGATGGTGTGATGGTGTGAGAGAGACTGGAAAGTCAGCCCTCGCTAAAGAGATGACATCATTCTGACTCAGCTCACTGACAACATTCATATTTGCTTTCTCAGTTGAGTGTGAGCAGACGTTATGTGTGGAGTGCAAACCGATCAGCGTATTGGATCAGTGTGGAAACTCAGTACAAGGGGAAGAGGTCAGCTGAACCCTCCTCTCCTCTGAGATATTGGTCGATATCACAGCAGCTCCTTCTCAAAGAGCTTTCACATCTCAAGTCTCTTTTCAAACTCCTTCAATAGCAAGACTAACACTTCGATCCAGCTTCATTTTGTGACACTGGCTGATTCCCAGACAGGCTTCAGGTGACCCCGGCCAGAACAACGGTTAACAGCGGCCATGAAATTCCCACATTTCCATGTACCGTCCGGGTAAGCGTGACTGCATGCTGCTGTTTGAGTGTGTCCTCTTACATCAGCTCAGGCCTCTGGCGGTGTATGAGAGCACAGAAGGCCAGGCCATTCTTCCAGGAGGAGGTGAGGTTGGTGATGTCGACTCCTCGGTAGCCCTGGGTCTGCTTCTGACTCCAGGTCAGCAACCGGCCTGGGCGGATCTCGGACTCTGCAAGAGATGGACGGCACCGTCAATCATGCAGTCGCCAAGGTTGACGCTGTAGGGGGAATTTGCCCTTTGACGATGATCTTTCTGGTTTAGGCTGATAAAGAAATAGTGGGAGGGCTCAGTACAAAATACTGGAACCAAAATGAAAAAGCCCACGACCTAATTTAGGTCCCTAACCATCATTGAAGAAGTACCACAGAAACCAGTCATCTAACACACAGTACATTTCAGATTAGGGTTCGACTGATGAGCTTTTGAAAGTCAATACTGACACTTTTAGACTGAAATCGCAGATAGACGATATTTTGTGCTTACATTCAATATCTTGAATGAAAACCCTCCATTGAAATCCAGACTAATTGAATTTTAGGGGGGGGGGTGCGGTTCCACCTAGTCAACGGTAAGGGAACCTCAGGTATACATTACTGAGAGAATTAATCTACAAAAACATTATCTAACAATTTAAAGAATAAATTAAAGGTGTAAAGAAACAAAAATTCCATTGCAGGTTCTACAAATAGCGTTTATGCAGCTGTGGTCGGGGAGGAACCTCCACCGCGTCGGCCGTGGATGACGTGACCGGCCGATATGTCGGCCTAACCGTGGGCTGGATCACCGAGCGGGTCAGCACACGTCTTTGTGAGGCACCGTGTTTGACCCTGATGTGGTGAAACGCTATCCGACTGCATTGTCTGCAGCGAGGTGTGTCAGCCTGTGGCAGCAATAAGGCTTAGGTTTCCCCTCGGGGGGAGGGGGGCTGGGGATCCATTCACTATGAGGGTGGGAGGGGAGCAACATGTTCAAACAAGCAGCGTTTGGTAAAGCACTTATAACATGCTACATGTGTGGACACGGTAACACCGTGGCAGTAATGAGCATCTTATTTTAGTAGCAGAGGACGCTTTAACGCACCGTCAACGGGACTGTGGGTGCATGCGATCCCATTGGTGATTCATAGCCCGATTAGATTACCATTACAACATAACGGGGAGCTTTGGGACTAGAATACTATCCCATCTGAATAGTTGGCAGCAATCCTCACTGTCACTACTTATACTGATACTTGATGTGGCTTCATCTGTTTTTTTACTGTGACAGAATGAACAATGTGAATGAACGAACCATGTGCATAAATAAAACCTCTAACGGTTGAATAGGTTTTTTTTGGGCCGATACCAACATTTTTGGATGGAAGCAGCTGATAGCTAATATTTTGTGTTGATATTCAATAATTAAAAATCCATTTTTATGCCAAAAAAAATCCCAAAGCATTGAGTGTTTCCGGCAGAATTGTACTCTTGTCATGGTAACGAAGCCTCTGAAACAGCATTTAGACCATGAGAGGGTCAACGTGTACATCAGCCAGCGTTAACCCTCCATGGCTGACGGCTGATGTCTTGAGGGTAAAGGCGTTTGGGATTCAGTCAGCATCTCACCTCTTCTGGACAGGTTGACTGATCTGCGTGTCGGACCTCCTCCTTCCAGATGACAAGAGTCCTGTTGGCCATCGATGAACAAGTGACGCACCTGAGAGAGGGAGGCAGGGCGTAAGACAGAGGAGAGAACGAGTGAAAGATAATGTGCGAGAGAGAGAGAGAGAAAAGGGTAGGGATGAAAGGAAGGAGAGAGGAAAAGAAAGATGTCCGAGTCCAGCCCAGAGGTGAGAGGAGTTGACCTGACGAAATGTAAAACCTAACAAATGCACACGTGCCCACCACTGCGAGAGGATTTTAATTTAGAGCAGATGAAACTTTAATGATCCTTGTGAGGAAATTCAGTGACCGCAGCATCAATGAATAGGATGTACTGTCAATGAGACTACAGCAAATAGAGGCTGTGCACCTGCGTAACAAATCTAGTAACAACCACGTCTGGCGGAGAATAAAGGCTGTGGGCAAATAATGGCTAAATATATAACAGACTAGAAAGAGAGAGAAAAAGATTGTTGTAGTTTTGTTGCAGGTAAATTCTGTAAAAGTGAATAGTGAGAGATTTACTGTGACTCGGTAAACTGTCTTGTCTTCAGACCTAGTCTCTACTCCAAAACACTCAAGCTGGAGAAGAGTCAGCTCAGTTAACCTGAACTAACTGGTAGCTAGCTAACTAGCCAGCAGGCTAATTTAATAAAGCAACTTGTTAATGCTAACTACTAGCTTCTACTAGAGACGTTAGCTAGTGTGCTAATCAGATGTGTTAACAAGATAGTGATGGTTAGCTGACCGGATACTATGATCAGCTAGCTAACAAGCTAACACTATCTAAACACTTGACTCAAACAGATGCATCAGTGGGGAAATGATCAGTTCTCAGTCAAAAGCAGCATTGATATTAACCGTCTATTAAATTCTGTTGAGACGGTAAAGTTGTACATTTAGAAATTCAGTTAACTTTGTTCTCAGCCAATGTCGCCCAAGAGCTGAGGACCTCCAATATGGCCACCACAGGGTGTGTTAAGTCACCTGAAAGCCGTTTATAGAGAGATAATACAACAAGAGGATAAAACACTTTGTTCTTTTGTTGTAATTATTTGCTGTATCATCTCCATTTGTTCTAGTTACATCCTATTCTTTGCTGCTGCTGCAATGACCCACATAAGGCTGAGAGATTGGCCCATGCTGGCAAATATGCAACTTCATTTAATACGCAGATTTTAAGTGTTAGACTGACCTGGTGAGGGCGTACACAGCTGGAGTTGAGGTTGGGGTAGCGAGTGGCAGGGTCGATGGTGTACTGCTCAAAGTTTTTACTGATGTTCTCTGTGGTTGTCTGAGGCAGCAGCCGGTAGAGGCTCTCCCTGGAGGAAGATTCAAGATACTAAGGCTTTATCACAACACACATAACACATTGCAACCACTTGCTCTGGACGTCAAACACTAAAAAGGTTGAGGACACAAAACTTTTCCTTTCAAAACCACAAATAACATGCAACAAAGTCAAAAGAAAAGAAGCTGTCGGTGTGATCGCACCCTTAAATCACTGAAATCCATTCCCTAACCCTATCCATCAGTCTTCCCCTCTCCTCCTCAACATCCATTCCTCCCCCAAGCCATCAGTCATTCTTGTCATCACTCCATTTCTCTCATTTCAGCCAGTATCTCTGTCGGACCTTCAGCCTGAGCTCAGCACATCACCGTCGGTCCAGACACCCTCTCATGTTCCCTCTCCTCCCGCCTTCCATCCACCCCACCTACATTCCTCCCACCCAGATCAGAAGAAGTATTCCTGGTGGACTCCTCAACACACACACACACACACACACACGCACACACACACACACACCTCTCAGCCAGTATCTCCGGGGGGCTCCTGCCCTGTGCCCAGCCCCTCACCATCCAGGATGTGTCGAAGGCTGCCAGAAAACCCCGAGCGCAACCTGTACCCATCGGCCAGAAAGGCTGCAAGTACAGAGCAAAACGTCAAGGTTAAGACACGCAACCGGACTTAAATATCACTAAACACCCCCAACACCACCACCACCACCACCACCACCACCACCACCACCGTACCTCCAGCAGGCTATCTCCCACCAGCGCGACCAGCAACTGATGTCCGCGCTTCTCCCTGATCAAGGCGGCGTTCTCCGAAGCGTACATGCAGGTGAAGTCAAACATGGCCACGTCGGGCTGGCCGTAGTGGTTGATGGCGTAGTCCAGGGAGGGCAGCTGGTAGTTGGTGCCGAAGTCGGCCGCCTCGCGCGCGTAGGAGAGCAACGCTTCCTGGTTGACGTTGTCGTTGCCGAGGAGACGCTCCGTTTCTATGTAGTCCTGTATGGAGGCGGGCAGGGGGTGGAGTTAGAGGAGGGGGTGAGGGCAGTGATGTAGTTCTCCAGAGTTTCATCGAAGTCTCATGGGATATCGTGCACAACTTATGGGCAAACAAACCAAAGGAAGTCCGATCCTCCTCAGACTAAATCATTTCCACCACTAGAAGCTCTCTGACTATACCGAGTCATTGTGTTGAAGTAGTGAGCTATTATGAGGGACGGCATTGCATGCACACGCACACACGCACACACACACACACACACACACACACACACACACACACACACACACACACACACACACACACACACACACACACACACACACACACACACACACACACACACACACACACACACACACACACACACACACACACACACACACAGCTGAGGCATGGGGATGTCACTCTGCACTAATGGAGAATGTGAGATGAGAATGAGACCACTGAGGGCATGCCAACGCATGGCTGCAACACGTGTGTGTGTGTGTGTGTGTGTGTGTGTGTGTGTGTGTGTGTGTGTGTGTGTGCAGATAATTGTCCTGGCAGGGGCTGGGTGTGAGGGTTAACAGCAGTCTCCCTAATATGATCCAGTCTGTGTCCTGATGGCATAATAATAACCTCATTAATCCTCTCAGATCTCTGTAGAGGGCATGGACCCCCCATTGGGAGGCATGTGTGTGTGTGTGTGTGTGTGTGTGTGTGTGTGTGTGTGTGTGTGTGTGTGTGTGTGTGTGTGTGTGTGTGTGTGTGTGTGTGTGTGTGTGTGTGTGTGTGTCAGAGACAGAACGAGTGAGAGAGCGCCAGTGTCTGATTAGAGCCCTATTTCATTAAAATCCCCTATGGAGTCCCATCACTCACTGACAAAGCAAGCTAGTCACTGCCCTGGCACTCTCTCTCTAACACACACCACACACCACACACACCACACACACCACACACACCACACACACCACACACACCCCACACACCCCACACACCCCACACACCCCACCACAACTAATCCCATATTTCTTGTCCCAAGAGCTTTTATTCTCAGTCCACTGCTGGGGCTGGGAGCTGGCCTTTTATCCAAACCAGGAACAATGCTAAGGCTTTAAATGCTGCAAGCCAAAGTGTGTGTTTGCGCCGAGTGTGTGTTTGCATATGCGTGTGTGTGTGTGTGTGTGAACTCACATTTATGATGACCCCTTTGTCCAGCAGACTCTGCTTCTTCGCCGTCATGACAAAGTAGTGGGTGTTGTCTTTGTAATAAACTATGTTCTCCAAGTCAATTCCTAAAAATACAAGCAGCAAAGTGTTGAGTTACTTTTAGTGCTCCGGGAATGAATAACTAGGGTGGGAGAAGCAAACAGAGAGCACTGCACTGAGAAGACTTCACAAAAGACAGGAGACTGTACATGCATAGTTCATGTAGAAATACTGTCGCTGTACACGTAAGGTCTACAGGATCACCAACCTCAGTCCAGTCCGTAACACTCACCCGTCTCCTCCTTGAGTTCGAGGAAGAACTTCTGGTTGAAGATGAAGGCCACGCCGCTGATCTCCTCCACCTTGGCCTCCGCCGTGGTGTTCCTGTTGACGAAGTTGGCCGTGATGGCGATGGCCAGCTTGCCCCGGAACTCCTTGCGTCTGAAACCTGCAGAGGAGGCCAAAAGGAAATACCCTTTGGTGGTCAAACCTGCAGGAGGAGATTCTGGAAGTCATTTCTTCACGGCACCTTTCCTCAGCAGTGAGGGAATCTACTGATGGAGCAAAATGTTGCCAAAGAAGAAAGATGGCATATTTCTGACAATATAAACTTGATCATGCAGTCCAACTTTGTTTCAGACGAAAGTGAATGCAGCTGAGAAGTCACCCTCCCGGCTACAGCAGAGCTTAACATGAGGCCGATTTACTCTCACAGGGGTCACGGGGTCATGAAAGCCTCTGGAGTTGACCGTTGAAGGAGGAAGCTGAACTTTACGAGTCAGCAAACACACGCAACCCACATATACCGCACACACAGATACCAAACACACACACACACGTAACATTAAGCAGTACTGGGCATGCCTTGACGTAAAGCTAACTGAGCTCTGACACAGTGGACCACACGTCCACGGTTAAGCCTCCTGCTGGAGTTATGTCAACAGGAAACGCTTTATCCTGCAGCGTTGAAACACCAGTAAAAACAACGAACGGTGTTTTGGACCGCAGGATTAAAAGTCAAGCTAGCTCATGTCGGAAACTGAAAAACCACCGCCGCCGTCGTCCCTCACCGTCCAGCGTGTTTCTGCGTCCGTCGGCTCCAATCACCACGGCGAAGTCGAACTCCGAGACGGGGTGGTTGGCGGGGCGGACCTCTGCTCGCCACCCTGGACCTGGAGGGAACGTCATACAGCTCAGATCAGTCTTTGTTTGAAATTCATCCATCTACCCTTATTAAACAGTGCAGAGTGGACAGGGAAGGTCAGAGGTCAGAGGTCAGAGGTCAGAGGTCAGCTACAGAACAGCAGCCCCGGAGGTGGTTGGGACTCGGTGTCTTGCTCAAGGACGCTCCAATTGCCCTGATGCATTTGAAGACTTGGAACAGGAGCATTTACCATTTGCTTTGACATAAGGAAGTGTTATTCACATTCACATGACAATCGGAAACCGCTACTTCTCTGACGACATAAGATATGATCGAGACTTAAGTGGCTCAGTGCTCTAGGTCAGCGGCTGCATGTATGTGCGGTGGACTTCCAGAAGCGATAACGTGAGACCGTTCGCACATGGCACATTCAGGACGCCTCGTACATCTCGGTGGGGGGGGGGGGGGGGGGCCCTTCAGGTTTGCTGATAGTCACATTCTGCTTCTATTTTGCCTGCCGCTCTATCAATAGACTCGCGTGTAATGCCACACGCTATGCCAGAAACGCCGCAACCACAAATGTACGCTACCTCTCTAAATATTTCTGATCACTAAAACATAAGCGCAGGCAGCCCTTTCCATATATAGTGGAGATGTGCAAGGCTGTGATGGGTTGTGTGTGTGTGTGTGTGTGTGTGTGTGTGTGTGTGTGTGTGTGTGTGTGTGTGTGTGTGTGTGTGTGTGTGTGTGTGTGTGTGTGTGTGTGTGTGTGTGTGTGTGTGTGTGTGTGTGTGTGTGCCCTGGTTGTATGGAGAGTTTCTGCCTGCCTGTGTGCCATTGCCACTCATCACCCTTAAAGTTACAGATCGTAACTAACACAGACACACTTACCGTCATCATGCTGTTCCTCTGGCGGCTCCAGGAGTTTCACAAACTCGACGTTGACGTGAATCTCTACCCCCAGGATCAGACACACCTTCAGCAGCATCAACTGGAGCTGACGGATACCTGGAGTGGACACACACACACACACACACACACACACACACACACACACACACCAAGTTAGGGTTATGAGACGTACAGTCAGCAGAGTTCAACTTCAACTTTGAGAGGAGATATTAATATGTAACACAGTTGCTAAAGCTGGACAGGAAGACGAGGCCAATGGAAACATCCCACTAGGGAGACACATACTGAAGAAACAAACAGCAGCAAACTAGGCTACTGAAAAAAAAACAAAAAAAAACTCGACTGTCACAATGTCATGTTTATATGGCCGGTAGTGATTGACCAAACACACAGCGGGCCAAATTTACATCGATGGCTCCAGCGTAGTTTGCATGTTATCTACTGAAAAGCGGGAAGCAGAAAGACAGCACTGCTTGACCCGTTTTGTGAAAGCATACAGGTAGAATATCTCCAATGTTAAAACAGAAGAATGATAGTGGAGAAAGAGAGGAAGACTCAGAAGTTCAGCTTCATTTAACGTTCCCATTCTGCTCTGAATGATTGGCCTGTTAAAATCCACCCTCACATACTCTTACGTTGTTATATATAATTGATGTCGTGTTCAATGCATCCCAGGAGTTATTTTGTGATGATGTGTTGAAATTTACTTTTTTTTATTGTACCCACGTTCCCCTTCACCTGCCTTGTCTACATTTCCCAGAAGGACTTTTGACAAGCCCAAGAGAACAGGCGTGAAATTGTTGCTTTCAGTACCTGTAGGTGGAGAGAGTAATAGTGACAGTATAACAGGAGCAAGAGTCACTCCCCTTACTCAACATGTCTTGCATGTATTGCATTATAGTCTACTGAGGTTACTGCCAGTGGAGAAACTGGTAACTCTGCCTCTTCCAACAGCTGTTTTCAGCAGTGTCCTCAGGACCATACATTATGTCTTTGTAAAACAACATTAGCTTTTGATACACTGCTTGTCACAGCTCTGGCTAAATTTGCTTTTACTTTGTCATCTAAATACTTCTTTGGAGAGGCCATGTGAAAGATGAGCATTGAGTCCCATGCATCGAGCTATCCCATGGGAACAGGATGAGGTCTCCAGCCATGAGATGTTCATCTTTCACAGGAAACTTGCTTAGTAAAACCTAAGTACGTTTCCCATCTAATGGAATGCATCCAGTTTGAAAGCAAAAAACATCATGAAAGAGTAAAGCTTCTTGTCTCCCTGTTTTTTTTAGCCTTGATCCTAGCCTTGACCTAGCATTAGCCTAGCCATATCAGTACAAGCCTGCCTAACTGATACATCAACACAACTAGACAACACAGCTAAACAGTGTGTGTGACTGTGAAGGGAGGGGAGGATCCGAACCCTGTGTAGGGTAAGGGGTGGGGGTGGGGTGGGGGGTGGGGGTGGGGTGGGGATAACCCCGGTTGGATACTATTCCCAGGCGTCCCTGGCATCAATTACAGCTTTAACTCGCTTTCTCATATTAATATAATTTTTTTAGTGCTCTTACTGTAAATATTGTGTTGTTTTTTATATAAGAGCTCTTACTGTAATACTGTAAATATTGTGTTGGTTTTTTATTGTAAATACTGTGAACTGTTGCCCTTTGCACATTCCCGTTGAGCATTGCCAGTTTTTCATTTCACTGCACACCCCGTGTGTGTATGTGACAAATAAAGTTCTTGAATCTTGAATCTCTTGAATCTTGAGTATCAACATTTCGAATTGGATTATTGGAAAAGGTTTTCTCAACCTGTCATTTTCCTGAAAGACTGCCATTAAAGTGGCCTCAGATCAACAATGTTTTGCTTTAACAACAGAGATCAATACTCACTGATGTGGTCGATGGCACCGGCACAGAACTTGCCGTAGAACTTCTTTGCTCCGAGGCCCCTGAGGTCGTGGATGGTGTAGGGCCACAGGTGGAGCACATTGTTCCTGGAGAAGGTGTCTCTCTTCTCGATCACCACCACCTTACATCCCAACAGGGCTAGCTCGATGGCTGTCCGCAGGCCACATGGACCACCACCGATAATCAGACACTGCAAGGGTGTAGAGGTGGAGGACAAGGGGGTAGAAATATAGGACATGGGGTACAGATGTAGGACATGGGGTACAGATGTAGGACATGAAGGTAGAAATGTAGGACATGGGGGTAGAGATGTAGGACATGGGGGTAGAGATGTAGGACATGGGGGTGGAGATATAGGACATGGGGGTAGAGATGTAGGACATGGGGGTAGAAATATAGGACATGGGGTACAGATGTAGGACATGGCGTACAGATGTAGGACATGAAGGTAGAAATGTAGGACATGGGGGTAGAGATGTAGGACATGGGGGTAGAGATGTAGGACATGGGGGTGGAGATATAGGACATGGGGTGGAGATGTAGGACATGGGGGTAAAGATATAGGACATGGGGGTGGAGATGTAGGACATGGGGGTAGAGATGTAGGACATGGGGTGGAGATGTAGGACATGGGGGTAGAGATGTAGGACATGGGGGTAGAGATGTAGGACATGGGGGTGGAGATGTAGGACATGGGGGTAGAGATGTAGGACATGGGGGTAGAGATATAGGACATGAAGGTAGAAATGTAGGACATGGGGGTAGAAATGTAGGACATGTGGTAGAGATGTAGGACATGGGGGTAGAGATGTAGGACATGGGGGTGGAGATATAGGACATGGGGTGGAGATGTAGGACATGGGGGTAGAGATATAGGACATGGGGTGGAGATGTAGGACATGGGGGTGGAGATGTAGGACATAGGGGTAGAGATGTAGGACATGGGGTGGAGATGTAGGACATGGGGGTAGAGATGTAGGACATGGGGTGGAGATGTAGGACATGGGGGTGGAGATATAGGACATGGGGTGGAGATGTAGGACATGGGGGTAGAGATATAGGACATGGGGTGGAGATGTAGGACATGGGGGTAGAGATGTAGGACATGGGGTGGAGATGTAGGACATGGGGGTAGAGATGTAGGACATGGGGGTGGAGATGTAGGACATGGGGGTACAGATGTAGGACATGGGGGTGGAGATGTATGGGAGAAGAGAGACACGGGCAAAGACAAAGAGAGAAGTAGAGAAAGCCAGTTAGAATATGATCTTGATACTTGATCACCATTATGGGTGAAAACAAGTCACAAGTTATACTGCATAGTTTGTAGTGCCAAAGGGATTGAAAGCATCTCTTTTGGTATTGTGTTGTCGCAGCTACATAAAGCTCTTAAAAGAGGAAGAGCCTTTTGTGCTTGGTTTCTAATATGCCAGAATAGGTTTCATATCCTCTCCTATATTGTCTGCACAATAATCAGTAATCTACTGTAGTCAGTATCAACATATTACAATGAGAACGATGTCAACAACCAATGACCCTTGTCCTGTCACATCACAGTTGTGGATCATTTATTAATATAACTTGTGGAAATGTGATTAGAAGTTACAATGAATACATGAATATCAGTTGTATAATATTGTACTGTACTCATATTACAGTTGCAATCATAATTTCTATTTACCAAACACTGAATCCAGAAAGATGTTTTTTTATTACTGTGCCAGTCCAGACATCTGTGTGTGTGTGTGTCTGTGTGTGTGTGAGAGTGTGTGTGTGTGTGTGTGTGTGTGTGTGTGTGTGTGTGTGTGTGTGTGTGTGTGTGTGTGTGTGTGTGTGTGTGTGTTCTCAGTTTCACTGATGTCACGCATAGCTGCTGTTACAGCGCGTATAATGAGGATTTCACTCAGGAGAAGAATTTCCCGAAACAGGCCAAGACTCTTCTGAAAATATCAGCTAGAAACAAGCCAATGTGGATCAAATGCAAAGGTTATGAGCCAATCAGACCAGAGCAGTCATGTATAAAATACAGAATAATATACTGCATCTACTCTTTCCTTTTCTACCAGACATTTTAAATTCCACAGCAGGCTTTATGTTATTGATTCTCATAAGTACTTTTCACTTCCTTGTAGTCCAGATCAGGTGTTGTGGAAGGCAAATCACTGCATGATGTCAACTTAGTGGAAGATTATTTTCTTGGCACTTCTGCTTTGTTTTTGGCTTGCGACAAAAGTAAAAAGCCGTTCTTGTAGTCACAACATCACAAGCTCTAACCTTTGAGCTTGTTGCACCACCAGGGCACCAATGATTCCTCCACAGGAAAACCGGAAGGGCAGAAAGGGAAGTTCAACAATGTTTATCTATGCTTTTACACATCAAGCTGCAAATTAGCCAGACAGAATTTCAGTATTTAAACATACAGATGGAGGCCAGCCAACACCTTGGGGAGAATAAGTCACAGAACAGGTCACATTGTTACGACACATTTGGTTATCCTCACATAGCTTTTTGCAGTACGTGACTGACTGCATCCTCCCTGTCACTGTATAAATATATAATGGTGAATTCTGGACTGAGCATATTATATAAGCATACAGTATTTTTGACGATGCAAAAATAATTATATGTATTGCCAAACAGTCTAAGCTCCTGTAAGAAGTGAAAATATCCCCCTGGCTGCAACTGCAGTGGCTGGCACAGTATTATCTGTACCAGTCTGGACTGGTAGGAGAGAAAAAGAGGAAAGAAAGAGAAAGAGGGAAAGAAGGAATCCAAGAAAGGGGGGAAAGAAACAGACAGTATCAGTGTGTGGAGTTGGGAGGAGAAAACAAAGAGCTTCATCTGGAATGTCTGTAGTCAAGACCCACCCTGATTACAGCCCACGTCTCCTGGCAAAACCATTACAAAGAGTGGATCAGTTTAGTGCATGAATCAGTTTGGGGACACATTTTGGTACGGACCTAGTAGATACTTCTCAATATAAAGCGCAATACTGACTGGCTGCTGACTGGCTGACTGGCTTAGCAACACATGTCCAAATAAGTCAGCGTGTCATCCCCCACAAATGATGCAGGTAACCTTTGGGCCAATCGGTAACAAGGTGAATCATCCCTCCCAGTTTTGTTGCAATCGGACCAGCGGTGTCGCGGTGGAATCGGGTGTGAATTAAAGTGATGGTGCAGGAGTCCATGTTTCTCCCGAGGCTATATCGGCTAATACAATACTAGATAGAGTAATGAAAATACCAACCACCCAGCTACAGGGCCACCATCTTTCTCCAAACAACGTCCTGACGTTTTGGACAAAGCTTACAATCACCCCCATCCCTTCTCTGCCTGTCAATCTCCAGTGTCTAACTATCCAGCCTCTTTCCCCTCCGGATGTCTTATCTTTTCCTTGAGGAGATATGAGGTCATTCTAGCGCTATGCTGAACATGCTGGCTACAACACTTAGACATACATGGTCAGGCATCAAGACACCTCAGCACATCAAGTCTTACATCATACAGAGGATGCTGTTTATACAAACCCTGACTGGTTTACTGAGCAGGAATAATGCGATGGTGTGACAATATAGCATATCATACACACAATGTTGGACTAACACATGCTAGTCCCCCTTGGTATAAACCTACTCTTGACAAAGAGTTGGCTATTGGAATAAATAAATCATAAACACTGGCTGAAGGACTTGGCGATGAAGCCTTTAACGAGGGTAAACAAAGCAGCTGCATTTATTTATAAGGCAGAAGCTTATCCAAAGCGTGTGGGCAGGTCTATTATTTGATTCAAGACTTGACACTTCCCACTCTCCTTCTGCGTTGGATCTCTATGGATTTGAACAGCTCAATGTCTTTAAATGTAAGATTATCCAGGATACAGAGACAAGAGAGAGAGAGAGGATGATATGTGGCAAAGGTTGAAAATCAGACTTGAATTCACAATGTCGTTAATGTCGCCCGTCCCCAAGAGCACCAGGAACTTTCTACTTGTATTAATCTGAATTGATTGATACCAAACACCCTAAATGATGTTACATGGTGTACCACAAGGCCACTGCAGGAAGCTGGATTGCTAAAATGCTGTGGCAGACTAGAGTTACGTCACTGTTAACATAGTTCACGCCGGTCTTCCTTACCCTGGTGCCCGGGCAGGCTTTAGCATGGTTGTACACCTTATGGCCGGCCCTCTTGTCCAGTTTGGTCCACAGAGCCTTGACCTTCCAGGAACAGACTGCAGTCTTCAAGGAACTGTAGAAGTTGTTGTAGTCCAGAGGATCCAGCTCCATCTGCCGGCACAGGATGCTGAAGGCTTGGAGAGTCCCTTTACAGGTGGACGTCTGGACGAAGTTCTCAAACAGCCGGCTGGCCTGCGCCGTGCGCTCATCCTCCGTCTCACCCATCTTCTCCGACGGTAGACGGTCTTTAATCGCCTTTTATTCTCTCTCGCCTCCCACTCCTGCTTCCCTCTCCCCACCTGTTCAATTCTGTCTAAGTCGTGGATCGTGCTGCCATACTCAGCTGGTTCTGAAAGAGAGTAATAACAATGAACTTTAGAAACATGAAAGACTGAAATAAGCAAACAAAATAAACCCATGGATCAGGAGATCAGTCATATTTTCAGACAGAAAACATCCATTATTATGAAAAACACATTGACCAGTGAGTGGGTAGTGGTGGAGCATCTTCCATGATGCTATGCAAGGGATAATGTACTTTATCACACTTATTACACCACAAAAACCATTGAAACATCTGGAGCTAGCATCTGTGGCTACACTGTAGCACAACTGTAACCATAGAAACGTCTGGAACTAGCATCTGTGGCTACACTGTAGCACAACTGTAACCATAGAAACGTCTGGAACTAGCATCTGTGGCTACACTGTAGCACAACTGTAACCATAGAAACGTCTGGAACTAGCATCTGTGGCTACACTGTAGCACAACTGTAACCATAGAAACGTCTGGAACTAGCATCTGTGGCTACACTGTAGCACAACTGTAACCATAGAAACGTCTGTAGCTAGCATCTGTGGCTACACTGTAGCACAACTGTTACCATAGAAATGTAATCAAATCCGGTAAGTTTTCCCTTCAGCCACTAAACAGCAGAAATAACAGACCTCAGCATGCCTTCATTGATCAATCAGAATTGAACATTCAACAAAGCCGTGCAAAAAAAATTATTTATCATGCTTGCACTGGTGGAAAAGTTTGAAACCATATCGAGGGGAGGCCACATTCCAAATGCAAGGAATGCAGCTTGCACTGGAAATAAACTGCAGAGGTCAACTTGTTGCCCCATATAGTCAGAGTGCCATGTTGTGCATTCTATATGTGGCACCTGGGGACTCATACTGGTTGTGCTGCACATATTGCTCTGTCATACATCTCTCTACAGGCCGATAGCCGTACGCCTCTGGCCAACAACAACAGGCTTGCAGAGTTCAAACAGGCTGCACATATTTTCAATATTTTCTCGCTGCAGCTCCACTGAATGCCTGATAGGATTATGGCCAAGTGTGCACATGGAAGGGTTCAGCTGAGCAGTCACGGGAGAAACAAGACTCAAATACTGTAGCTGCAGGGGTCGCAATCATACAGTTACACTCATATATTAACACTCACACACACAAGTAGCGGCTTGGTGAGCCACGAGGATGGAGAGGAAAAAACAACCATGACATAAACAGGATTTACATAGCAGACTAGGTCCTTTGTCGACTGTACAAACTGTTCCATGTCTCAGCGTATGGGGAAGTTGACATGAGGGCTGACCCACGAGCTTCCCCGTTCCTTCAGTCATCTAGAGGCCTAACCTCTGACAAATTTCCCTTTTTCTTGTTCCTTCTGCCATCTGACTGATATCAACTCAAATCATGCAAGGAAGTAGCAGTTATAGTAGTGGTTACCCCCATCATTTCTTAGACAGAACCAACATAGTTCCTTCCTATGTACCTTGACAGTTCCGGCTCTGAACATCAACAACTGCAAAGCTAGAAACCCGAGGACCAACACTTTAATCTGCCATGCCGTCCAGCCAGAAAATCTGAAGCTTTGCAGACTCAGAGAATGTTGGTTTGAGCTTTAACATCCAAAAGGACCTTTGTTTCATTGACGTGCTAACAGTAATACACCAGAACATTACCCTGGGTCATGTGTGTGTGTGTGTGTGTGTGTGTGTGTGTGTGTGTGTGTGTGTGTGTGTGTGTGTGTGTGTGTGTCCACAAAGTCAGGAGCAGCTCCAGAATTTGCCTCTCGATGACGTCGGCAAGAGCACTGGTGGAGAGTTGTTAATGCCTGCAAAGCTAGACCGAGTTGTGGAAAGATCGCAGGAATAACGGATCTAGATTCTCAGTGCAGGGTGGACGGTCTGACTGGCTGCCTGGCTTAGCAACACATGTCCAAATAAGTCAACGTGTGTCATCCCCCACAAATGATGCAGGTACCCTTTGGGCCAATCGGTAACAAGGTGAATCATCCCTCCCAGTGTTGTCAGCGGTGTCAGCGGTGTCGCGGTGGAATCGAGTGTGAATTAAAGTGATGGTGCACAAGTTCTTTTTTTTCTCCCGAGGCTATATCGGTGAATCAAACAATCGTATATCTCATTTTTAATCAAATGATCAGCCAACTCTGTCGGGCGGCAGTGAGCTCCGGCCTCTCTAGCCTCATTCAGGCTTAGCGATATCATCTCCGTGAAAGTTACCGTCGCAGTATCAGGTCCCAATCACTTGAAGCCTATCAGTATTATTCTCACTATTGCAGCCATGGCATCTCCCGTCCTGGAGGACTTGAGAGGAGGATACAGTTTCCTCACTCACACTCTCACACACACACACACACACACACACACACACACACACACACACACACACACACTCTCTCTGACTCAAACACCAGCATCACACACACTCACAGTTTCCACCAGGCCAGAAACAGCCTTGATCTATGAATTGCCTGAACATGTGTGTGTGTGTGTGTGTGTGTGTGTGTGTGTGTGTGTGTGTGTGTGTGTGTGTGTGGTAAAGAGGGTACATTAAAATGAACCTTGAACAAGTATGACGTCTGGCTAACCCCCCAGTACACACTTTCCCTTTAAGTCCTTGAGTAGCCCAGAGGGGGTCTCAGATCTCTGCTAACCGAACAGTTTGGCAGCAAACAGTAGCCTCTCAATTACCATTACCACCTCCCCCCATACACGCACGCACGCACGCACACACACACACACACACACACACACACACACACACACACACACACACACACACACACACACACACACACACACACACACACACACACACACACACACACACACACACACACACACACACACACACACACACACCCTTAGACCTTTCATGCTATTTCATGCCCCATCAAGATACAGACTTTCCGAACCCTCAAGCCCTTGTTCCTCGTCTCCTAGACCAGCGTTTCAACATGCAGTGCTAGAACGCTATGGGAAAGGTCACAGCCTTTTTAAGCTATATATAACTCCTTCTAGCAGGATGCATTCTGGGAGTTTTGGTACAGGATGTGGTTGACATAGTACCTCTTTCCACATATTTCTCCCTGTGTGTGTGTGTGTGTGTGTGTGTGTGTGTGTGTGTGTGTGTGTGTGTGTGTGTGTGTGTGTGTGTGTCTGTGTGTGTGTGTGTGTGTGTGTGTCATGGTATCTCACGCCACATCAGTCTGCTTCTCCGGGCATGCTCTGAGCCGAGCAGAAGACAGAAAGACTGGGAGACGCTTTCATTATCTAAACTGATGTTCAGTGTGTTTCTGTTTTCAAAAACACATGGTACCTTCAAGTACATTACAGTAGCATTTGAAACATTATGACTAGCATCTCCATTTAAGGAAAATATGATATAATCTTATGTGTCTTACCTTCCTACCGTGCCTGTAATGACTCCATCAGTCATCACAGGTTCAATATCTCCTTTTACGACGTACGGTTTCCTAGTCATGACACCGAATGGCCTTTGGGTGCACTGCACACCGCTGCCTGTCACTGTCACTCATACAGGCTCTATTAACACTCATGCACTGTGTATCTATTCCTGATTGGATGACTTGCTAATCAAACAAGCCGTTTCAATAGGTTCTGGGTCCGCACCGGTGATGCAACGCGCAACACAAGAACCTGTGAGCGGGTAACAAAATGCTAACGGCCTTCAAGGGTATTAATACGTGTTGTTAGGAAGGGTGTATTCCCGCAACCAGGAATACACCACCAGATAGGTTTCTTCCCAGCGATGTAAAACGCCGACCCTAAATCGTGACCCACCCACAAGGTGAAGCCAAGGAGAGTGCATCCACTTATGCTTCGGCACTTCCTGGTCCGTACCCGACCTTCTGACATCGAGCTGTAGACGAAACGTTCTTTTAAAAGCTGCACCGGGCACGCTTTGCACATCGGCAGCAAGGGGGGCGGGACTTTTATTTTGAAAAATGTGAACTTCCAATACCCCAGAAATCATGTAACGTGATGTCAGTTTACCGACCCGGCCGGTCTGTGGCTGCTTTACACCAAAGGGATGAGCGAGGCAAGAGATCTAAACGTCCGGCGCTCGATCACTGCTGCTTAGGAGACGGCTCGAATTTCACTCTGAAGTTTTGATTTGTCACTTCCTGTGGGAGGAGGATTTCCCACCAGTGTACATAGCCAACACCAGAGTTTATTTTGGGCAAGTAGCACGTATCTACGGCATCTCAATTAGCGGGGATGGGGCGCTCTCCTGTACTGCAGCCCCACTGTGTGATCTAAGATGTGTGTACTCTCACAGCAACACCTTGCCTGGTACAGCTTTAGGTCTCCGCATGAAGAGAGAGAGCAAGACTTTGACACAGAGGTTTTATCCAAGCCTCTACACACTGTCTCACCTCTCCACAGGAAAAGCCATTCCTAACAGCGAGCCACATCAGCTGCGGTCAGAGGGACCGAGCCCGGCCGACATTCCCGAGCCCGAAAGACCTCTACAGCCTAGAATTAGGGAGACCTGAATCCTACAGAGGAGACGTAGTCCAGTATCTGCTGCCAAGTCCTCTAAAACGTCTGCTGCAAGGCACGAGATCCGACCCAGCAGCTGTTACAAGCGCCACCCTCGACATTTGAGGCTCTTTCCGCTGCACCGCGAGACAAAATAAATATATCGGGCGAGTCAGGAGGTCACCGGCAGCCTGAGGTACACGGAAGTGCACAGGTGACAGGAAGAGCAGGAGTAATGAGTCACCGGGTTACAGGAGACAAAAGAGAGAAGCTTCCTTCACACCGCCAGCCCGCAAATCTCCTTGGTTTACCGCACATACGTAGAAAACAGCGAGCGGAGGACGGGATCGGTAACAGAGGGCGGTGTAAACAGGACAAAAGGAGGGGATACATTACAGCGCCGCTTCTAGAAATCTCCTCGCACTACCTGGAAATGAGAGGTCGCGATCTAATAAACAGAAACTTAAAAAAAACAACAACTGAACAACTGGGTTACGCCGTGACCCGTGTTGAACTACAAACCGGTCAGAGAGTACAATTTGAAAAAAAAAGAAAAGCAGTGTTTGTTTTATTTTGAAATGCTTCTCTCTGCTTGTAATGTGCAGAAGTTTCTCTCGCTGTTCATTTTTCATGTCTTCTTTTTGGGCCTCTGCCCTTAGCCAAAGAAATGTAACACGCACAGATCGTGAAAACAAATTTCCCTCTCCACATTCCAACCTTTGGACCGATGCATTTGTTTCCAATAAGGGGAAGCTGACTCTAAAACAAATATGAAATGATGCTGCCTCTGGGTGAGCCTCCCCTTCACGGAGACGAGCGACACATGAGAGTTCTTTGAGTTTTTGTGTAGTAGTCTTTTGTCTTTGTTGTAAAAGGTATAAGAAGAGAGTGAAGAATAGAGAAGACGGAGCACAGACAACAACCTTGATTTGACCTTGATGTAACTTGGCCTGGAAATTCAAACCCAACCACCTCCTTAAAAACACTCTGTCCTTACCCCCAGGTCCAGTCATAACGGAGGTTAAAAACACTCTGTCCTTACCCCCAGGTCCAGTCATAACGGAGGTTAAAAACACTCTGTCCTTACCCCCAGGTCCAGTCATAACGGAGGTTAAAAACACTCTGCCCTTACCCCCAGGTCAGGTAATAACGGAGGTTAAAAACACTCTGCCCTTACCCCAGGTCAGGTAATAACGGAGGTTAAAAACACTCTGCCCTTACCCCCAGGTCCAGTCATAACGGAGGTTAAAAACACTCTGCCCTTACCCCCAGGTCCAGTCATAACGGAGGTTAAAAACACTCTGTCCTTACCCCCAGGTCCAGTCATAACGGAGGTTAAAAACACTCTGCCCTTACCCCAGGTCCAGTCATAACGGAGGTTAAAAACACGTTCCAACTGTATTTTTGAAGCTAAATTCAACTGAATACAAGAGATTCATGCAGAGCTCAGTCCTTTTATTAATATCAAGTTAGATAAGATAGATCCGATTATTTATTGTCAAGTACTGAGACAACGAAATGCATTTTTCGCGGTGCACCTTGAGCAGTTTTTTCCCTTGCTCAAGGGCACTTCGGCAGTGTAGCACCGTAGCTGTGACACCAGTCATTTTCCAATCACCAGCTCACAGCTGGAACACGCCCTGGTGGTGGTGCCGGGGATCGAACCAGCAACCCTCCGGTGATGGGTCGGCCTCTCTAACCGCTAGGCCAATGTGTAATGAAATCCAACACAGGAAACAGAGAAGTCACTGGCAGAAGGCTCTTCTCCAACCGGATGTCTGCCTGTCTGTCTGCCTGTCTGCCTGTCTGTCTGTCTGTCACCTCAGTGACCAATAAAGATGGATCAAATTTCACCACATGCTGCCTTTAAGACGAAGAACCACAGTTGAAAATGCTCAATTTTGAGATATTCCACTATTTGGCGTCTATATTCTAGTTTCAAAAACAAAACAAAACAATCACCTAAAACAACTTGAAACACTTTCAGGCTTTTGATATTTTTCATCATTTTACATGAGAAAATTGAGAAAATTACCAGCCATTCCTCAGAATGAAATAGCTCTGACTTTATCCACTGTGAAAACAAGCTTACTTTACTTGGTGCTGTGCTATAGCCTCTCTCCAAACTCCGAAGTCTGACTCTCCAAGCATGTAGCCTTCAGGAGAAAAAAAAGTGCATGTGTTTGTGTCCATCTTCAACTTCATCGAGGAAGAAATGAATCAAAGGAATGCCAAGTTCAAGTGTCGACAGTTTGATATCATTCAGGCTGGGTTAAAAGATCAGAATATTTTGTTTTCTAAGTCAGTAGCTTACAGCATTAGAGGCCTCTGGTCATGTAAAGTCAATGGTGTGTGTGAGAGAGAGATCAAAGCTGAGTCAACAAGTTCCTGCCCAGACGGATGAGATGCCAAGAGAGAGAAAAGGAGGGAGAGAGAGAGAGAGAGAGAGAGAGACACTCAGAGTGTGTTCGGTTGGACGTCTGAGAGATTTTGCAGTTATGAAATGGAATTCAAATGTGACCACAGTGAACTGGGACTTGGCTGGGGGAAGACGTGCTGCTCCTAAATGTGATGCTGATTAGCTCCAGTGGCGGTTTCCCCTCCAACAGGAAATGTTACTGGCTGGAATGTCAGAGAGCTGAAGTGTGTACCTGCTGCCTCCTCCTCCTCCTCCTCCTCCTCCTCAGACACGAAGCCAGAAAAGACCCGCTGCATCAAAGACTAATAACCATCCTTATAATGCTCACACTTACAATAAATGTCAAATACATCACGCGTCATCGTTCCATCTGATATGAGATGATATGTCAAGATTAATGGGAAATTCCATCTACAGACACTCAGCATCAATCTGCAGCATCAAGCTATTTTGGGATTCAAGTGTTTCAATTTATTTTTTTGGTGCACCCACCTCCTCCAAAGCCTGACTGTCCAAACACGTTGCTTTCAGGATCATTTCACCAGAGGAGCAACTCCTCCTACAACTTCCTCCCATGATTCATTCCCGACATCCTGTGTGTTGGGTTTCATCCGCTAACCTTGATGAGTGCAATGGAGATAATAGAAGTGGGTCACCATGAGAAGTCTCTAGTCGAGAGGGACCCAGCAGGCACAGACTAATGACCTGTATTGGTTCCCGACCTACAGTTGAAGAAATTCTGCCCCAGTAAAAGTAAAAGTCGTCAGGGATTCCTGCTAGACTCACAGAGTTGCTCAAAGAGTTGCTAAAATCACATCAGCCCCGTGTGAATTTGGCCTCTAACCTACCTGAGCCTATTCACAAGAATAAGCCTCCCCAATTTCCCTCCTTCTGAAAAAAGGCTATAAAAATTGTCTTCAAAAAGCATCGCCACAGGGTTGAACTGGCCACTTGCCCTGCATTCATGTAATTGTATGTAGAACACTTATTTTGAAATAGTTTTTTGAAATCACAAAAAAAAAAAAATAACCGGCACTAACCGCTAAAAATGCTAACGGCTTTTCCAGAGGGATATCTACTGAGTGGATATCTATACACCACATCAGACTAGTCCACAGCTGAGGATGCCCACGCCCATACTTACCCTGCAGATAACGGTGCTGTAGGAAGGACCAGGCTATTCAGCAGCTACATATTTGTTATTCCCTTGGTGGGAGACCACAGAGGGCGACCGGACAGTTTTCACAAACGTTGATAATGTGAGGCAGAATGCACGTGACTGACTTGACTGAGCATGTGCAGAAGGTTTCAAAATTCAAAAAAATAACTAGTCAGCGACGGAGGAACGGTGCTACCGGCAAGCGGTGGGCATCGCACGACATTTCATCTACGAACGCTGCAAAGCCTCGTTCTCAAAGCATCGTTACTGTTCCAGTATTTTGGTATGGTGGTACGTCACCTCTTCAGTGAGCTAGCTTACTTCTTACTCTGTAAATTACAGGCCACCGTAGCTCAAGGGGATGTTAGCGGGTTAAAAAAGGAGCTGTACAGAGCCCTCAGACTACCACACAGCCTCCATCTTAACGAAGGCTCTATCTGTACATACCTACGTCCATGCTCCACATTTTAGAAACAAGCCGGGCAAGACGGGAGGGAAACCTTCAGACAAAACCTGGCTGTCATATCGAAACTGCTCTCAGGTTGCACAGTGGTCTACTTGAGATCCTGCTGTCGGTGCCACAACTCCACAGGCCTACACTTGAGATGCCACCTCCATCTTTCAATGCCCCGGGCCAGAATACATAATGCAAGATCCCCGCTATCACGTCTGCAGCCCTGGCGGGGGACAGCTGACTTTTATGGCTTTGGCTGCGGATTCAAAGTCTCTAGTAACCAACATACAGCTTTCACTTTCTGGTGACATAACTTTAGCATGCACACAAGGAACTACCGATCGCGTTCTGACACAGTTATCTTGCAGGGGTTCCTAAAACTTCCTCCACGACCTTCCGTAAGTAAGTTGGCACACGTCCATGACCTAGAATTTTTATTCCTCCCCGGTTTGTTGTTGTTTTTCAGCTCAGAAAAGCACATCAAACTGGGTTCGTTTAGGGCCGTTGTTCTATCTGTAAGTTGCAGGGAGGGATACATAATTGTTCGTTTGTATCACAGATAAAAACATGCATGGCTGCCTGGGGCTGTCGACCCAAAGAGGATCTCTGAACGTTCTGCACATCTAAGCCCTGCATGCTCAGCTCTCGACTACAGATCTGTTGGCCTAAAGCACAGTAAGATCCTGTTTCCAGTTCCACAACTCTCATCTAGCCTGAACGTACCAGCAGCGTTATGAAACTTGGACTTGTGACAACGCCTCCATGTACGAACAGTTCAGATGATCGCACTATCTTAGCATCTCTGGTGTATCTACTGTCTGCAATCACTCAGGTTATGAGGTAAGGCTGGGCTGTAAGGTAGGGTTGAGACACGCGTACGCACACACACACACACACACACTTTTTATGTCTACAAGTCACCAGATCTACAAAATAGAGGAGGCAAAGGAAAGATCCTGACATAAAGCAAGCCCAAAAACCTGCACAGTGCATAAGGCAGTGTGTGTGTGTGTGTGTGTGGGTGTGCCCTTCTAGAGTCAGCATGAAGAAGACTATGTTTCAAACAAGAATGATACAAAAGCAAGTTCAGATCTGGCTGGTACAGTCTGACACTCGTCTCCGTCTGAAAGTCAAAAGGAAGGGCACGAGGAGGAGGAGGAAGGAGGAAGGAGGAAGCGAGATTTGCATCTCCTATCGAAGTTCATCAGATGTAAATACCAGCGTGCACTGGAATCCTGCAGGCAAAATTCAAACACATGGAAATCACCCCGGATTCACAAGCAAAGCAAACCTACAGCAGGAATACGGCTAAACAACAGAGACACTGATATCCAAGGGAAAAGATGTTCTCAAATTCTTATTCTATTGGGAAATTGGGGTAGATTTTAAAGGGTGCGCTGCTCGATGCTGAAACCCAACTAGACGAAAACACCAACACCATGCTCAGAGGAAAAACAACAAGACAACAAAAAAAGAGAATAGGTCCTGGGGCTTCATGGGCCAGGCATGCGATGTTCAGAACATTATATTTACCATGGCCAGGGGCAGGAAGTCACAAAGAGAGACCAGTCCAGAGAGCACACTCCCGTGACTATCACAATAACACAAGACGCCAGCAGGGAAGTCACACACACAGTGCTGGAAAATAAAAGTCCCCTTGTTAGGTCTGCACTGTGAAGGGATGAAATGGAAAAGGTGAGCAGAAATAACAAGCTAAACCTAACCACCACTTCTCTGCAAAACCTTCAAGTGCAAAAGCAAGACTGGAATACACACCGGCATGGGATCGGGAACGCAAACGGCGAGGAAAAAGTAGGAAAACATTCATTTCCTAACAGTACTAAGTGAGCTGTGTCACCAAAACCCTGAAAAAAAAAATAAATTAAATAATGAAACGCACCTGAAAACATCAGGCGCGTTTCATTATTTTATTTCATTTTTAAAATTAATTAATGGCTTGTTTTGTAACCCTTTTTCGGTAGTTTCATTCAAATACATTAGAAAACACTCAAACACAGAATACACACTTGTGACTTCTTGACACTTTTTCAAGCTCTAACCAAATATTTCTTTTCCCAGTCTCTCCCTGGAAATTGACCTCTTCCTGGAACCTAAAATAAGTAAAACACACAAATACTGCCGTCACATGGGTGAAACCAGCCCAACGCCCTTTTGGGCTCCTGAAGCATACAGTTAATAAAACACTACTACTTGGTACGAACCGTGAGGTGAAGAAAGACGGTATCTCCCTGAGCTGTGAATGAGTATCTTCAATAAAGTCCACCAAGTTAGCAGATATACAGGGAGCCAGATAAGATGGCTGTCTGTGATAAACAGCCAATCATCTCTCAGAGTCGGGGCTGGAGAATCCTTACATGGCTTTACCCGATCACACTTATCGGTCTCTCTGATTGAGTGTTTACTAAAAGAGATCCCTTACGTACAAAGGTTGTCTAAGCACACGGGAGCGCCCACACGTTAATGCAGCCAATAAAACCCAATATGACCAGAAAAGGAAATGTCCCACTGACTGGCAACTGGACTTCTGCGCATGGGCATCGTCGAGATCAATAGCCTGCGGTGCTCGTATTGATCAGGAACGAGACGTCATTTCATTCCAAGATTTCTTGCACTACTTAAACGACAAATGTGTCGTCATCTTAAGACACATTTTCCAACTCTGGGTACCCTGACAGACTCGCAGGGCTACATTGGATCAAAAGTGCGGATTAAGGTTCGACCGATATGGGTTTTTGAAGGCCGATACCGACATCGATATTTTTGGATTGACGATATTTTGTGTCGATATTCGATATTCTTTAAATTTGACCGTTTCCATGCCAAAAGATTACAAGCATCGAGTGTTTCCCAGAAATGTAAGTGGAATCAAGTCAGGTTAAGGGCTTCCTATAAACCAGTGTAGCATTGATCTATTCTACAATAAATCTATATTTATATTGATTTATATAGACTTTTTTTTATCATTGATAATAATCCATAGCTTGAATTGCAATTGGCTAAATGTCCGACAAGATAGGCAGTCTGGGCCCACCCCCCCGATACAGACTACAGTAGCATGAATAACACCTGCCATATGCTTGCTTATACCCAGAATTACAGAGTCTGATGGGTGCATGTTGGTCCATCTGAAATCGAAACCCTAATCCTCACAGTATTAACCGCACATACTGGCTTGGATTAGGCCGACAGCTTGTTGCAACATCAGATGCCAATTAGACCCTGTGCAGTACGTCTGGTTGCACAGTAAAGTGTAGCGGGAGAGTTTTAGTTGCAGATCGGCAGATTAGTTGCATCAACCCTAATATCAGGATAATACCGTCTCAGGGATCGGGAAAAAGTCCATTTCCCTTTCACACCCCAGGAAGTGGCATCGAATTAAAATCTCTCCGAAAATGAGATCTGACAGAAATATTACTGTGCGTTATATTACCACGCTGTTCACAGTGATGAACATCAATTCAATTATTTCGAATAATAATTGATAATTGATAGCAGATTCCTAAAACGTCAAAGGTAAACGTCAGGTGACATAGACCAGAATGCAATGCAGCCACAAGACATGTTGCATTTTTGCGTAAGGGGCCGCGATCGCAGACACACCCCAGTGTCCAGCTGGTTATATGTCTATGCCCTTACACTCACGATAGCGGCCATAAAACATTTGATAACAACTTTACAACCATATGAGTCTCACACAGCCACGGTGGCTATCGCTGCTCATGCCAACTACCCAGTTCTTCTTCTACTTATTACAAACAAACCTAGAAACATAAAAACGCATCACTTCCTGTCCGCCAGAGGATTTTTTTTTCCCCCCAGGAAAAACCTAGGGTGTTTAGAACAGAGGTTAAATCACTACGCTGTTACATAGATCACTGATTTAGATTATCACTAGCCTCTAATCTGCTAGCCACAGTATTGTATTGATCTTACCTATGTTTCAGGGATTTGGGAAGGCACCGACTTCATAACACAGCCAATCGCTTCATAGAAAATAACAACGGTGCAGTCGCAAACTTTCAAACTCTCCGTTGAAGGTGAGATTTTCAAGATTCATTTTGGGGACCCATTTAAATCTACCCACACCTCAAATGTGGGGTCTCAACCCACTGTAACCCACAGCTTGACTTGGCCTTTCTCATCTGACAGTAGCCCATGTGGTTGGCCAGTGACACTCGGCTCCCTGGTGTATTTTTGTCTCCCCGTCTCTCTCTCTCTCTCTCTTTGGGGCTGACATGCCAGGGACGGCCCCTTATAAGTCAGCCACTTATTCCAGGAAGTGACAGCTTGTGTAACGGTGTTTTTTTTGGTCCCACCGGCAACACGGGACGGGTTCTTATGAAAAGCAAACGCGAAATAGCCCGCGATTAACAGCCAAAACATAAACCCTAAAACTGAATTTCTATATGCAGCTGTTTCCAAACACAAGCAGGTCTCTCTGAAAGGCAGAAGCAAGAAAATCAAGGCATCACAGGACGCATCCTGGTGCCGAACACAGTGACAGGAGCCTATCTGACTGGGATATTGGGCACATTTTCTTTATTCCAATTAAAAACTAGAAAGAAACAACTCGGATGTAAAAGGTCAAACAAGAATTCTATGAGTTCACTCAGTCTCCAGCTGATTATCACCGGAGCTGCTCCAGGTTGTGTCTTCAGCTTTAAGGCCATTTTATCAGCCAACGATGCATAAAAAGACCACTTTTCGGCTTCCTTGTAGTTTCTCTTTTGGTCCGTCTAGAGTGCCAATTACAGGCAAAAAAAAATCTTACTTAAAAACAAAAACAAACACTTTAACTCTGCAGAAACCGACGTAATGACGAGTTAAAAGCAAATAAAACAGCACAATCAACATTATAAATCACCTAGAAACAGCAGCAACCAGTAGCTCAGGCCTTTTCCGATATGACTCCTGTCTTACAAACACCACTCAACAAGGATTTGTCCAAGTCCCAGGACCTCTGACCCCTGAACACCTCATGCTTACCAACATTCAGGTTGCAGAAACTTTAAGCGGCTTGCAATGATTCTCTTCGCCTTGGAGAAACCACGTGTATGAACGGAGCTGCTGAAACCAACATTTTCATAGAGTGACCTAAGCAGTGAGTCCACGATTCTCTCTCCTTCCCGGGGGTCAATAACAACCCTACTCTGCATCTGCTGATGAAGCTTGCCCCCGTGCATCTGCTGGCTCCCGAGTTATAAAGGGGAAGTACTCGTTCAGCTCAGTCTGGATGCAAGGCCAGTTCTAATCAAGACTAATCGATTATGCTACTCAACTGCAACCGTGAGTGACAGTTAATCCCGCGGCTGAAACATTAGTCACACAACACACTCGAGAGGAGACGAGCCTCCTCGCTTGACTGGATTTCAGCTCTGCGAGGACACGGAGCCACCTGCTACACACCCGGATCACCTGCAGAGCACACAGTGATGATCAAACCCTTAGACCTTGTTGAATGAACATATGTGAAAAGTTGTGTGTGGGGGGGGGGGGGGTTTATGGTGCTACAACACTACCCTTTTTTTAAACGGCGTCAGGGATGTAACCACCTAAACTCACCTTACCCAACGTGGAATAGAGGTGACATGAATACTTATGACATAAATTCCCAGTACCCACCATTGAAACACATCAGACTAATGTAAGTGACACAAGAGGGGAAGCATTAATTAGACCTAAGGCTTTTTCTGAAACATTCAACTGATTTTTTTGTTTCTTTACCACTACATCATTGTCTCCATCTTTTGAAACAATTACCATTAACCTCTTTTCTTTGCGGCCTGCCCTCACCTGTTGACACCTACACAATCTATAAAGTTACAGCCATGGATAAATAATTCATCCGCGCATACTCGGATACAAAAAAAAGCCTGAAAGAAGAAACACATGCAGTCAAATAATAATAATTTGTTTTAGTTCATGGGGGGTGTCAGATATGAACCGTTTCAAAATAACATTCCTGATAAGCGCTCAGTCGTACACTCACGCTCAAGAGAAGAAAGTGCGGCTGTCAGCCACTTACATTGGAGAATCAATAAGAAAAAAAAGAAAAAAAAGAAAGAGCACCAGATCCCACCGGAATCCTCTTTGTTTTACTCCCAGAATAATGTTGTTTTCGAGACTAACTAAGTATCCCCGGAGATCGCTTGAAATGTATCCGCGCAGTGGTTCTCCGCATCGACCTGTTCCTCACATGATACTCGCCGTCTGTCTACCCGTGTTGTACACGACTGTCAAGTCCGCCAGAATGACAAAAATAGACTTTCCGGTTACCACTTTTCAAAATAAATCCCTAATTCATGACTATAAAAGTACCAAAGTGAAAATCCATAATATATTTGATATAGCCTATATTTGTAGTGGAAATTAAAATACAATTGGTATTTTTTGCTAAAATGTCCTTTTCACAACCTCCATATAGGCCTATGAAAGATGCTATTCATACACGGCTGATGAAAATACATTAAGACCCAAACCATATACCACACATATTTCTTACCTTGAAGAAGTTCATTTTTCTTGTCTCAGTGTCTCGGTAACTGTTCCTAAACACAACACACTCTGGTCATATTGGAGGTCATCAGCTTAGTGTATTTCTTAACTTAAGACTTGGCTGTCTCAACAGAATTGAATGGACGTGGTTAATTTCTGTGCTGTTTTTGTCTGAACTAATCATTTCACCACAGACTGATCAATTGTCTCTAGATAATGTTAGCATGTTAGCTAGCTAACCATAGTGTCTGGTCAGCTGACCATCACTGTCTTGTTGTTAACATCTGTTTGGCACACTAGATAACATAATATAACAGTGGTCGCATGCTAACATTAACATCTGTTACTTTGCTAAATTAGCCTGCCGGGTAGTGAGCTAGCTAACAGCTAGTTTGGAAACAAATCTCCTGCCTTATCAAACAAGTCATAATAATAACTTATAATGTTACTGAATGGACCTAGAGCCTCACCACGACAATCTTTTTCACATATCTCTCTTCTTATAGCTTGTTATCTATTTACAAATTATTTACATACAGCCAAGCCAAGCCAAGCCAAGCCAAGCCATGGTTCCTTGGAGGTTTCATACACAACTGTATAGCCTCTACAGAACGGGGCCTCCGGTCTTTGCTTTTATTTTGAAAGCAAACGTTCCAATGTCCGGTGTTGTTGTGGCTAGCTCCGGCTGGCTTGCCTCAGCTGGTGTTGGACACAGATCCAACTAACAAAACTGGAGCTCCGTTGAAAAGGCGGTGCCTCCCGGCGCCCCTAATCACATCCAATGGGAACCTGGGGGGATAAACTTGGGGCGGTGTAAATTTATTGTCCGTCAAATGGGAATCCACTGTCAGCACTTAAAGACTGGATCACGCCTCAGAGACAACTGCTGCAACATGTGTTTACGGTGTCTATGATCACTGGAATATTCCTAGAGGGATTTACAGTGTGTCTACGGTACTGAATAGGGAGTTTCTAATGACCTTATCATACTTGATGGTAATTTTTTTTTATTGAATAGTCCCAGAATATTTCTATTTCACCAAGAGCTGGTTCTGTATTGACAGCTCTGGATTAATATACAGAGATGTATGTAATGTATGCCAATGTTTATGGACATGTTACTTCTTCAAGGATTGGGAAGGTTACTTGGAAATGTATTTATTTATTTACAGATTACTTGCTTGAAATTAGTAGCCTAAATGGGATCGTTGAAGCTCAGTAATCACAATCAAGTTACTTTTTCCTTACATTACCTCAGAAACCCATAAAATGTTCCCTCAAGTCCCCGTGTTGGCAAACGTCCGCCCTGCTGAAGTGTCCTTGAGCAAGACACAGGCTCCCTACCAGCTCCAGGGGTGCTGCTCTGTAACTGACCCTGACTTCTGACCTCTATGTGATACTTTATTGATCCGTGTATCCGGGATCAATAAAGTATCACATAATTATAAAGTAAAAATAAGTAAAGTAATCTAAAATTGCACAAAAAGAAATCTGTGCAAAAGTAAATGTAATCTAGTGATGTGCCAGTTTCCAATTTACTGACTGCCTGTGAATGTTTCAGAACTGTTTCAGCTAACACCAACTGCACACCCTTACTGACCTTATCATACTTTATGGTATGGTTGTATTACCTCATGTGGTTTCACTATAACATTTCTGTAAGTATTTACAGTTTTGTCCGTGACATGCATATATTTGTAAATGTATTAAAGGATTATTGTAGTTCTCTTTTGTAAGGATGTGAAATTACCTGATAATGGAAAGCGATGATTTATTTATTTCAAACAAATAAAAAGTTATTGTTATAAAATGACCACGCCCCACCCCCCTTCAGTTACAGGGTAGACTCTATTTTATGGCTGCATGACAGCTGGCTGGAGGGTGACAGTTTCTAAGATGGAGCACAGCCTGTCATCTTCAACCATAGTAAGGAGAGAGTGAGAGAGAGAGAGAGAGACCACAAAAAACAATTGCATACCTGTTATACTTTGAGATGTATAATTAGGTTTTATTTAATAAGACAGCAAGGTGATCAAAGAACGTTCAGTCTTTTTCCTGCAGCTGCATCCTTCAAGTGGGGCCAATGTCCAGTACTTCATCATGAGTTAATAATCCACACAAACTGACAGAATTACTGCAAAGACAGCCAGAGATCCTGAGACGATTTTTGAGGGCCTCTTTCACTAGCGAATAAAGCCTGGGAAAATAAGGCCATCTGTTGGTATTAAGATGCAAGTGCAACTCATCTGAAATGTAACAGGGACATAAAGCATCATTTTCAACAAGAAACATTTCAGTGATCTGTTTATGTTTTTTTTCACAGTCTGAACATTTGACTTTTTCACTTTGCTCTAGCATACTTTACTCACTTTTTACTTGAGAGCAGTTCTTTCAACTTTGCATTCATGTAGTCAAGTCAGGGGAGTATTTTTCTCCTGATTGAAATATTAAAAGACGAATTAGCCCTGGTATTCCTATTTGTCTTTTTTCTATCTTATTTTTGTTTTTCTCAGAGAGATCGTCTACTGCTGCCTTCAAGTGCTCCAGATAAGCTCCCACTTCCAAATTCCGAGTTACATAAAGGGGGACATGGGTGGGTGCATTCAAGTGGTATTGGGCGGAAATAACAAAACGGACCCTGCAGCAAGTAGTTTTTAATGGCTGTTGTATTATTTGAAAAATCAAGTGGCACGATTGCAGCATCAGAATGAAGAGGAGAAAAAATGTGCATCAGGTATGTAGTTGATATTGTGATTGATTTATTAAAAACAATAATGTCACAGCGAAAACGTAAGCAAGTGGAAATAGAGACATGCATCAATATTATTTATTTCATATATGTTAAACAATAACAGATGATGGTAAAAAGAAACTTTACTATCACTGCTTCCATGCTGCTTCACTGCTTTCCCCTGAACACCAAACACTTTCATAGTCGTATTTAACAGTTTTTGGGTTTCATGCACTGGTCTATTGTGTGTGTGTGTGTGTGCGCGCGTGGTGGCTGCGTATACATTCATGTTATTGTATGTCACTGTATATACACGAATATAATGAGAAACTGTGGTAAAACATTATAAAGTTATTAAATAAATGTTGAATATGATAAAAGTAGTGATTTTCTCTCGCCACGTGGGTCAAATGATAAATCTATCATAAATCTTGGGTATGAATCTAGAGAGAATTACAGTTATCACCCTTTATTCAATGTCCTATTTGTTGACAGGCATTCTCTGTTTTTGGTGCTACTTTTACAAGTAGACCTGTAATCTTGACATGTCATTAAAATTACAACCATTACAGCCCCAAACACACAAACACACCATACCCAATACCCTCCTGTTATGGTGCAGATTTTGGTATTTAAAAGTACAGACTGCATGGTTTATGGAAGGGTCGTCCCACTGTAAAAAAACAAAACATAGACTGCACCTTTCAGTTTTAGATGTTTTTATGTTTTTTATTCTGATAACGTACTCTGATAATACCACCTTGGATTGTCATTTTACCGTTTTTTTAAATTTTATTTTTTACAGTGTATGAACAATTTATATGAATGTCTTTCTCATAATAAGCAGTTTGACTTTGACAATGACCTCACCAAAAGCATTTTGAACCCTTGCCACGCCATTAAATCTGATTCGTTCCAGTTAACCCCCCCCCCCCCCTTCTTCCGACTTTCCACATTAAACGGATCCAGCTGTGAGCGGCAGTGCGCCCTCCGTGCGTCACGCGCGGTTCTCCGGCTCGGTACATCGAGGAAGGAGGGTAAGGAAGGATGTCCGGTCCCTCCGCCGCTGCTCCATGCACCATGCTGTCGGCGGCCTGGGTCGTTTCTCTGAGCGTGTGCTTGTTGGTGACCGGTGGCCCGGTGGAGACCGGAGGACGGGGCCTCCCGGAGGGACTGGAGCGGGGCTCGGTCAGTCTGAACGACATGTTCCGAGAGGTGGAGATGTTGATGGAAGACACGCAGCACATCTTGGAGGAGGCAGTGGACCAGGTCTGCTCTGTGTTTTATGCATTTGTACCGGTGTGTGTGTGTGTGTGTGTGTGTGTGTTTGTTTTTGTTTTTTTTGCAGAAAATGTAATAGTATATAACCACCAGTCATTTATTCTGCTGTTAAGGTTTTAAATCTTATTTTCTTAGAACAAGTGAAAACTCTGCCACCGGGTGAGATAATTGAATTTGTTTCCAATGCAAATCAACTTGGTTCAGGAATTTCCTAGCCTTAAGTGTCAATATCTTGATTCTCGTGTAGCAATCTGGCTTATTCTACCTCGTTTCAAAATTATTCACACTTTGTTGCAAGAAAACTCTTAAAGCATTGTGGAAATAGCAAGTGGAAATACCCCCTCCACATTTGAGACTCGGTGCTGGAATAAATGACTGGTGGAGATGGGCCGTTTTTGCAGTGTAGTCATCTGGATTCAAACACACCGTGTACTGTCCTGTACCAGGCCCAGGAATGTAGCGGAGGGTAAACACTCGGTTTACCCAGCTGTTTTATGTGTGACCTGCAATACAAATCCTAATAATATATATTCACAGTACAGTCTCATGCTCAAGTTACATACTGTAGAGACCTGGTAGAATAGAAATGATACATTAACTGTATTCTATTCTATTCTACCCTATGCTTATACAGCCACTGTGGAGTGTGTTTTTACTTTCCCCATATGGAAATCTAACATATGAACATAGAAATGCCATAAAGTGTGTGTGATATGAGGTCATCGATGGATTTCACATATATCCAACACTGAATCCAACAGATAGCTACTGAGAGCGCTAAATCCTCTCTGACTTCACTGGATCTGCGTCCTAACTACCACGACGAAACTAAGGAGACTGTAGAGGATGGAAGCAGAACGGTTCGGGTCCTGGACAGAGATGAAAAGGTAGACGCCGACGTAAAAAAAAAAAACACACCAAAAAAAAAAAAGAAACATAAAAAAAATACTTATTACAGCTTGTCAGACGAAATCCACAAAGTGTCAGACATTGAGAAAAGCATGCCTTTGACCCTCAGCGATTTGTGAGAATTTGTTTCACGACGGTGATAATTTAAAAAAGCACACAGAGGAACACAACACACTCAAAAACAAACCTTTAATGAGACGGACTATTTTTCCCCCATTTGTTTTAAAAGTGAAGTCAGGAATATCACTCTGATTTTTCTCTCTTACAGGAAACTAATAACATGACTCTGCTCTCACGCGCCCACATGGGAATCGCTGGCCAATGGAATAGCGTGGATCACGTGAGTCTTTATCTTTTTTTGTCTTGGCAGGTCAGCGCGCGGATAGAAAACGACGACGTGATCGGCGCGTGTGCAGGAGCCTGGGCGACGTCTCAGTAAAACACTACTAGCACATCTTGCTTCTCAGGGAAACGAGCAGAAACCCCCCTTGGCTCAATAATAACAATGCATAACCGGCAGTGTCCTCTCGGTTCATCCTGTTTTCTAACATGATTTGAGATGAGATTAACAATTGACGCGACTCCATAAATCAGGAAACGGTGTGTTTAGTTTTCCAGGCAGAGAAACTGTATCCAACCGCCCCGACATTTATTTATTCTAGGAACTACTTTATCTACTTAGGTTTAATAGTACTACAGAGACAAGGAGGTAGAATACTCTCTGAATCTTAGGGTGCATTGTCTCAGCGTGTTTTATACAGAATGAGATCACCCCTTTGCAGAACAGACCCGACCATATACTTTTCATAGTTTTAACCAACGGGAGACCAGCGTGTGGATTGAGCTCGTTATTCCTCCATGCCCGCCTGCTTTGCCATTACGGACTTTTTACAACGGTGGTTTTGATCTTTCTGCTTTCCTGGCAGCCTGACAGAAAGCGGTTATGTTAATAGGGCATGCTGCTGGAAAAAAAAAAAAAGCCAGAGGAGCGAGTAAACTGCTCAGATGACTAACTGTACAGACATTTCACCCTGCTCTGTGGAAGCACACTTGAAAAACACTCGAGGAAGTAACAGTTTAGCAAGTGATCTTCCCAGATGTGTTTCATAGAAAAGGATTTTGTCAGAAAATATGTTACTTTCTGTCATTTTATCAAGTCTGTCAAGTCATTTTATTCTGAAAATGGGCTTACAGGGAGAAGATGAAAATAAGGGGCTACTGGGGCTGTGTGACTAATAACAGCTGTAGCCATCTGGGGTTTATTAAGATAATTGCAGGGTATTGTGGGTAGCGCGGTTCACACTGTAGCCTCCAGTTTTCCTCCATCCGCCTCGATGATCTCTTGTCATGACAAAATGTGGAGGGAAAAATCTGTATTCAACCTTGTGCAGACTATTTCTATTTGAGAGCGTGAATGTCACACGAGATAGAAATCCATTTGGCAAATTCAAAATTCTGCAAGTACGATATTTTTCCTGCTTATTTCCATTGAGGGATTTAAGGAAAAGTCTCAGGTTGAGCTGTTGTCAGGAGAAGGGAGTTGTCTGAGGTGGAACTGAGCGGGATGGAAAGGAAAGTTTTACTGCAGACTGGAGGTGTTGAGGAGAGAAACGAGTGAGAAACCCAGCCCTCATCTGTCTAGACTGGGCATGTCATGCCAGGATTTGTGTGTTTGTGTGTGTGTGCATATGGGTGTCGGTCTGTTAAGAGTCTTTGTGTCACTCGATACGTTTTCTCGGTGTGCTAACATCAGAGTGGAAACAAACGCATCCCGCACTGAGCATGCTCACATTCTGCCGCCCGGGGTCACTGGGGGACTAATTAGGAGATAACCCCCACAGCTCAGCAGCAGGAAGGGCTGAGAGATGCTGCAGGTACGACCGCTGTCATGGATAACCCTGGTTAGAAACCGCAAACATTCGCCTCTCGGGCCTCTGATCCTGTTTTCTGACTTTGACAAAGTCCAGCCAGCCTCTTGTCTCGGCGGTTTGGCTTGGGTTTCTAACTCCCGGGCTCCCCAGAGGCAGCGCACACAAAACATAAAAAGCGCCGAAGTGAGTTCACTGACCGCCGCCTTTTCCGTTTTTAGCAGACACCGCTTCCTCTGACCGGTGAGGAAGAGCCAGTCTGACTCTCAGATATCAAATCAAAATTCCTCCATTCAGTTTCACAGACATTAAAGCTCCACTAAATCAGATCTGGAGACTTCTCCTGTTCTGGGTTCAGCTGATCTGTTTTTAAACAACCGTTTCATTTTCTCAGACATCGACTATGTTTGCATGTAATAATTTGCATTTAAGAAAAATGTAATAATTTTAAAAAAATGTCCGTCCTTAACTTTTATTGTCTGTTTTATCTAGTTGAGTAATTCACCACTCAACTTTACAGTCATAGCTTGCTATCCAAGGTGAGGCATGGTTAGGGGAAAGGCAAGGGAGTGTAGAGGAGAGAAAAAGGTGGGGAAAGAATTAAAGGAAGGAATTAAAAAAGACTATTGAGACTCACCTTGTGATGTTGCTCATGTTCTCCAGTTACCACAGAGGTGGATTTTCCTGACCTCTGACACGGGCGAGACTCTAGAAACCACTCAGGTATTCTGAGGGGATCCATTCTCTATCCCATAATATGATTAAAGACATGAGTAGCTCACATCGCCCTCTCCCTCCCTGACCTTTGCACTCATTACTATTGGCTGCTTGTGATGTTGGTGATCAGGGAATTGTAGGTTCAACTGTGTACAAATGTAAATGTACTATACATGAATGTAAAAATACATTCGGTAGCCTGCCCTGTAGTCTTGTGCATCATCACCAACATCATCATCATCAGATGAGGCTGTTGCAGCACTCAGGCCCAGAGTCATTCAAGGTTTGTGTCACCAAAATGACCAAATCAGAATGCAACACTATTCATTAACCGTGCGCCCATCGGTGGAACGCAAGCCAGATAGTGCTGGTCAAAAAGCAAAACCTCTTTGCACCTGTCATGTTTATGGAAAATGTATGGAAATATTATCATTTGGCCCACGAAATGATAAGAGGCCATGCAAATCACTTTGCAACACCGACTCCCCCGAATGATTGTAGTGCGTATACCATTTGAGAGGTGGCGCACAGAGTTTGGTCGTTCAGAGCGGCTGCTAACATCGCTGCAAGATGGGTTTTCCATCCTCGAATCTCCGATCAGATCAGACAGCGCTCCAATTATAAAGGGGCTTTAGGGCACAAGAGGGCCAGCTCCGGTGGTTTAGTCCTGCAGCTCAAGCACACAAGTTGGGCCTGCAGTTGGTGATGGAGGACGGAGGGGTGGGGGGGTGG
This sequence comes from Hoplostethus mediterraneus, assembly GCA_034670385.1. Lineage (NCBI taxonomy): Eukaryota > Metazoa > Chordata > Actinopteri > Trachichthyiformes > Trachichthyidae > Hoplostethus > Hoplostethus mediterraneus. The sequence continues at coordinate 678,193 of JAXDDW010000145.1, forward strand.
GGGGGTATTTGCTCCTGTGGTGCTTTTGTGGGCGTGTTTGTGTCACCACTTCATTTGAATGGATTTCTTAGTGAAGAAGATGAAAACTGCCCTTAGCTGAAGCAAAGGAGGCACAAAAATGCACACAACACCCTCACAGCGCAATCTTGGTGGATGTGACTCTCAGTGTTTTAGGGTTTGTACTATTTCTATAGAATTAGAATGAATAGAATGATTGTTAAATTGTCAAATAAAAACGGCTGATACACTAAAGGTTGCTGCACCAGAACCGTTGCATGTGTTGTTACGCAAAGAACCAATGTGAATGAAACAGAAATGTGATTAGGTGCTGTGGTGAGGGCAACGCTTGGCTCAACGTTTTCAACTTCATTCGTGTTTAACAGTTTAATGCTGTTGAGACTCATGAAACAGTCCACTCATAAAGCGAGTGTGCTTTCCATGAGCAGTTGATCAAAGTTGTACAGGCGCCATGTTGAGTCCACTGAAGGAGAATGCCAGTTGAATTCTATGCTGTTTTTTCCTACTCTTCCTGACTGCTGCTGTCTCTCAACCCAGGAGTGCATAGTGGATGAGGACTGCGGTGACTTGAGATATTGCCTGTATGAAATTGAGAACTCCAAGTGCCTTCCCTGCATCCCAACGGATATGGTGGGTGGGCAGTTAGCGCTGTCGTTTGTTATTCTTGTTGTATTACAACTAAAGGTGCTACTCTTTAAATGTCGATATATCATTTTCAAATTCATTGTGATACCTTGGTGTAATTACCGTAAACAAATGAGACCGTGGAGACGATTGGTGGCCCCTCTTTCTCACACCAGTAGTATTGTCACTGCTTCTCCGAATGAAGACCACATTTCCCATAAACCCTGTTGCCTCCTGTCACAAAGAGGATGTTGGTACGTGTCCCACCTCCCCCTCCCTGGTGATTTTTTTTTACCATCGTTCTTTCACTCCGTAAAAAAACCCTAGCTTGGGCCGTGTTGGAAGAACAGCGCCCTCTTCCTGTTTTGTGCCATAAAGCAATCCAGCAGATTTCCCACCAATTCCGAGCGTACAGACTGGTAGAGGCTGTCAATCTTCTCAGCGATGGTCTTTGTTTACCTTAATTATACTAATATAATTATATATACTAATGTGTGTGTGTGTGTGTCCACTCAGCCCTGCACTAAGGATGAAGAGTGTTGCTCAGATGAAACGTGTGTGTGGGGCCAGTGTACGGTCAACGCCACCAGGGGAACCGAGGGAACCATCTGTCAGTCCCAAAGCGACTGCAGGTCGGACCTCTGCTGCGCCTTCCAACGAGGTGAGCTTCAACAGAAACAACAGGCCGGCCAGTAGAGACCGATAGACCTGCTTAACCTGCCTCAGTTAAGGCGAGATTCCACAACGGTGAGGTCAGACACACACTGAGTAGGGTCGAGTAGTTAGCATGAGCAGCGATCGCCACCGTGGCCGAACAGACAAAGAACAAGGAGAAAGACGTCACAGTACTGGACACGCTGTTTGACTGACAGGTGATCTCTGGGAAGGGAAGTGAAGAAACACCACAGTGAAGAAGCTGAGAGACAAAGATGGAGACTAAATGAACAGAAAATGAGGATCTCACTGATTTCCACTAAGAAGTTCCACATAAAGAAGTTAATTCGGGTGACTCTCCTCGTCCCACACGGTTTTCATTATCTCTCTCCCCTCTGCTCCCCATCACACCCATCCTTCTCCCCCTCCTTCCTCTTTCTTCTCCCTCTGCTCTGCTCCTTCCTCCAGAGCTGTTGTTTCCGGTGTGTAACCCCAGACCAGAGAAGGGGGAGTCCTGTCTGAGCCACCCCAACCTGCTGATGGACATGCTGGCCTGGGACCAGGAGGGTCCTCGTGACCATTGCCCCTGTGCCACCGGCCTCCAGTGCCAACCGCATGGGTGAGAGAAGAATCATTTATACATCATTCACTTGCAGAATGGACTAATGCCAACATTATAAGACATATATATATGTGTCTTGGTGGCTGTTGTGATGATCAGGTGAGTTTAGATGAGTTCAGGTGAGTTTACCTGCCCTTTTATTTACCACTTCATCACTGCACAGCACATCCACGGTGATGATGTTATGGTTCTTTCTGAATGTGAGAAGAGGATTGTGGGAGTTGTGTGAAAAATTGCCCGGAGAAGTTGTCTCGGAGAAACACGCGTGCACAGACAACAGTTTGTGTTGTCTGTGGTGGTGTGAGGTGTGAAGATCAGCTTTTCGCAATAATGCCTTTATAACTTTTACTTCTTTGCATTAATGAGATACCGCTCAGTAAACAACAGACGTGAGTTTTCATTGGTCCCCGACCTTGTCCGAACGCAGATCAAAATGGAGACAAAGAAGAGAGCGGGGAAGTGGACATTCTTTTCTTTATTGTAAACAGCGGTTCTGTACAAGAGTGACGCTGCCATGTTGTCTGCCGCGGCCAATCACAGCACAGCTGTGGCCGAGGGCTTTACAGAAGCCAATAACATGTATGCACACAGTGTCCCAGCGCAGAGGCCCGCCCCCAAAACCATCAAAACTCAATGAAACTTGAGTGCAGAGAGCTCGCAGAGTTTGCTTGCTCCTTCAGGCTGTGTGTGCGTTCAAGTGTGGATTTCTGTTTGCAAGCTTGCACTACTGCTCACGGAGACGAAGCTCCCTCTCCAGCTATCGCTGTGCAGGGCCTTTTCCTTGTGTGGGCAGCCCCAACTTCTCACTGATTCCTGCAGGGTTTTTTCATACAAATGCCACTGCAGGTGTGGTCATTTTGCCAACAAGTCAGAGTAGGATAACAGGCTTGGGCTGGGCTCCACTAATGCATACTCACTGAGCCGCTATCCGTATTTCAATGCAAGTCAATGGATGAATGTTCTTGAAAATATTCTTAGGAAACTCCTAGGTTTGAATTAAAATACTTAGTCGGGTTACAAGTGTTTTTTTTCTGTTTTTTTTCTGCTAAATTCTCAGTTGTCCTTTTTCCTTACAGGCGCTTATCTGTTTGTGGAGAGTAGATGGGCACTTGGAGAAAATCCCTTGAGATGGAGGACTGATCTGCCAGAGAAAGAGCAAGATGGCGTTATTATAAATTATATAACTCTGTCCAGGAGTAATCCTTACTTCCTTACTGGTAATTCACCTAAGAATTCACCAATATTTTAAAGAACAAGATCTTGTCGCAGGACAAGGACTTACTGGTTGCACTGTATTATTTGTGCCGTACTAAAATGGTGTTAAACAGCCAATGTCATATAACTTGATGGAAATGAAAGACATGTGTTTAGTTTTGTCTAAAGACCAAGAAAATCACTGTTGAGGTATTATCTGAATAAATTTGTAAACAAACCCTTGTTTTTTTCTCCTTTTTTGCCGAGGGAGTTACAATCACTGCTGCAAAAGGCAGCACTAAACACTAGAGGGCAAAATTGTCTTTTCTGTGTGATCACTCTTCACCACTGAGAAAGACTGTTGAGTCAATTCAGATCCAGACAGAAGTCCTTTCAATCATGAATTACATGAGCACATTTATTAACACACAGAATACAATGCAATACAATAGTGATCAGGAGAGATACACACATGGGTAGGTATGCAGATCTCTGCCAGAGGAGACTGGACAGAGATTATAAAGCTTAAGGAAAACAAAAAGAGGGGTAACCTACCACACTAACACAGTAGTTCCTAGCGAGGGATAGGGAGGAGGTAAGGGGGCTTCTACACATCTGCAAGGTCGCTATGATAATATTGAACAATGTGTGCTGTTTAGGAACATCCTGGGTAAAGGCTCGCTGGGGCCCTAATGGAACCAGCCTTCTAGTATGGTTTATACGCATCCTGACCTCTGGCCTACAGAATGGGCCTTCACCCTGGGAACAGAATCAGCACCACGACATCTAGGTGCCACACCAAGGGCGTAGCGTCAGCACAAAGACAACATCAACACGAATATGTAGAATCAACATAAGATACATAAGGATGTACACACACACGATGCCATTCAAGGAGATGCAGTAAGAAAACATCCAGGATCTGCCTGATACCCACATGATTGCAGTGCACTATAATACAGGTTGCATTGGTCTCTCTCTTTTTCTTTTTTTCACACACACACACACACACACACACACACACACACACACACATGGACTACAACTGTGGGAGATCATGTCTTTGACCAGTGCCCCATTCTGGTTGGATTTGAATACATATGGATATTTGGGGTGGCTGTGTCTCAGTGGTAGAGCATTGTGATAGAGGTTGTCCATTGATCACAAGGTTGGCGGTTCGATCCCCAGCTCCTCCTGTCCACATGTCAAAGTGTCCTTGGGCACTGAACCCTAAATTGCTCCCGATGGTCAGGCCAGCACCTTGCATGGTAGCTCACTGCTGTGTGTGTGTGTGGCTGACTGAGATGCAGAATATTGTAAAGCACTATATAAATGCATTCATTTACATAGATATGGTTTCATTCTTTGTTTTTTTCCCACAAAGGAAGAAACCAAAATACCCCCTCAACTCCCAAGATGTAATTGGACAATTCTGTGTCAGCAAATGTTGCAGTCTTGTTCCACTTCAGCAACATCTATATTTCCGGTAGATATGTTAGCCGTTTGATTCATACAACCATCTGCTCACCCTGGAAAAAAAAAAAAAATGAAACAAAATTTCCAACATGGCTGCCAGAGTGTGCGTCACGTCCGGCTACGTCTCCGACGCGGCGGGGTTTTGTCTGGCGAAGAGGGAAGTAGGCAGGAGTGACACCTCTCGCTTCGCATAGTCTCTGCGCGGACCGTCGCGCTGACGTCACGCCGGCTCATTTATCGGCACAGCCCGCCGCTTTCCTGCAGAGTCTCCGCTCTGTCACTCGGCGGTACACGCTGCTCCCACGCAACACCACAGGAACTCGGAAGTTTAAGAGCCGGGTGGAAAACATCTCTTCGTTGACATTTCGGGTACGTATACCCTTCACGTTACACCCGAAACGTCCCGTCTGCCTCGTGGATATTGAATTTTAACGTAACAAGTGTCGGTTTTTTATAAAGAATTAACTGGGAGTGTGCGCGGCGGCGTGCAGGAAGAGATGCGCCAAGAGAGGAGGGAGGGGTTGCTAGCCAGGATTGTACTGTTAGTCGAGGGTTTAACAGGTATAGGGAGAGTACGCACCTCGTTTTCTTGGCATTTAGACTGTACTCACTCTCCCCCTTCATTACCCCTGAAATATACACGTCAGAGTTGGAGTATGCCGACGGCTACACCCCCTCTAGCTGCCGTTAACTTGAGACTGGGGAAGCTCCTTTCGCAGCAGCCTAACGTTAATTTTCAACCCACGTCGCCTAACCCGGGCAGCTGTGGTTAAACCGTGTAAAACATTACTCTTTATTCTTATGCGCAGCCCTTTACGCGTAAGCGGCGGCAGTTTTTCGTCCAGGTTCTTGCTGGACGACTCGCGGCTCCTATTAGCAGCCCTAGCATATGATCCGCTTTCACTGCAAGGCGAAGGGGCAGAGCTTCCTCGTACTTGATTTGTGCGTTTCCTAGCTTGTCATCGTCCTGTTAAGACTGGTAACGCCGAACATCTGCGGACATGCGTGTTGCAGCTCTACCTGATGCGCTAATGGCTGGTGAGTGGCGACTGTAACAGTGGTGGTATTGATGAGAGCCAGCAGTGTGTTATCACAATCACGGGATCCATTGCCTTCCCTTCGTCTGTGTTGCCCGTTCATGTGTTTTTTTCTTCTTCCCTCATTCACGTGACAAATATCTGCTTTGCTCAAATGCTCTTCAAATAGGAGGGCAAATCAGAAGATTTCATAGTTGACGTGTTTCTTATTGCAGTAAAGCATCGGCAATTTTGAGGTAATGGGGAAATGGTGCCCTCGCGAGGTTAAAGAATCAGCAAATGGGAGAAAACGTGCGCGACTTAGTGGCTATAAGGAACAACAAGTGTGAAGGGAAAAGTGTGCTGTCGCGAGTAGGGTCCAGCTGCAGACCCTGGGTGACAAGCCTGTGGCATGAAGGATGCGACTCTGGCGTGCCGGAAGTAGGCGTATCAAAGACATCCTTTGATATGTCTTGGTTTGGAATTGTTATGGAATTCTAACAGTCAGTTACAAGGTTTATTATTACATACACACCGCTTTGAAGTTCCAAAGATGATAATAAAAAAAACAAACCCAAAGGAATATTCCATTGTCTTCTACAGCCCAGGAATGTTGTCCCACTATTAAGGAACTCTGGCGATCTTAAGTCGACCTTGAAAACACCGTTTTGTTGGGGACATCAATGTACTTAAAAAGATTCATAAGAAATGTGAATAAGTTTAATTATGTTCAGTGGTCAACAGTGTTCTGGTAATCTTTGAGGGTATTTAGTGGAAGAGAGCTTTGATAATTACTAATACATATTACATTAATAATAAAATAAAGAAACTATCATTGGACATGCTACAAAGGAATTACCATGTAATGCATGTATTAGAAAGATTAAATGGAATAAGGCTGTAGAAAATTACAATTTTAAAGCAAAAGAAACCATCATCCATCTCTTATCCAGTGTGTCTTTTTGAACAGATGCAGGCCTATCTAATTTTCTGACAAAAAAATTGGGACGTCTGCAAAAATGTAGATGTTTGATCAAATTTAATATTTCCAAGAAGTTAATGTTAATAAGTTTGACCATACAACTATTCATGGGTCATTCTACCAAAAGAGGGCATTTTTCCATTTTCCCAAATTGATTCTTAAAACCCTTTTTTTTTGTGCGATCTAGACTCAAAGTGATTAAAGGACATCTTTATTACTTTATATCTGTGTACATCCATGTTTATGTTGCAACAATCGTCCAGCTCATTTTTAAGTAAATATTATGAATATGGCTGAAAATCATCCCAATTTTAAGATTGGTTGTAGCACACATAACAATAGGTAAAAGCATAATTTAATTTCAAATGCACAAATACATTTTAGATTATTTACAAGTAACAAGTTGACAACAGTAACTTGGTTGATGGGTCAACATAAGTGCAATAACATTCTTTTTTTATAGTACAGTTGGAAATAATATTGTTTTCTCTCAATTCAATATGACTAACGATTCAAATATATTTGGTACAAATTTAAAACTTCCCAAAAAGGCTTCAATTTGTACCAAATATATTTGAATCGTTAAACAGGACCTTAGGTAAAATAGCACAAGGGGGAAAAAAGGAAAATAAGAGCTTTTACTTCAAACATCTGTTTATCTGTGTTATTGGAGCTTATATTGTGTGTTACAAACTGTGGCTATACACTATCTTTGTGAATTTAAACAGCAGCAATTTAGGTTTTATAAAAAAAAAATGCAATGGCTAAATGATAAGAAATATGTAAATTAGATTTGTTGAAAAAAAAACAATAAGAGAAGTGTCACGTGACAGAAGTGATTCTGTCACGCCAGGGGCTTGTCTCCGGGGCTGCAGCTGGATACTATGGTGGCTGGTGTATCATGACCCTAGAATAGAGTAATACCATTTGAGCAAGTAATGAAGCCCAAACCCACCCATTGTCACACATCTTGCGTAACCCCCACGGTTAGACCTGATCTCCAAGTCAGTACAAGTCTAACAAGCTACAATACCTTCAGCAGGTATTGGCATTACAACTTGGAGGATCACAATCGCCAGGATCCTCTTTTTTTTCGATTGGCAAACCTCAAGATACCTCATCAATCATTTATAACTACACCTTTTCATTTATCCACGGGAACATAAGTGCCCAATCCATGGATTATAATGTGTGTAGTGCGTCTGTGGATGAATTATTCAGAGTTTAGATGGGGCATCGGGGATCAACTTGCTGCCTGTCTGGTTACTGTCGAGTACAGTAGCCTGTGCAGACACCTGACCACGAGCCAAAGCAGGTCCTAGTTGGATCAGGCCTAGATTACGGGTCAAGCTCAATTTGTTAGCAAGCATGCAAGACTAGATTTTCTTTTTCCGTTCTTGGCCCATCAGCTTTCAAGGACATCCAAAAGGGAGGGTGTCAGGTGCTCTGTCAAGGGAAAGACTGCAGGGGGAAGAACTGCTTTTACCTGTTTTACCCTCTGTCCCAGTGCTGCATTGTTCACTCTGAAGTGCACACAAATGCACTCCCTAAAGCAGGATGTTGGGTTGCGCTACGCCAGGAGTTCTTCAACTTTTCAGAACAAGATCCAACTGAGAAGTTTATCATCTCATCTTGGACCTGGGTTCATTCAACACACTAGGTCTGCATGGTGCATGTTAAACCCTTTCCAAACCAATTTTGACAGTAATTTCTGAAAATGACAAGGCTGCAGAAGGAAGCATCGGCCTCGACAGAGTCACATAAAAAAATAATGCCGATTGCCAATTTGCAATGCTTCCTGTTCAATAAGCTAATGTTGCGCTCCAGCTGATAACATTCCTGTGACGAGGATGAACAGAGACTTGGGCATTAATACATACCAAGTTAAGTCTATTTATACAGCCCTTTATCGCAAACAAGGACTTTACAGGCCTAACCAGGACTATCACATTTATGACACAGTTATAAATCAAATTATGTTTAGGTACAGAATATGATCACAACAAAAGCATTGGTATAGCAAGTACTTTTATTTAGTCAGAGTATTTTGAAGCCAAAATGCACACACCTAGGCTTAAATGTTTCATCTTTTGAGCAGACAAGAGATGCTCTCAGGCCTCATCAATATTGGGGTCCATATCTGCAGCCTCACTGTCCTTCTAGTTGCTTGCACATGAGAACTTTTTTTCTAGACATTTGTTTAGCAACCTCTCACACATAGACGCAAAGCGGTCGGCCAGACGACAAACGCCTGAAACATGAAATGTGTATATGGCTCTGTCACTCTGTTCTTTGTCTGGTCTGGAATGCACAGCGGAGGCGTGGGTTGTTTTTTTTTTAAAAGAGGCGGGTGGACAATCTGTAAACACAGAAACGTGGATCTCAACAAGCACACGCTCTTTGCCATTGTCGTTCACAGACAAAACGGGGGGGAAAAACTGGAGGCTGTGGGTGCATAACATGCACTGAGACATGCCTGGGGAGAAACGCCACCGCCACCTCGGCCCTCGAGCTGCAGCTTGACAGTGAACGGTTCCAGCAGTACTTAAGACCGAGGCTGGTCTCATACAGCCCCATAAAGAACACACAGATACAGCTCTCTGCTCCCTAAATGCATAAAATTGGCATTTCTTCTTTAGAAATCTGTGTACACACAGAATAGGACTTATCTGTACTGTCTTTTCATCAGATTTATAAGCCCTGGGTACATGTGGTTTTCCCTGATGAATCTCAATTATCCTGAAATTGTGCGCACATGCCACGGCTGTCCTCAGTTTACCATAAATGGATTTCAACACGCCCCCAATTAGCCTGGTTTTCACATAAATGTCCATCGTTACTTAGATCCACCTGCCCAGATGCAAGTTAGTGTGTCGCCCAGTTTGGATCTTATTTTAAGGAATTGGGATACGTCATCGCACTTTCGATGGGGGGGGGGGGGGGTGTAAAATGTAGCCTACTTTCATGAACAGATTCTGACTATGAAGACCCTGGTGCCTTCAGGGGCTTTGGGGGGAAAGAATGGAGTGACAGTTTCACAACCTGTTAATTGGTCACATGTGAAGGTGTAAGCTATTCTTACTCCCCAACGCGTATTTACTCAAGATGGAACAAGAGTAAGGCATAATGTGTGTACCGGTACGCACATTCTCACTTCCCATTCAAGTTCTGAATCCTGTATGGAAAGTGAGTGGTGTACACACACTTTTTGTGCCTACGCATCGGCATCGTTTTTGCATTTGGCCCCTGGTACAGACAGATCGACCTGTTGTTGTTGTTTTTTTACCTCCTGGGGCATCAGAAAATGCTGCGTAGATTCAAAATTAAAAGTCTGCAGGCACAAACTGAAAAATGCAAAAACTTTCTTTTCATCTGATTTAACACACCCCCCCCCCCCCCCCCCCCCCCGAAAAAAAATGTTGTGCGTACTCATCATTTTTCCTGTTATAAATTACAATCATTGTGAAATGAGGCACATGTTAGCGAACCATATGCTTATTCCTGTAATGAGGGATGGATGGATGTCGAAAAAACACTATTGTGCACATTAGTATCTTGCATTGTGTATTTCATTCATTCCTGAGCAGAAATGGAAAAAGCAATGGCGGTGGGCGGGCAGACACCAAAAAGAAGCACAATTTGCCTGACTGCAAGCTTGACTGACTGCAGTCACACCTGTTTACACAGTGATACACTGCTGCACCCAAAGTCACATAATGCATTCCAGTCTACAATGCTGCAAAAACTTGAGGAAATAAGTTTAATTTTGAAAGCTCTTATAAGAGAAAAGTAATTGTAAAGTGCATTCTTCTTCTTTTTCTAATTCAACATGATGAGGCCAGTCCTATTCACTTAGCAGCTCTTGTGAATGTTGCATCACACAGAAGCATCTGAACTCTGTTTACCTTACCTCAGGGTCAGACTCCCTTTGGCTTTCTTCCTCCTCGAGGCCTTTTCCTTGTAAAGTACCTGTCAATGCTCATCTGAGGTAACAAACGTTCAGTGCACAGGAGAAAGTTCATATCAGCTTTTTGTCAGACGGCTTTTGAGGTCAGACTGTCCACTTGTTTATCATGTCTGTCTCACAAGCGGAACAGGAAAATGGCATGAGGTGCAGTGTGTTTACAAGCAACAGCTACGTGAGATTAGTCTGGTGTGACAGAACATAACATGATAACATGATGCACACCTCTTAGGCGCAGTGGTTGATTTCAATACATTTCCATACAATGACCAACTTTATTTTGTGGCTGCCAATGTTGTGGTAGCGTGCCACCGATGAGCCTATGGATGGGAAACAGTAACTGCTACTGCAGCTGGCTGCTGTTGGGCCTCTGGCTCAGTCGTCATTGGGCCCAAAGTGCTCAGTCGAAAGGAACTTCATTTTTCAATGCCAACTTGTGCAGGACCATGCACACCTTGATTTTGCAGATCTTCTCCGTCGGGTACAATAGTTAACCCCCCGTAGCATCCAGACCTAGCTGCCTCCCCTTAAGCAGAGCAGTGCTGCACCCTACCCCAGAATGAAGGAGGATGTGAACCAAATTTTAGTGCGCCTGCTGTCTGTCGCTGGGGATTTACAAAGGGGATTGGCAAAGGTGTGTGTGTGTGTGTGTGTGTGTGTGTGTGTGTGTGTGTGTGTGTGTGTGTGTGTGTGTGTGTGTGTGTGTGTGTGTGTGTGTGTGTGTGTGTGTGTGTGTGTGTGTGTGTGTGTGTGTGTGTGTGTGTGTGTGTGTGTGTGTGTGTGTGTGTGTGTGTGTGTGTGTGTGTGTGTGTGAGAGTGTGTGTGAGATCTAGCCTAGCACAGAGTGCTATGCTATGATAATGTCTGCAGTATGGGATTTCTACAAACAAACTAAATGGCAATTTGTAACATATGTAGTGTACCTATTTCCCATGGAGGAAGTACCCTTAAAAACCTCACCGCACACATAGTATTTCTGAAAATGCTATGTGCTAAACCAGCAACTCAGGCTAAAGTAATGGAGTTCATTATGTTATATGGCCAGCCATACCCAGTAGAAGACATGGGACTGTAACGGTTGCTATTTGACGTTCATCTCATTGAACACACATCCACTCTTGTAGAATATCCCGTCTATGAACTTCACTTGAACATTTGGGGCTCAGATGTCAGTCCTACGTCAACGTTAAGTTTAACTGCAAAGTGGATTGATGAGAATATCCAATTGCAGCAGGCTCTCCTGCGCTCACAAGAATTTACTGGCTCACACATAGCAGCAGCCATCACGCTGGCATTTGAGAATGTGCTCCCAAACTAGGACATCCCGAAAACCAAAGTGCACGTAGTTGTGAGAGACGATGCCAAAAACATGGCAGAAGCAATGCGGCCGATTCTGTTTGGGCTGTATGGCACATCTGCTCCAGCTAGCCGTGCAGCAGGGTGTTTTCACAGGGCAGCACAAACAATGTTGTTGCAATTGGGAGAAAAATGGTTGGGCATTTCAAACATTTTCTGCTGGCAGACTCCTGTCTTAGAGCTCTTCAAGAACTGTCACTCCCAGTGGAAAGGCTGTAGTAGTAGTAGTAGTAGTAGTAGTAGTAGTAGTAGTAGTAGTAGTAGTAGTAGTAGTAGTAGTAGTAGTAGTAGTACATATAATGCTAAGCCTTGTCCAGCATAAATGGGCTCTTGGTGTGTATACTGTCGAGTTTGGGTTGCAAATCAGTGACGTCTCATCAAAAACATGTTCACAATCCTTTCACTGTTTGAAGAACTGACAAGGCAAATGAGGAAGCAGCACAGTGCACAGAACACGCGATCCCTCCAGGGCTGCAGAAGGGGCAAGCTTGTTATTGTCAATGTAGGAATGTCTTCAGGAACGCCAGAGAGAAGAACCCAACACGGTGTAAAACCAGATTCCCACAGAATACAATTGCACTGCAGTACTGGCAAGAAAGTAGACCAGGTCCCAGAGTTGGCTGAACTTGGAAGACGGTACATCTCTGCACAGTCAGCTTGTTTCGTGCTGCGTCTCGTGTCGTGGCTCAGAAAAGAAACCACATTTCTTGTGATGCAGTTGAAATGCTGCTCTGTCAAAACAAATCTCTTGCTCAATTCATAGAAGGCACATCAGTAACTGACCTGATGCTTTAGCTAAACCGTGTTAGACTATAGGTTTATCAGAGCCTGGTTGTGTTTTTGCTACTCTGAACATAGTTTTTTTTAATTTAATTTTTTTAATAGTAATAGTCATTAATAGTAATAATGATTTTAACAGTTACTGCAGACTATATTTAGTGTAACTGGATTGGTTTAAAGTGCAGAGTTACTGTTCATAATGGCTGAATGAGTTCGCTTGAAGAACAATTACGCTTTCAGTTCATTTGTTGCTTCAGTCTGTGGTGTTGACAGTGACCTTTTACTTTCGACTGGCAATGTTATTTTTTACAAACTCGAAGTTAACAGAGTGATGCATAACCAGGATAACAACAAATGTAACCAGTTCATTTCTTACTAGAAATGGCAAATTTGTGGCATTTTGTGACATTTTACTCCTGATACTAGTGAACAACAGACTAACATTCACCACAACAAACTTGTTAATTTGCCCTTTAATTTACAGGACTGAGTCTTACTTGTTCCGGGGGGTTTTATGCCCAACACTCAACCCACTTGATGATTTGAAGATAATCATGTCTGGAAAAACTTTTGTACACGTTTTGTCTTTCAGGTATCAAGTGGGGGGAAATATCTGCCTCAATGAAACAAATCTGCGCTTCCCTAGTGTAACTTGATGCATTTGACAGCGTTAAGATCAACCATGTGCCATCGAGGCTCAAAGCTAAGCAGGTTTTCATCACAACCAAATGGAGGAGCTGATCGACTATAGGCTGATAGGGTAGCGCAAACTTGGGCCTTGATGGCACAGAAACAAAATCTACGATCTTCAAAGGTCACAATGCAAACTAGATCCTACCAGGAAGCCCTCCGTTTGCTCCAGTGTCCTCCAGCAGTGGCAGAGCAGCTTTATGACATTAACAATCTAGAACAAATTCGCTCTCCAAGACAAGTGTGTGTGAGAGAGTCAGTGTATGTGTGTTGCACATGATTTGAGTCTGGTATTGAGCCTTTGTGAGCCAATTTTTTTTTCTGTAGTCTTGAGAAAACCAGACAGTTGTATCACCTCTCTTGTCCAAAAACAAGGTATTATTATACCTACTATATAGCTGCTTAGATTATTTTTATATTGTCATTAAATTAACCCAGTTGGACAATTTTTGAAGGTTGGTAAAAGGGGATTTTCTTGTTTTTCTTATCATTATTTAGTTTTTGTTGTCCTGGTCTCTGTGCTCCCAGGCTGCCCTCCAGCCAGTGTGCAGCTTGGCTGTAGTCCCCGCCGGGGTCTGACGGGCTTACAGCTGGAGCTTGGGACTTGGCACCGGTTGTGATGCAGCAAACAGTACATCTGCAGCATTGGCCAGAGACTGAGCGGCATTCAGGGAGAGTTGGGACAGTACAGGGGGTGGGGAGCTTTCCCTCACTCCAGTCCATGGGAGCCAGAGAACCAGAACAGCCAAAGTTATAGCAACAAAGGAAACTGGGTTAAAGTCCACCGAGCTTCCCACTGAATCCATGTTTTATATGGTATTTGGTTGTTTTTTAGTGAGCTGCTGCGTAGACACAAGTAGTGAGCTGTACACTGGTCATCGCTGACAGGAAGTACAGTTGTCATTCATTTATTCAGACGGGTGGTAATGAGGCACGGCCTGCATTTCAAAACATCCTGTTAGCGCAGAAGCAGAAGCTAGAACAGAAGCTGTACGACATGGCGTGAGGAGGGAATGGAGTACAACCAAGAGAAGAAGGGAATGCCTCTTTTTTTTTTTTGCTTCTAGTGTCACCAGTTTGTGAATAGAAGACCTTTAGTTACCAACACAGTACATTAGGCTTAATCCCTGGTCTGATCTTTGGCAAAGCTGAATGACGGGTTCAGCTGTCAACCCAAGGGACACTTGCCCAAACAAACATGGTATAATTACAGAATGAGCCTGTAACATTGTTCTTGTTTTGTCTTGGTTGAAAAGGTCAAACATGGATGTAAAATAAAGGCCATCTAACTGAAAATGCTACATTAGCAGCAGCACACGCACCTCGCTCTGCTCTTGCTTCGCTTTTAGAATAGCCGCTTTAAACCTTTTTAATATCAGGGAATTTTTATTTTTCTGTCTATTGTCTATTCTTGGTGCCTGGAAGTCAGCAAGTGAACTAAAAGTAAGATATTATTCCTTTTATTTCTTCTATTCTCCATGAGCGGAGGACAGCCAGCACAGCACAGCCTGTATTATCTCACCCCTGTTGTTACTACTACTACTACTACTACTACTACTACTACTACTACTACTACTACTACTACTACTACTACTACTACTACGGAAACCAGCAAAATGAAGACCTGCACGGATTGCATGAAACTGACGCCAGAGATCGATGAGCTCAGAAGAGAATCAACACACTGACATTAGAGATGCTGAGAAAATGAAATGACACCCAATGACACCCAAGCCAGGCTAGCCGTGGCTAATGACTAACTAATGACCAATGAACAACCGAACCTATCCATTCGTCTGTGACTGCAACCGACTCGGCCGACACCCTGCCTTGGCTCAACCCAAATGTGGGGGAAACGGGGGGGTTTCTACCTGTTGTTGTTGTTGTTGTTGTTGTAGTAGTATTATTATAGTATTTTTATTTGTATTGTTCTAAAGCACTTTGTGTCTGAAAAGCGAGATACAAATAGTGACTTAGATTGTCAAGAATAAAAAAACAAACAAACTGATTGCTGGTTTGAAATGGACTCGCCTATGTTTCCTTTGGACTGCTCGGGAGCCCGTGGACACTTTTCAGTTTGCCTATGAACACTTGACATTGACTCCTCATACAGTTTCACTATTCCAGTGCTTCCCAAAGTGTGTCTTATCACCCCAACTATCAAGAAGGATGTGCATCAGGCGCTCGGAAATGTGATTAGAGAAGGAATGCAAGGGTCATAGTCAGGACGAAGAGTAGAACAGCAGCGTACAGACCCGATCCTTTATTTATTTATTTATTTATTTATTTATTTATTTATTTATTTTTAAAAGCGAGGGTAAGGATATGGTGGCTATTTGTTAGACTTGTTGGACTCGTGCTCAAAAAGTCTTGAGTTCAATATGTCGGCGCTAGTTTTCCTAGCCTCTGTCTCAGTGAAGCTGTTCTGTTTTTTCAGGCTTCTTGTAAAGATAAGCGCTGTAATATCGTGATTGGAGTTGTCAGTCATGAGAGCAGCGGAGATAAGACTTATCACCTGAGTTAATGATTAGACCGGTTATCTCCGTGAATAGCCCGGTTATCAACCCCACGGTGTCAATCGACTTAAACGGCAACATGAGCCAACTGATAAGACCGGACTGAAGAGGGACTCGACACGGCGCAACTGTTTGAAACACCTTATGTGAACCGGCTGTTTGTTATAGGTCTGTCTGTTGTAGGAGACCTGGACCTCCAGTATTTTCCAGCCTAATGTGTAGATGGACAGTCTTATGTGGTTATGGAGTATGTTTATTTAAAGTGTGTCTACACAGCTTTTGGTTGACTTCAATATTTTATTTCTGCCTGCAACATTAAAGTACATTGAGGTGAGATGTAGCTCTTTTGTCTGAACTAATCTTTCAAATACGACCGGTCCGACAACCTGGTACAATCCCTGCACGAGGCTTTACTTCCTGTAAAGTGCAAGCTGGACTTTAAAAGTGGTTCTTCAAACTCTTCTCGCAGCATTTCATTTTAATTCTCATCTGTCCTTTTGTCTCATGCAGGTGGAGTGGTGCTGAGGAGGGTTTGACCGCCGTCGCCATGGTGAACATCCCAGAATACTATGCGGGGAAGAGTGTGCTGATCACGGGCGCGACTGGCTTCATGGGCAAGGTGGAGTAGTAGTAGTAGTAGTAGTAGTAGTAGTCGTAGTAGTCGTAGTAGTCGTAGTAGTCGTAGTCGTAGTAGCCCATTGTTGGGATTTATCATCAGATGTTTTTTTTCTCTCACTCACAGAACGAAGCAGGAAGATTGGATATTAAAATGTTCATATAAGACATCGATAATGTTGTTGGGTAGTTGGACAGCCTGTTTTAATTATGAACCAATTCATATCTGAATAATTACTTCCTACTTCTTCTATCTTACATAAGCAACTAGATTATTTTTTTATTTTTTTAGTGAGTGCAATATTTTTTGCACTGTAAACCCGGTTGTGGCATTCACTTTAATATAGTTGGCGTTGAAGCCTACTGTCCAATCTCAGCTATTTCAAGCGTTTGCAATATTTTGAAAAGTGGGTATTATGGCATGTTAGGCATGCCGTCATGAACTTCTGAACAAGCACATCATTTGGGGTTTCTCAGCTTAACAGCAGACAAACGAGTCTTTCCCCTTGTGTGCAACGTTGGTAAATGTGGTAAAACATTTTCACATGGTTGTACTTTTACAGCATGTCACCACCAAACACAGCAGCCATTGTTTGGCAACAAGCTGTTTCACAAATGCGATGTTGCGGAGGAGTTGTGGCGTCACTCTGCTCTTGAACTACACCCAATTTTCCAGTGACATGACAAACCAGTTTACATGCACCAGTAACCCAAGTCAGGTTACAGTGATGTGCAGGACCCAGTGTCGGTTGAAAAGTCAAAATACGAAAGGGAATATGACTTATTATTATTATTATTATTATTGTTGTTGTTATTGGCCTCATCAGACTAGCTTTCCAAGTTTGGTTTGGGACAGACTAAGTCCCATTGCCTGAGTTTTGGCCATCCAACAGCATTCAGCCTGTGGTACACTTGATGCATGTGTGGGTCATCCCATCCAGGTGCTGCTGGAGAAGCTGCTGAGGTCCTGCCCTGAAGTCAAAGCTGTCTACGTGATGGTCAGACCGAAAGCCGGCCAGAGCCCTCAGGTCCGCATTGCAGATATGATCAACTGCAAGGTGAGTGGAGATTGGAAGGGAAGATGTAATGGCAGTTTGGGTGGTGGGGAGGAGGAAGTGGGGAGGGGGAAAGAAAACGGAGTAGTGGCTCAGATATGAAGCAGTGCAGAGACTGCAGTTTGGCACTGCTTTCATCATCAATTTATGGGTGAGGAGGATCAGGAGGAATGACTGAGGGGGAGGAAGGAAGTAGAGAATTGAGATGAATGGTAGGAAGGAAAGGATGAAATGTGAGAGATGAAAGGCCTTCAGCCCTCAACCATGCACTGATATGACCAACTGGAAGCGAAGGAGGGGAGAGACAGAGGAATGGATAAGATGGTCATATCACCATATCACTGACATAATAAACTGGAAGAAGAGGGAATGAAATGAGGATGAGGAGGATGTGAATTATGTGGGGGGGGGGGGCAAGCAAGGATGTACAGAAGGAGGGGGAGAATGGATGATAGAGGGAGAGGAAATACAATATTAAAGGATGGAAAGTAGAGAAGAGGGAATGGATGCATTCCAGCAGGCCAGAGATGACTACCCATCACACGCCAGTAAAACTTGGCATGGGTAAATAAATCGTTGAAACATTTGAATGCCGACTGTTATATCATCTTTGGTCTTTTTAAAAATATTTTTTCCAACTTTGTTCCTGCTGACCACCATACAGTCTCTCTGACTGCGAGCCATTCATCATTATAATCGTTTTTTTGCTGAAACGTAAAGTAAAAAACATGAACCTTGCATTCCTGGGTTGGTGATGTCAGGTCGATATCCCCAGCGTAGCTACAATGAATGAGTTTAATAGCAGAACATTTTTCAAGGATCTAAGACCTCGGCGGTAAGCGTCAGGTTTTGGTGTCAGCCCCCCAGATTGGATTGTTTTGGACCATTTTTGCACAGGTGTAGAAAATCCATTGTAGAAGAGGAAGAGATGCTGATTTCCCCACAAACAGGAGCCTCTCATGCCGTTACTATCGCTGTCATGATTGCTCTCTCCACCTACACGTGAAACCAGCAGCTCAACCTGCCACAACACGTCTGCACAAACTCCTGGAATGCACTCAACACAGATGGATGATAACTGAAGGTGTTAGAGGATCTGAGAGGTGGAATTTCCCCGTTTTCATTTTGGACACGGGCTTCCAGAAACACCTGGAACCGTTGATGTTTTTCCATGTGATGACGCAAAACATGGAGACTAAGACAAGAAAGGGACATGGCTTAAATGAGTGAGCATGATTTTAAGATTTTAAAAACTAGGGTAACTATGAAAACTCATTTCGGCTGGTAGATTATTCTTCACAGGTTTACCAGCCCTTGGGCCGATAGGGAAAAATCCACTCACACTTTAACACTGTTGGAAAAACCGCTATCAGCTATGAGTATTTCTAGGCCTATTTTGTGTGGTGGTGTATTTTTCATATTCCCATGATTAATTGTCCAAACATAGACCACGTGACGTCACGTCCAGACATTGCCAGCGCAGCTACAGTGGAGTTTGATCACAGAACATGTTTCACCTATCTAAAACATCTGAGGTATCTCATTTTTGGACACTGGATTCCAGCAGCAAGACTTGACTATGCCCCCCACACAGCTATTTGAGTGTACTTCAAATCTACAAGGGGGTGTGTGTTGAGGGTGGGGCCTTTTTTTTGTATGTCTTGCATTTGCCATTATCTGACTACTTTTCTCATCAGTGTTTCAACCCACTGGGTCTTCGTCAGCATCATTCAACCCGTTCCTGATTTTTTTTTTTTGTGTGTGCAGTTGTTTGAAAGATTGCAGGTTGAGCAGCCAGGCTTTGCAGAGAAGATAATTGCAGTAAACGGCGACCTCACACAGCCAGAGATGAATCTGAGTAAGGCGGACCGGGACACTCTGGCTGAACACGTTAACATTGTCTTCCACTGCGCTGCCACCATCCGCTTTAATGAGCCACTCAAGTGAGTTGTCCATCATTGTCCTTTTTTTTTCCTGACTTGTTTGACTTGTGTTGCTTTACTTTATTGAAGCTGTCAAGCCAGGAAATAAATGAATGCACTGAAATGAAATGAAACTGTTTCTTCAGGTCCATAAATGCTGACTCAGATTTTCTGTTTCCTGAGCTTGCTGCTGTTTTTTTTCCTGCACTTTACACATTACAGTACTGGTGTTTAGTTTGGAGTTGAGCTGTTCCACATTCTCCAGTTAAATTAATGAAAATCGAGATGTTAGTTAGATTATGTTTGGGAGTCAGAAAGTCAACTCTAACTCGATTATTGAAAGACAATCCTTGCCTAACAGATGTGCCATAGGGGTTAATTTCTATATTGAGCTTTTTTTCACTTGATGCCAAACCTGCTATCTGTGGCCATTTGGCATCCCTAGTAGGCTTTAAGTTTGAAGTTATGAAATTGGGCAGGCAAACCGGTGGGTATAAATGCCCCACATATGTGACATTTCACCTTCCATCCCTCCTTGCCCCAGAGATGCAATGCAGCTGAATGTCTTGGCCACCCAGAAGATGGTAGCCCTAGCCCACAGGATCAAACACCTGGAGGTCTTCCTCCACGTCTCCACAGCCTACGCCAACTGTGACCGGGAGCTCATTGAGGAAGTCATCTACCCTCCCCCCGTCGACTACCGGAAACTCATCGACACCCTAGAGTAAGTTTGTCTCTAGTGTTACTAACACTGTGCAAAGTCAAACTTACCACAAAGACGAATGCGTCCACACCAAGTCCCTGGCGTTTGCACATTGCCACCTCAATGGGTAATAGATTTTATCATGACATAAATTCTGCAACCTGGTATTTAGTCTGCTCACTATCTGCTTAGTTGCTCATGAAACTTTCCAAACTGTCTGGCTTGATGAGCGATGAGCTGCCAGTGGGTGCTAATTAACAAAAAAACAAAACATTGATTATCTCATTACAATGGCACCTGTTAAGGGGTGGGATATACTGGGAAGCAAGTGAGCAGTCACTTCTTCAATCAATCAATCAAGTTTATGTGTACAGAACATTTCATACACGGAGGCAATTCAAAGTGTTTTACATGAGATTTAAAAAGAAGAACAAAATACAATAAAAACAGAACAAAATCACAGTGCAGATAGGGCATTTGAAATGCAGGATTTAGAGCTTAGCAGAATGTAGTGGCGAACAAAAATGTTTTTAATCTAGATTTAAAAGTAGTTATTGTGGGAGCAAGTCTCAGTTCTTCTGGAAGTTTGTTCCAGCTATATTGTTGCATAGTAACTAAACGCTTCTTCACCATGTTTGGTTTTAACTCTGGGAACAGTTAGCAGACCTGTCCCAGTTGACCTGAGGGGTCTGGAGGGTTCATATTGAGAGATGTCAGCGATGTATTTTGGTCCTGGACCATTTAGTGACTTGTGGACGAGTAACAATATTTTAAAGTCGATTCTCTGACACACTGGAAGCCAATGCAGTTAAGTTGTTGGAAGACAACTTTCTCAATAATTTTACCTATAAAAGGTAGATTTGATATTGGCCTGTAGTTGTTAATTACAGAAGCATCTAGGCTCCCCTTCTTTAGCAGAGGTTTAATAACTGCAGTTGTTCAGGCTTCTGGAAAGCTCCCTGATAAGAGAGAGCTGTTAACTATTTGCAATACGTCTGTCGCCAGGCAGTCAAAAACATTTTTAAGACTGCTTGTAGGCAGAGCATCAAGGCAGCAGGTGGATGGCCTAAGTTGGCTCACAGTTTCCTTAAGAGATTTGTAGTTGATACCATGAAACTGTGTCATTCTTAGTATATTCATGGGTGATGGCCTTGCATTTTTGAGAGTTATGGAGGTATTAAAGGCTTTTCTGATGGTTTCAATTTTATCAGTAAAGAAGAATGCAAATTCATTGCATTTCTGGGTGGAGAGGAGTTCAGGGGGAATTTGCGTTGGTGGGTTTGTCAGCCTGTTAATGGTTGCAAATAAGCATTTTGCATTATTGATGTTGTTATTCATGATATTGGAGAAAAAGGATTGTCTAGCATTGCTCAGTTCTGTGTTGTATGCCTGAAGTGTCTCTTTGTAGATGTCATGATGAACATGTTAAATGTAATTCTGCAGTTCAAGGGAAGGTGAGCTAATCTTGCTTTAACTGTATTCACTGCTTCTGCTGGGTGGGTTACAGTATTTAGTTAGTGTGTTTTTTTAAGATAATAAAAACATGATTTGGTCACTTACTGTCATCACCCAAAAACCCTAATATTTAACTCTGGCTAAAGCGGTGGTCATACATCACCATCTAGACAAATCAGATAGTTTGTCTGAATGAGTTTATAAGACAAAACTCCTGTTCATCATCTTTGCCCCTTCTGCCGGCTGAAGCAGAATAAAATCAGTTTTTGAAAGGATTCTCTCTTCCTCCAGATTGCAAGGTGCACTAAAAAAGAAATCACTAGGGATTATCTAGATTAATGTCAGTAATACGCAGGGCCTGCCAGCTGAGCCATGGCAGTACAGTAAATGGCTGCTTAGCACTAATGTTGGAGAGCCTGCCAGCCTCAGCTGTCAAGCTAGATAAGTAAAGCATTAGAAGCCTGTGGATTGAATAGAGCTTAGTAGAAATGATTTTGAGCAATTCTATGTATAGTAGCTCTCTAGCTTTTCACGGACGTTGGATGATGGTGCGGTGCAGACCGGCAGCATGCAGGGTTTGACGATGGATAGTGGCCAGATACCGGCCCAGTTGACTACAGAGCTGCTTTAGGTGGGCAGCGACTTTCTCTTCAGGGGAAGTGAGTAAAATGAAGAACTAGTACATAATGGACTGAAACTCATCAAATGTAGTGTCACCTGCCTTCAAATAGATAGCCCAAGTAATTCTAGGCATAAAAGATTAATTTTGGATAACAAGTAACGTTTCTGACGTTCCTGCTTGCCTGTACATTAACCTTGCTTTTGTACAGTATAGGTTTTACATTCAGGACGATGCAGTGTAGGGCTACAACTAACTATTATTTTGGTAATTGATTTAATCTTATTTGATTAATCGACTAATCTAAAGATTATTTTCCATTTCATTTAATCCCATTAATGAAAATAATGATCCAAAAAATTTAAGATTTGAACTTCAGCTTAATCAAATTTTTGATTTTTTTGTATATCTACCACTTACTGTATAAACATATACTCAGTAACTTACTCTCAGTAGGGGAGAGTGGGGTGAGTTGAGACACTTTTTACTTGATGCATCTTTATAGTGAGTGCATGACACTAATGTGTCCAACTAAGATATGTACTTGTATTTCAGGATGTTGTGCATCTCTGGAAATCATCACATTAGATCTAAAATAGGAATTTTTGAACATATGACTTGGCTCAACTTGCCCCAGAAGAGGGGTAGGTTGAGCATGGGGAGAGAATAAGTTGAGCCACATGGGGGTAAATTGTGCCATTGATTATGTTGTCACCTTATCTAATTCTATATCAAAGCAAGACAACTTCAATACTAACTTCTTAAAGGTTTTATTTAAAGTTTACAACCTCAAAGGCCAATTTTCTTCAACGAGGCCTATTTGATCTTTTCAGAACAGAATCAAGTGCAAAATCAGTTGCAATGCCCCTCACAGAACCGGGCCTAATTGAAACTGTTGAACCAATCACGTCCTAGAAAAGGTTAGAATGTAATTCATATGGTCATCTTCTTATTTATCCTTTATTGAACCATTGCAGTTTACATTGAGATTAACATAACCAATTAAAGCTAAGATTTTGATATAAATAAACAACAAAAAAATTGAAAATGACACTTAAAGTAAATAAAGTGCAAGTAGGATTTCAAAAGTGAAACAAACGACTAATATGATGAAGTCCAAAAAGAACTCCTTCAGGGGAACTGCGACGTAGAAATGTGAGCATATCGACATGTTCTGGAGGGAGGCTGACTCTCTCCTTGGAGGTGATGCTCCCAGCTGCTGAGTTGAGGTAGCTGGAATACACAAGTATGATTTGGGTAGTGATGCAAGATTTGGTAACCCTGTCTCATTCAGCTTCCACCTAGACGGGGGATTTTCTGTCTTTAAGAGATGCTGCTTTTTCAGTGCACGATTCACAACCAGCTGTAAGGTGTGGCCTGCGCAGCGGACAGGACGCCCACCCCTTGTTTTTTCCAACATGTTCGCAGCACAATAGCCATTGTCGTAAACGCTACAAGTCTGCTTGTAGGGATCTCAAATCTTTCCACTGTGCTCAATCCATGCAGCAGTCATCACTTATAAAGTGATGCCAAGTTATGCCTCGGTGGCAACACTAGTCCATGCGTCATTTGTGAGGGCAGTCTTGTTCTTGGTTGCTTCTATAGCATCTTTAACACTGTAGCTTCATATTTTTGGTCTGTGAGCTTTGCTCTGGAAGGTAAGGTGTGACCATCTGTATAAAGCCTCATCCTCAACCATCGATGGCGGACTTCACACGCCTTATTGCTACAAAGAAAGGGGGAAAACATACAATGCTTTATTAATTATCGCAAATGGTTGTCCAGATATAAACTATAATACAGTAAATCTTGTTGAGATCCCTAATGATGTGTGTGTGATCCTCCCCTATTGTCTATAGCAGTCGTTCCCAACCTAGACCTCAAGTACCCTCTTTAGCTCCAGCTCAACTCAGGCACACCTGAACCAAGTACAGGCTTCACATTTTCATCATTCCTTAATTGGTTCAGGTGTGCCTGAGTACAAAGGGTACTTCAGGACTGGGTTGGAAACCACTGGTCTATGGTAACGGGGCTCTCCTAAGACTGGTGCACAAATCAGACACATCAACACAACCTAAACCCGGATACACATAAGACATGCCCTCACTTCACATTTATATACTACGGTCTTGTTTAGCAAGTTGTAATTTTGTCTTGAGAGATTTGAGAGTTTTATTCCATCTATCACAGTCAAAGCCAATCGTAGACTTTTGGATTTGTCAGGCCCCAGCTGGGCTGAGAGAACAGTACCCACCATGGCACCAGTTTGACTGTTCTTCTGGTGTTGTTGTTGTTTTATTGGATTGAAGAATTTTCTTTTTCACTGCAGGTGGTTTGGTGATCATAACATAAAGCCCATCTCTTTGTTTCCCCAGCTGGATGGATGAGAAGCTGGTATCTGTGCTGACTCCCAAGCTGATCGGGGAACGTCCCAACACCTACACCTACACCAAGGCCCTGGCCGAGTATCTGGTGCAGCAGGAGGCTGGAAACCTCAACGTAGCCATCGTCAGACCATCCATAGTCGGAGCCAGCTGGAAAGAGCCTTTCCCAGTCAGTTGTTAAGGCCTTTAGTGTTATTTGCTTGTTAGTTATTTTTCACCTTAAAGGCAGCGGGCAGTTTAAAGAGGAGAGCATTTCACTGTTTGGGACAAATTGTTCACTTGTTCACTTCAGAAGTTGGGTAAAATGGGATGCAAGGTGGCAATTAATTTGACACCCGCCTCCTGCTTGTTAAATATGAATAAAATGAACCACTGCCTCAAGGTCCAGTTCAAGCACTAGGAAGGAGGAAGATATTTTAGACATGAATCTAAGCTGGAGGGTTTTCTTTTCTGTGTAGGTCCTATTTTCAAAATGAGTCCTTCTGTGCTGAAACTAGAATAGGAATTTGAAACGTTTATACTGATGCAACTTCTACTCAATAACTCTTTCAGGGCTGGATTGATAACTTCAATGGACCCAGTGGAATATTCATTGCAGTAAGTATTCTGAACAGTTCTGAGAAGTTCCCATATTCCCTTTTTGGAATCCACTAGGAGGTTGAAGACATGAACGTTGTTGTTTTTATCTCCGTTGGAAGCTCGTATTTATGGTAACTCACATATGACGTGAATGCAGCATCAGCTGTGGGTTTTACGTGTCGGTGGAGAGAGCACAAGCGGTAGTGCTACCAGTTATTAGTAGTGGAGAGAAAAAACAATACATTACTGTAGTAATAATAATAATAATAATAATAATAATAATAATAATACATTTCTTCTTCTACGATGGATTTCTCCCTGTGTGATTGTTGAACATTGGTGGGTCTAGAAAAAAAGCCCTTGTCTTTTAAATCTGCGTGACCTACACACACAACGTCACCTCATCTACCTTAATCACAGGAAAATGGACCCAGAAATACAAGGTACATCGGCAATGGCTTTGTGTTTTAGGGTGGATATTTTGTTTTTAGGAGTGAAATACAAATCTAACTGCTAAACAAGCACTTTCTGCAGAGAAGGCTGGGCTCTCCAGCAATACCTGAACCTCTTCATCACCTCCACCCTGACCAGCCACTAATAATTTGGGTCCAAGGAGCGCACACTTTACTGACAGCAGTCTTCAAAATTAGGTTGAATTCTTGAAATGACAAATTCTTGGATTACAGCAGGGACATATTTTCTTTGGCCTGGTACTTGAAGTTAAGAAACAAGGTGTTGTCTCGGGACTAATGAAGACATACTAGTAATCTTGTCATGTTGGGACCCACCAGACCAAAACCTTTGGCATCTCAAGCCATAGTTCAGGAAACTGTATTCATATTAATGATCTTTCTCCTGCCTTCTGTAGGCTGGTAAGGGGATCCTGCGCACAATGAGGGCATCTAATGACGCTGTGGCCGACTTGGTGCCGGTGGACGTGGTCATCAACACCACACTGGCTGCTGCTTGGTACTCTGGATCACAGATGTTCAACAGGTTGGAGACCCACCCACATATTTTAGTTTGCATGTATCTGGTAGTTTTTATGAGTTAATTTGAAATCTTATTGAAATGTTGATTTACCGTGAGTAGACTTCTGAAACCTGCTTCTTTCAACAGGCCTAAAAACATCCTGGTGTACAACTGCACGACCGGGGGAATCAACCCATTTCACTGGGGAGAAGTCGGTATGACATGCTTCTTATCTTAGCTAAACATAGCCTCCGTAAAAGCCCCTAACAATGGAAGCTCAGATGTTTAAGCGTAGCAGCTAATGACCCTGGTTGTCATCTGAGCTGATGTTGGCTGGTTTGGCCTACCACACCCAAGCTTGAGCTTTTGTTCACCTGTCTCTTGTGTATCCTGGTTGGTCGCAATTCGTTACTGATTGATCTTAAAGGGAATCCCACTCTAAAATACAATCTGTTTTAGAGTGTTTCTTTATTGTCTAAAAGTCAGATTCTGCATTTCTTGCTGGATAAAAAGATGAGGGAAAGACGAGGAAAGGAGAACTGAGTTATTGATGGGTAGGTTTCGTGTCCTGGATTTGGTTGTGCTGAGGACAGTGTCGTTCCCCACTTACTAATTGATCTCTACAGTGTACCAAGAAAATGCTAGCTTTTCTTCTGTATTTCTTTGTAAAGTGTATATTTTGGAGTAAACTTTGGCTCTAGAGCGCAATTATCAAATGCAACCTACATTTGAACTCTATGACATAAGACTTGCATTTGGGAGCAACAGTGCAACCACACTTTATTGTCTTGGAGCAATGGAAAAACCTTCCAGTCACATGGAAGCTTCACTTTATTTGCTCAAACCACCCAAAGTGCCCTTTTTATGGTGGCTGTCAAAGTAGCACTACTGGAGTATTAAATGATTACAGGAAGATTTAAGATGCTATTATAACAGTTATTTCCTAAGCCACATGCACAGCTGCTGACATCAACTTACAATTAAACCACAGGAAAGTTTGTCAAAGAGGCACAGCTACTTTGAGCTGGTCAGAAATGTGTTAAATATGATGAAGCTGCAACTTAGTGTTTCGGTGCCGAGGCCAACCCCTGTTGTTGAACTGGTCTTGTATGCCGCACGTTTGGCTTGGCTGTTTTGTCATGTCTGACTGCTTTCCCCCAATGGTTGCTGTTATGACTTCCCTTTGCTGTGGCCAGTAGCCTTACCTTGATGGCCACAACTCAGCTCACTACTAGTCACGCCAATACGACATGCCCACAGTAAAAGGTGTATGCCCCAAAACGTCCACAACATCATTGAAAAGCCAATTTGAGGTAAACGAGGGGATTTAGACATGTACAGACTGATGTATAGTATATCCTATTTATTGTTATTTATGTATTTTAATGTCAAGAAGTTGGATGTTGCAGCTTTGATGTTTCAAAGATACAAATTATTCTTTCAACAGACTGAAATGAGAACATTCAGAAGTAGAACAATTGTAGTTGTAAACTCATTGGATTGTCTCATGATTGCAGACATTTTGCAAATAAAGTAGGGACTTAATATAATGAAGCGTATATTTTTGTGGGTGCTCCCACATTTTTGCTGACTCATAACATTTTGAAAAAATGTCAATGTATAGCTCTGCTGATTTGATTTCATCTTGTATTATCAAAAGTTTTGCTTCTGTAATAGATTATCATGGTAAAACGTATTTAAAGAAGATTTGTTTCGCCATGAACTGGAACGAACCTTTCTTTCGAGTCTGGAATAGAGTTCAAAGTCTCATTGAACTTGTGAACTGCTTACTGATGACTCCTGTTGAACACCCTTTTGTCTCTTAGAGCACCATGTAATATCCACTTTCAAGAGGAACCCCCTTGAGCAGGCCTTCCGCCGGCCCAATGTTAATCTCACAACCAATCACCTAATCAATCAGTACTGGATCGCCGTGAGCCACAAGGCTCCGGCCTTCCTCTATGATCTGTACCTCAGGCTGACTGGACAAGAGCCCAGGTAACTTCATCATCGCCGACTCGGACGTACCGCACCTGCTCTGTCTAAAGCCAAAACCCGCCACACCTCTGCTGCTTTACTTCTGTCACACTTTGTATCGGTGTAGTAGCCTAACGTCCTAGTTGTGATGCTAATGTTGTATGTGATGCTTGTGTGCAGCTGGTCTGGGAGTTTAAGGATGTATAACCCACCTGATCCCCTGTTGCATACACGGGATCGGTTATGGGTTCTGCAGTCTTGTTACTTGCAATGTAAGTGTTCACAGTTGGGTTTCCAAAATGTTTGCATCAGGGTCATCTTAGTTCATTTGAATGAAGATGGACTTGGTGTTATAGATGATTTTGGGAACCCAGCCCAGATGTTGGCCCTACAAAGAAATCTCTGCTAGCTGCTGAATTGTCACTACAATGAATTGACATGGCAGGATGGATTTAATTGTTCATCTGTGAGAAGGCAATGGGACCCAGTGTTTTCTGTTGCTTGGGTATCATCCAGATTATTTCAGATCTACAGTCTTTAAAATCTTTGCGATAACGACTGGCTAGCAGTGGTCATTATAGGGCCTCCATCTTGCCTACGAATTTAAAAAAGAAAAACACAACCTCCTTCATCTCGTCCTTTGTTCTGTGTCCTCCTTGTCCTGTGATATCTGTATTTCTCTCCTACAGAGTACTGTATAAACATGACCTTCAAGACCAACCCCTTAGAGCAGGCCTTCAGAAGGCCCAATGTTAATCTGCGCTCCAACCCCTTTACCAATCAGTACTGGACAGCTGTCAGCCACACGTTGCCTGCCCTGCTCTATGACGGCTATCTCAGGCTGACAGGCCGCAAGCCCCGGTAAGGTTGCAACTGCCTCCACTCTTCCCTGCCAGTCAGCCCCTACCTTTTCCACATGTTCCCACAAACCCATTCTACCCTACTGTCCTTCAGGGGGTGCTTTTTTTTTGACTGGTTGTGTGTCAAGGTGGGGGCTAGGAAAGGGTCGGGGGCAGAAGAAGCAAAAAGTTTGCCGTGTCTTTGCTTGACTTCATGGCATCGGCTGGACTTGGCTAATACAGACAGATGACCGCGAGTGGTGGTTTCTGTCAAAGCATGATTTGAGCATTGTTCTATTTTTGGGAATGTCCAATCCTTTTTTTTTTTTTCCCCCCAACTGCTACTGCATTGACCTTTTGAACCATTTTGCATTTTAGAAGATGGAGCCTTTTTTATTTTTTTATTTTTTTTAGTTCCAAGAGGACAGTTCCACTTGCCTTTTTTGTATATAAGCCATGCCGTGAACATGACATCCATTACTGTCATCCTTCCTCCTCGACCAATCATGGAAAATCCAGAGGCACCATGGGACTTATGGTATTTGGCCAATTCAGAAACTTGTGTTCAGTAGGAGACAATTGAGAACATATAGTTGCTGGTTTTAACCGCCTCTTAATTGGCTCCATTTCAATTTGATGTCCCACTGAATACAACCATTTGCATGTAAAGTGATTGGTACCCACTTTTTCCCACAACTTTGCTACAAGCCAGAGGCATTTCAGATACTATACTATGTATACACTAAATTATTTTTATAGGCCAAATTTTCAGTGCATTTGTCTGAATTGATTTGGCTTACTAGCTAACTCACGTTCTCAGGGTGTGATTTGATCCTAACTGGGTTTGTCACCTACTGTAAGTGTGTGCTTATCTCTGTCTCTGTGCTGATAAACCATTGCATGTTTGTCACCTCCTCTGAATCATTTGCTCTCACAGAGGGAATCTGAGTCATCACAGTCTCTTTAGTATAAATGATTCATATGTCAACATTTAATTCAAAAGACCAGGCCTGTTTTGGATTAAGGCCAATTTTATTAATTGCAATCTGAAATGGTTGCAGTCACTCCAGGCTCTCTGCTGGAAATGCTGTTTAACCAAAGTTTGAATTTATTAATGAATTGAATCATAGTCTAAATTACACAATGTCGAGGCTCAGAGACCCTCTTAACTTAATCGGCACCAAATTTTAAATGGCATTAGATTATCATCATCTAGATCTGAACTAACATTAATCTGTGCTCAAGTATCAAAGTATATTAACTGGATTCACTTGTGCGTTAACAGGAGGACAATTTTTTTTTTTTATCAACCCAGGGAATCTTTCATATTTCAGTGGATTGCACAACAAATCCATTTTGTGTTTGATATTAATCCAAATAACCCAAACTATATTTCAGTTAATGTAATGAAACTAGTTTGGTTCCTGGTTTCACCCTGGTAGTTTCCATTCAACAACACATGGTTTGTCCTCCTGGCCCGCACACGTCTCAATCCAGTTATCCCTCAGATGATGTGTTTTTGTCATTGTCGAGAGGAGAGGAATGATGGGCCTGACCGTTTATAACTCAAGTCCCTATTCACACCTGCACATGCCTTCATTACCCAAGGACTCCTGTTGGACATCCAGTAATTCATTGACGTCGTACCAAATCTCCCATTTTCGGCTTTTGTAGAAGGGTTTCCTGTGCAGGTGTGACGATGGGATTTCATGGGATATAATCCGCATGACACAGTGAATGTTCTTGAAGCAATGACGGGTATATGAAGCGGGTTTGTATGCTGCTGAGTATTAGAGTGGGAAGCTAGAAGAGACTGGAAAGAATCAATCAACCAATGGCAGCTGTTGCTACGAAGGTACCTGCGCATTGCCTCAGACTGGGCTTCCCTGTGTCATGACCTCTGTTGTAAAGCTTTCCGGCAGATTCTCTAACCTCTGTCCCTCCTGTCCCGACCCACCCTGCGCCACCTCCTAACATTATGGTCCCCTATCTTGCTCCTCATCCATATCCACTCATGTCATCTACCCGTACACTCCCAATTCATCACCTGTCTTCTCCCAACCACCTCACCTCTTTACTCTCCTTCTGTACCTTACCCTACCCACTACTCTACTTCCTGCCTCACTTCCTGTCTCCTCCCTCTTGGCGACCATCTTCTTATTTGCCTCACCCTACCATACCCTCTCCTCTGTTCCACGTCTCTCCTTTCTCATCCTCCCTCCCTTCATGGCTTCTCCTCCTCCTCCTCCTCCTCCTCCTCAATTCCTCCCCTCGCCTTTTTAGGATGATGAAGACAATCACTCGCCTCCACAAAGCCATGATGGTGCTGGAGTATTTCACCAGTCACTCCTGGGTGTGGAACACTGACAACGTAGCCATGCTGATGGCCCAGATGAGCCCTGACGACAAGAAGGTAAGGCGGCAAGGACACGTCACACTGTTGACATATTGGGGGAAAAGCAGAAGAACAGGATTATTGTATATGTACATACTGTATATATTTTGTCACTTAGTTCCTCCTTTTATTTCACTTTTTTTTTTTTTTTTTTTTGTCCAGTAAGTTCTGCTAAAAGTTCCATTTTGCACACCCTGTTAATACAGTAATGCATATTTTTTCCATACTCTCATCCATACTTTCCGACTGAATATGTTCTAGTGTGGAAAAGTATGAGAGTAAGTTTACCCTTGCACTATTCTTATTTATGTTCCATTTTCCTTTGCTGGGTATTTTTATACATTTTGGTTTTACCATGTAGAAATTACAGCACTTTAGTCCCGCCCATTTCAGGACACCATTATATTTGGGACATAGCAGTGGTATGTACAGTAAATTAGTACTTTGTTGCATATCCTTTGCATGCAATGACGGCTTGAAGTCTGCGACTCCTAGACCTCACCAGGTGTTGAGTATCTTCTCTGGTGATGCTCTGCCAGGCTTGTGCTGCAGCCATCTTCAGCTCCTGCTTGTTTTCGAGGGTTAGTCCCCTTAGTTTTTCTCTTCAGCATATAAAAACATGCTCAACAGGACTGAGATCAGGTGACTGACTTGGCCAGTCAAGAATTTTCCAGTTTTTACCTTTTGAGAAACTCCTTTGTTGCTTTAGCAGTATGTTTGGGGTCATTTTCCCGAACTGGAGCTGATGAGATGTTTCTATACACCAGAAGTCATTGTGCTACTGCCATCAGCCGTCACATCGTCCGTGAAGAGGAGTGAGCCAGTACCCATACAGGCCCGGTCCATAACACCCCCACCACCATGTTTTACTGATGAGGTGGTATACTTAGGATCTTGGGCAGTTCTTCTTTGCCTCCACACTTTGCTTGTGCCATCGCTCTGATACAGATTGATCTTGGTCTCATCTGTCCACAAGACCTTTTCCCAGATCTCCTCCGGCTCATTTAAGTGCTTTTTATCAAACTAATCTGGCCGTTCTGTTTTTGTGGCTAACTGGAGGTTTGCACCTTGCAGTGTAGCCTCTGAATTTCTGTTCATGAAGTCCTCTGTGGACAGTGGTCATTGACAAATCCACACCTGCCTCCTGAAGAGTGTTTCTGATCTGTTGCACTGGTGTATGGGGATTTCTCTTCATGATGGTGAGAATTCTTCTGTCTTCAGCTGTGGAGGTCTTCCTCGGTCTGCTGGTCCCTTTACAGTTACTAAGCTCACCAGTTCTCTTTCTTCTTAATAACATTCCAAACAGTTGATTGTGGTAAGCCTAAGGTGTGGCCAATGTCTTACGGTTTTCTTCTTGTTTCTCAGCCGTATAATGGTTTTCTTGACTTTCATTGGCACAACTCTGGTCCTCATGTTGACAAACAGCAAAAACAGACACTAAGGTGACCAAAAGCCTAGAATCAAGACTGGATGCTGAGAGCTCCCTTATATGTGCTCTAACGAAGCAATTAAACACACCTGAGTCATCACAAACCCCTTTGAAGCCCTTTGTTGAATAAATTCAAATCTAGACAGAAGTCCTTTCAATCAATCATGAATCACATGAGCACATTTATTAGCACACAGAATACAATGCAATACAATACAATACTGAGCGCTCAGAGATACACACACATGGGTATGGTATGCGGATCTCTGCCTCTGGACAGAGTTTATAAAGCGTAAGGAAAACAAAAATAGGGGGGTTGGTTCTAACACACTAGCAAAGTATTTCCTAATAAGGGGGAGGAACAGGTGATGGGGTATCTTCTACAAGGCCATGTGGTTATTATGATACAAGGCAAACTTATTTGAGAACATTCTGGGTAAAGGCAGATTGGGGCCCTAAAGTGGCTCCATCCTTACAATAAGCCTTGTACACAGTCCGACCTCTGGCCTGCACTCCGGGGCTCCAGTTGCACAGTGTCACTCCCACGACATCTTGACACCACACCAAATGTGCAGCGTCAATCATAAGACACAACGTAAGCAGGAATATACAGAAAGATAAGATACATAAGGGTGTGCATAAATTCTTCCACACCCTTTGACCCAAACATTATGATGCCCGGGGGCGGCTGTGGCTCAGGAGGTAGAGCGGGTCGTCCTCCAATCAGGTGATCGTAGGTTCGATCCCCGGCTCCTCCGGTCCGCGTGTCCTTGGGCACGACACTGAACCCCAAATTGCTCCCGATGGTCAGGAAGCACCTTGCATGGTAGCTCACTGCCATCAGAGTGTGAGTGTGAATGGGTGAATGAGAGAAATGGGGGGGGAGACTATGTATAAAAAGTGCTGAAATTTCTACATGGTAAAACCAAAATGTCTAAAAAGGACGTTAGTAGTATAAAGGCAACTTTTTAAAAAATGTGTCTCTGTCCCAAACATTATGGAGGGCACTGTATCGAGTGTGTGTGTGTCGGGGGGCTGACATGGGCAAATCTACATACTATTGAGATGGCAGACAGATTTACCATTGACTTAATGCCGCATGTCTTTGATTGTAGGCTGGGTACAATGGAGTGGTTCAGCTGGGTTCCTCGGCTTGTAGTGAATAGGGGCGTTGTTCTGGACGGGGCTGGAGCAACTCAGATTTCTACAAGGCCTGTTGGGTTACTCAAGTTAAGACGCATTAGACGCATTAGAGCCATTGTTCTCTGACATCTTGCGATTCTTCTCCTGATGTAACCAAATCTAACAATCGTAACTAACGAGGTAGCTGTATCTTTCGTATTGGGTTTTTTCTGGAATTTTATATAATTTCCTTGAGCCTAACGTGTGCGTGTGTGTGGTGTGTGTGTGTGTGTGTGTGTGTATGTACATTAGTGAGGCAAAGGATTCAACCGTATAATAATTGGAAATTGAAACAACTTTTGGGGCCCAACAGTCCAATTGTCCTGCAGCCAATGAGAAGAGAACAAACCAAGAAGACCCTTTTTTAGTCCCATTCATGCAGTTGACATCAGTAGATTGCCAACTCCACCTGCTCCACTGACAGGTTGGCGAGCAGACCGGTGGATTGTGTTGGGAACATATCAACTTGATGAAGCTAAAAGCATCTGTCTAAACAACATGCTAGTTGTGTAGAGAATGAGGCGTTTTCATTGGCTGAGGAGATGAGCAAGGCGCAGTGCTACATGGCTCGGCTGAGCGTTGGCGGGGCGGGGCCGCTGCTGGCAGCCTTGGATCAGGCAGCAGCCTTCCAGTCGACACTCTGAACAAAAGTCCCTTGTACCCATTTCTGGCAGCTAGGAAGAGCCACTGCCCTGATTGGCTGGCAGTCCTGGAGGGTCGCCCCCCCCGCTCCAAACATAAGATGATTCTTCGAGTACAGATAGCTTTCTATATCACAAAAAAGACCAGACATTTTTTATGAATCCTACTTCCTCAATGCAACAAATAGTTTTTAGCCCGTACTGTTCAGCTGGGATGAAGATCTGCATACTCTTGTCCCTCCATGGCTCATGGTTTGAGACCACTGATCTAGATGAACACTTGTATACCACTGAGAGATGATGTTCATTTCCTCTCTGGGAGTTGGTCTGTAGTCATTTAGTATTAAATGGGTAGAGCCTGGTACTAACACTGCAAGGGTTGGGGTTTGATTCACACAGGGATCAGTGACACTAAAAGAAATTGCACTCACTCTACTAAGCCTTTTTGGATAATGGCAGCCACCAAATGGCATATCATCCTTCAGGAAGAGCTCCAATAATAGCATTACTAATATAATATTTAATGTAGTTTGTAGAGTTGTCATGGCCGTGGGCCCAACCCACGCAATTCATAACGTTGCACCGTCAAGTCTCAACAATGAGTGGGTATCGATGGAAAAGACAACAAAATGGCCGCCTCATTTACTGAGACGTTGACCTCTTTTGAAGCATTCTGACAATATCCTGTGGTGTGTTTGTTTCCGTAGGTGTTCAATTTTGATGTGCGTCAGCTGCACTGGGCAGAGTACATGGAGAGTTACTGCATGGGCACCAAGAAGTACGTCCTTAATGAGGAGCTGTCAGGCCTGCCTGCTGCACGCAAACACCTCAACAAGTAAGACGCTGCAACACATCAGTCAACCGGCCAGCGGGCTCTCGCACAAGGCTGCTGCTCTGTATTAAGAGACAAATCTCTGGATTAGTACTAAAATATCCTCTGGACTTCCATACAGACGTAATTTATCTTCCATTAACCACTGATGACCTTTGCCTGTGACCTCAGGGATATCCGTGTGAATGTTTTCCTGCCAAACTGTACTCAGATTAGAGTACAGCGGAGAGTACAGTTACAGTCCTCTGAGCTTCAACAACGCTCACATGAATAACTAACATGGACGACAGCTTAATTCAAAATAAAGGAAAGGGAGAAAGTGGGAATTAGACGTGGAATATCTACTAGCAGTATTAGAAAAGTCTGTTGCTTGTGTTTTGTGCTTCATCTTTACCTTAGTTGTGCAGTATTGTTCTCACGCTTGTGTCCGTGTCCTCCAGGCTGAGAAACATCCGCTACACCTTCAACACCGTCCTGATGGTGCTCATCTGGCGCGTCTTCATCGCCCGGTCCCAGATGGCCAGGAACATCTGGTACTTTGTGGTCAACCTCTGCTTCAAGTTCCTCTCCTACTTCAGAGCCTCGTCCACCATGAGATACTGAGCCAGGGACCCGAGGGCGGCTAGGAGGAGGGGATGGAGAAATTCAAGGACGCCAAGAGGCAGTGGAGGAAGAGCTGCCTGAGGTATCAGCCCTGGATAACGGTCTACCTGGCTACCTGTCTCTGGCCCCGTGTTACACACCATGAACCGTGGACTAGCACTCGGACTGCTGGACTAACCTGACGTCCACAGCAACTGTCGCATAACTGAGGTCTCTCTTACCCCGATCCCCAGCATTACGTCACCATAGCACATGGACTAATCTCAGATCTAACAAGCCGGCCTCATACCACAGTCTAGCAGCACTTGGACTAGTTGGCTCCCAGCTAATGCTCAAGAAGCAAGACCCCACCCCCCCCCCATGCCCACATTCCTGCTCCGTCTCCACTCTCTAGTCCAAACACCCTATTTTGTACCGGCAGATCTCCCAAGCTCCAGACCACCAGGCCTGCTCCGTCTCATCCGCCTGCTTGCCTGGCTGCCTGCCTGCCTGCAAAAAGAAAAAGCTATGCATTAGATGATGCTCTGCTGCAAAACTCCTGAGCCGGTTTAAAGTCAGTCCAGGCTCTGCGACACTCCTGTTCCTGTAGGTCTGTCTCGTATGTAATGTTTTCGTGTGGTATGACCCTCCTGACTGCTGGGGGTTGTCTTCGTAGAGAGAGGTTGCATTTCACTGCCGTCACCTGAAAATTATCTATCTAACTAGTTTTTGTTTTTTCTGAAACATTACGTTCTGTGTGCAGTTTCATTCTCCTGCAAATCTTTTTTTTTTTTTTTTTTTTTAACCCCATTGTTTAATTAAAAAAAAATGTGATATGAAAGTTAAGCGAACTGTAAAACAACCAGTTTTGGAAGCCGTTGAAGGGATGATCCTATACCACATCAAACGATGATGCATAGAGTGTAGCTGGCAGCTTGGTGTCGTGCCACGGAGGGCCGGGAGTCTGCAGGTTTTCATTTCAGCCAAACACTACACCGGGTGATTTCACTGATTAACACACCCTCAACAAGACAGGAAGAGCTAATCCCTTAAATCACCCGGTGTGGTGTTCGGTAGTAATAACACCCTGCAGACTCACGTGGGTTGAGACCCCTGATTGACGTTGCAGAGGTTTGGCAGCTTATGGAAGCATCGTCCTGCTTCACGGACACCGCTCTCACCGAGGGTTGTGATTGGCTCGGACCGCTGAACCGTTTACATTTCTCCTGCTTCAGTCAGGGTGAAGAGAGATGCCCAACAATAATGCTATCATGCACGTTTGAAGCAGACTGCAATGGCCGGCTTCCTGATTATATGACGAAGCACAAGGTAGATTGTAATGCGATGGATTTTTTTTATCCAGTGCCTAAAATATATAATATATATATATATATATATTCTTGCATCAGCAAACCTTACAGGTTAAGCTTCTACAGATTTTTCTTTTTCCCTCTTGTATGAAAGCCATTTCAGACAGTAATCTTAAGTGTTTTTGCCAAAATACCCCTTGGCTGACTGACTCATAGCTCAGAACAGGATTGGAGGATGAGACTGGTGTCGTTGAGAGGGTAAATATTGTCATACTTATACATAGTTTGAAGTACTTGATGTGCCCTTGATCTAGCTTGTCTGAAGTCGGCACTGTGAGTTTGGCTCCTTTGCCTCATATGCTTGGCAAGCTAAATTAAACACACCTCGTATTGGTTGACATCCTGCATGAGTCACACCCAAGAATGGATATACAATGTAGGTGATGATTCATATTCCTTGCTTTGTGTTTTTAGTAAACTTCTTTCCAGGTAGCTCTAACTATAGCTCAGCATCTTTGTTAAAGGTTTGTTATTTACTGTGGTCACCTGTCTGTGTGTTTAAAGTAACGTATGGGTCGTAGCAGTTGGTCTTATTAGTTGCTCTATGTAGTCGGTCTATTCGTTTCTCGTCTAGTTTCGTCTCACGCCGTTCATACCTGTACCATTCTGATGCCTTTGCCATCCTGTCTTGCCATGTTGGATAATTGCCTTGTGAGACGGGAAAATCCGGCCAGTCATTGAATCGGCAGCATAAGCTGAAGCCGCGGTTTCTGGCGTCGCGATTCTTTCTGGCGTCGACCTGCAATGCCATATGATGGATTCTGTCTTTTATTCAACTCAAAGGTGGTCTTACTTACCCAAGGGTTCACCTGGGTAGTTGTGTGCACTTTGTCACATTTGTCTTTTCCATGTTTCTAGTGTTGTACATAACGATGTCTAAAGGAGTAGGGCGTAACTGTGTGCTGACGGCTGGTTGTACTTTTGGAGTGTATTGGGCCATAGCAGCGTAGATGTGCGGGTGCCTTGGGAGTGATTTAAGGAACTGGTCTCAGCAATAGGATCATCTGATTAGGGGAAAAAAGAAAAAAAAAACACCTTTTGGAAAGATGTGTGCAAGTGTGAATTGTGCCTGAACTTTGTCAATATTATAACAATGTGAAAAGAGAGCAATCAGATCTATGTTTTCTAATCATTTTGTGTACAACTCTATTTAGGTAGACTTCATGATATAACTAACAAAATGTATTTTTATGCTCATGATATTGCGTGGCTATTTATTTACTGAAGAAAAGCTCGAGGATGCAGATGTTACTGAACCACCTTCAGCT
Organism: Hoplostethus mediterraneus; assembly: GCA_034670385.1. Taxonomy (NCBI): domain Eukaryota; kingdom Metazoa; phylum Chordata; class Actinopteri; order Trachichthyiformes; family Trachichthyidae; genus Hoplostethus; species Hoplostethus mediterraneus. The sequence continues at coordinate 716,904 of JAXDDW010000145.1, forward strand.
GCTGTAAATACTTATACTCACCCTGCAGAGACGTAAACATACCTGCAACATGTTCAAAACTGAATTGAATTGTGAAGTTGCTTGTCAGTTGTGTATGTACATGTACCTTTTGTCCTCTCTGAATGTAATAGGATGACACAAGCCTGACTTGTTTGCACAGCTGAAAGCTTCCTCTGATTCCTGAATCAAGAATTTAACAGAATACTGTAGTTGCCTGTATTTTCGATCCTGGCCAGCAAGTTTTGTCCGTTTTTTTTAATTTTAATTTTATTTTTTTATTAATCATTGTTCATTTGGACATCCATGTCTTGAGTGGGATCCGCGCTTTAACTCGTTGCTGTTTCTAATCCCATTTCCGCACGATGGTCGTAGTGAAGCAGCGCTGGGTCTTTTTCTGGTTGTGCAGAATGTCTACATCCTCCATGTATAGGTTTTTTTTTTTGTGTGAAAGAATGGCAATGGAGCGGCAAATTCAGGGTTTCCTTTTAAGCTTTTGTGAATGAGGTGAGGGGGACGGACCGACCCTCTCCGTAGTCTCAGTTTTGATGTCAGGGATTCAGACTCCTGGATCACAGGGCATTATGTACCTACTAACATCTGCGTTAACTCCGTGTCTGGAACAAATCCTGAATTGAGTTCCCTGCAGGCCACGCCGGTCCATCAGTTGGAAAAAAAATCATTGAGGAAAATTAGTACATTTTAAGATTCATGGTTCACGGATCTCATTTGGATTTGGCACTTGGACAGATTTTTTCCCCCCCTTCTACTCAAGGCTCTTATAGGCCTGAATGAGATTAATACTCTGCTTTTATGGTTATTTAACTTCATTCTCACTGTCTGTTTTGCCTGCTACAACAATGTGTTTTTTTGACTTGTTTATGCACTGTTGTTTCCCTGAAGCAGACATGTTACCCATCTGCCGTTTACTACAGTGACCTCCTGAGCGTTTCTGATTGGATGGCCTGTGTATTTACCACCTGCCGCAGAGTACGAGAGCCGATCTGACCGTCGCCTTTCTAGGTGTCTTGTTTCCCCCTTCCCCCCCCAAAGATGATCTTTGCTCCTTTTGGTGTGCAACACGGCAATGATTCAAATGAAAAATGATTAAAAGTTTCCTCCTAAAGTTGTAGTGGTGTTCAAATGGTTATGTGAGCACAGTGTTCTTGACTCCGTCGTGTTAGTTCTTAGGTGTTTCGTGCCGATGGTCCTCGCTCGGTGACTCGAGATCGCCGCTCCTACTTTGGGGGATGTGATGAGGACGGGCTTCACTTTCCAGAGGGAGGGACAGGAGTTCTTGCCACAGTCATTGTCAATGTAAAACTCAAACAATAAATCAATGGGTGCCTTTTGTTTGTAAACCAAAAAGAAGGAATAAATGTTAAATCCTCTTCCTGAATCGTAGGCTTGGTTTTTGTTTGTTTTTTTCAGTGAAAATCTCGACGCTCAAGTTAGTGGAACAATCGTTGCCACCTCGCCGGAGGTGACCAGGAATAGGCTTCGTGATTGACAGTGAAACAAATGAACCATTAGTCTTGATCTATCCAGCTGACCTGTTTCCTGTGGTGCATAACAGATCTGGCCGCACTTAACACACTACCAGGGAGCGAGATTAAAGTGGAGGCTATTGAACAGCTCCATTAAGATTTAATGCTGCCATTCAGGATTATACTCTACTCTGTGAATGGAAGGATCGGGCTGCCCTCTTTTTCTATGGCTCGAAAAAGACCATTAACGCTCCTAGAAGCCTTCAATTATTAGTGCCCGGGAACTGCCAACTTCTGCATACTGAGCTCAGTGAGGTTTTCAGATTTGGCACTGAGTTATTATATCCAACAAACCGCTGGCTGGAGATTTCAACATCCGGTTGTATGTTCATATTGCATAAAAGCCCACGAGGAAGATGTTTTTGCGGCTTTAATCAATCAAACCCATACAGGGAAACTGGTAGCGTCTTCGCTGTTCCGTATAAACACAGTCTCTGATCTGTTGCCCTCTGTTGATCCCTGTTGCTGAGCAACCCGACCCTGGAGATTTTGGCTGTATACTGTTGCACACTGGAGAGGTTTTCCTTTACACAATGGAGACGAGGGAAATGGTCCAATGTTGTTCTTTTTTTTATCATTACCCAAAAAGCTCATCAAGCAAACTATGTTTTAGGTTACTATCCTTGAAGCCAAAGGTATCTCAACCTGCCTCATACTGCTACCATGACAGCCAGTATGAATGGCCTTTAAATGCCAACATGTTCTGAATGTCTGAAGATGAGAAGATGAGACTTGAATGATCCATGTGGGGAAATTGGTTTGTTGCAGCAGCAAATGGTAAAAGTTGAATAGAAGAAGTCAATGGCTCCTAAAATATGGTCTGTTCAACACAAAAATTTGGACTTTTACATATACTGTTAAAACACCAACAGCTTGGATTGGAAAACGTATGTGGACTGTGAGCTTTACTAACAGGTGGAACCTCCTTTTAGCAGCAGTTGTCTCATCCGTCCGCAGAACATGGTTCCAGTAGCGCTGTGGAACGTCCAGGTGGTCTTGGGGGGGTATTTCCATAACATTTAACCCTATTCTTAATCTTAATCCCAAGAAATCCTTATTCTGCATTTTACAACTGCAAATATCTCAAATCACACAAATAAACAATTACTTGACGCAGTCCCTACATTTACTCTGACAGCTCTCCTTTATCTGCCGACGACTTGATGAATTCTCTCACTCAGGAAACCACATTTAATGAGAGGTGAGCTCACTGGCGGCGTCTCCGTCCGAGGGCCAGGTGCAGCCTGGGTATTTGTCTCAGGTGACAATGTTGTTAAGCGGCTTCAGGTGTGGGACATCATTTCACTATCTACAGCGCTATCCTGTCTCCTGTATCAAAACAGGGAAGTGCTAACTAACGTCCTGTAACCGTAACACGAAGGGGTAGTGAACAGTGAACAGCATGACACTCTCAGTCTCAGGGTTGTGGGTTTGATTCCCCACATAGAGTCAACTATCACCTTTTGTAAGTCGCTTCGGATAAAAGCGTCTGCTAAGTTAATGTAATGTAACGAGACTAAGATGTAGAGATGGGAAGCAATGTCGCTGAATGCTTGTCTTGGTTTTTTAAGGGGTACCATATTCATTTGCGACACTAATTTCAATTGGAAAATGTACTCGGCCATGACTCCAAATGAAAGGGGGCTCAGCACTGTGGGGCTAACTGCTTTTTGTTTGGCATCTTCCCCGCTCACATAAACCGCCTTTAATAATGAAACATGGTGATGAAGTGCATCTATTGCCAGTTTCACATTAAAAGCCCTCTTAACTCTACCCAGAGACCAAAGGCCAGCACATGTCGGGGGATAATGATTTGCTTATGTTGTCTCTCTTGCTCAACTTGTTCCTGTGCCTTGTGCAGCTTTATATAAACATATAAAACTGAATGAATGATACAATAAGTGGTGATATTTGAATTAATCTTCTCTCACTACTGGCCTCTTCGTTTCTTCTTCTTATGTTTCTGTGCAATGTGTGGGCCATCAGACGCCGAGCACAGTCCTGTCCTGATGGGAAGCTTCAGTATTTCTTGTTCCTCTCTGCAACACCTGGTAACAGCTGCCTGGCAACTGCAGCCCGGCAACTGTGCCAAGCACTGAGTCACAACTGTGCATGCCTGGAGGGGCCTGGGGTATCGGGCAGCATAAACAGGAACTATGGGCTTATGGAGCTTAGACTGGGTGCTCCAAGGCACAAAACACACACAAGGTCTGTGCATCTCTTTTGATGATGATAATGGTGAACAGTAAAGTTCATCGTTCTCTCCTACTACCACTTAAAGTCATAATCAGGGTCATGCGTTTTACATTTCCAGTTTGTTTGGGATCAACAGAAGAAGAACTGGGTAGTTAGCATGAGCAGCGACGGCCACCGTGGCTAAACAGACAAAGAAAAGAGCGCCACCTACAGGAACGTCGTCAGAAAATCCAAGGAGAAAGACGTACACAGTACTGGACACACTATTTGATTGACAGGTGAACTCTGGGAAGTGTAGTGCAGAAACACTACAGTGATTACTAACGCCGAAGATGGAGACAAAATACAAAACGAGCATCTCACAGATCTCCCCTTCAAAGATGTTAGTATTTGGAAGGTAGATCACCGACTAGCCGTGGATGTCATTCATATCTGCTAGCTGCATAGCTCCACCAAAGCAGATACATAGTTGAGCTTATCTATTTCTCAGGGTCAGAAGTGCAGAATGAACCGTCCATACTCCTACACCTCTCGTCATTCGCTGACCAAGGCATGATTTCATGTGTGTGGCAATCCCCTCCATTCAATAGAAATGGCCTCTTCTCTCATTCTCCTGGCAAGCACATCACACCTGCTGCTCCACAACTGCTCTCCGGCAAGTCAAAAATGATCTACAGCACATTTCTCCAGTTTGGTCAAATGTCAAAGGTGAAAGGTGGCTTTTTTCTTTTTTAACTGACTAAAATGCTGACAGATAAAACGGTTGTACGTTATTACGAAAACTGAAAACTATGAATAGTTCTGCCAGGAAAGCGAGCGGCTGACTCATGCCGTGCTCCGTCAGAAATGCAGGGCAGTTCATTCAGCCACAGAGTGAATGCGGTAAAGAGGCTTGTTTTCTGCACCTCCGTCTTATAAAGCTTTGCCTCAAAGGTCAGGTCTCTCATGTTCTCAGCTCTCTGGACCGGGGAGACTGTACTGTGGCTGTAATGCATGGGAAATAAAAATGAAAAATCCTCTTCTTGAATGGAAACTTGATTTTCAAACCAGTTTCTTTTCAGCCATCAGGGGAATTGCTAAAAAAAACAAAAACATTTTTTTTTTGTGATTTAATATCTGTACTCTCCTTCTCCCTTTGTCTACATCTCACTAGCGAGTCACATGCAACAGTAACAGTTCCCTTGGGGCTTTTTCAGTCTTTGTCTACATTTTATGGTCTCCTCCTGTTTGGATGTTTTACAATCGGTTTTTACAGCGGCTTGGCTATTTATGTCTCGGCGGTAGGAAAAAAAACAACCTCTGAATGTGCCATATTTGACCTTGAGAGTGCAAATGCTTTCACTGGGGGGCGATGACCGCAGTCAGACGGGTTTGTTTTGTTGCATTTATGTCACTGATGGTGTAAGCAGTGTGACGTTTTTAACTCTTCACCAACCAACCAACTAACCACACACACACACACACACACACACACACACACACAGGGCCTATAAACCATGTTGTCTCCCTGCTAGGACCCAGTCTTGATGTGTGTGTTAGTGATGAAGACCACTGCCGTTCTGCTGTCTGTCTGTTTTTGGATGCACAGTGGCGTCTCTGCTGCTCGTACAGGTGAGTGATGAAATGGATGAGCAGGAGAAGGCAGATTGATTTATGTTATATGAGGTTTCACACACACTGTAAGTGGTTTAAAGATGTTTTCATCAGGTCCGAAGTGTGGAGCTGCTCAGGCGAGGAGCGCGATGGATCACGCTCTGCGGGTGGTAGGAGGGACCGAGGCCAGATATGGATCCCACCCATGGCTGGTCAGTGATCTACCCTCCAAATCCTGGTTTCTTTAAAGTGGTAATCTGTGAGATCCTCGTTTATTAAAGATGTATCGCCGTCTTTGTCTCTCAGCCTCATCACTGTGCTGTTTCTGCACTACACTTCCCAGAGTTCACCTGTCAGTCAAACAGTGTGTCCAGCGCTGTGACGTCTTTCTCCTTGGATTTTCTGTTGATGCAGTTTGAGTTCCTGTAGGTGGCGCTCTTTTCTTTGTCTGTTCGGCCACGGTGGTGATCGCTGGTCATGCTAACTACCAAGTTCTTCTTCTGTTTATTCCAAACAAACCAGAAACGCATCACTACCTGTGCGGCAGATTTTTTCCCAGGGAAGACATGATTTAGACATTTATATTCATGAAAGTGTGGAGTATAGCTTACTGTTTTTTTTCTTGTTTTTTTTCAGTTTTTCAGAACTTTAACTATGGTTGTAGTTTTGACCAAAAATGCATCGTGAGTCTGCTCCTGATGGGTACCCACTGGGGCTGCACAGGTCTAGATAAAACGATGTGTAAATCTTGATCATTTGCTAGATACTGAGATCACAGTAGGTAATCGTGATTATTGGCTTTGTGACCATTTGAGAAACAAAATGATGTTATTGCTCTTTTGGGATCCTATAGCAACATCTTGAATATTTACAACCACAGTAAGCATCTTAAATGAAATGTTTGTGGAAATGCCAATATTCAGCATTTAATAAAATCCAATTGTGATTTCCCAATATACAGTTATACGATTACATGATAAATTGTGCAGCCCTTGTTACTCCGTGACAAAAGTTTGTGTTTAATGTTTTAATTCGATTTCTCAGTTGGGTACAGGGCAGGGATGGAGTAGAGCATCAACCCTTCATAGCCTACATCACAGTAAGCAGTATCATACTGATACAAGGATAGAAGGATAGGGGTAAGGTCCTTTAAACTCATGCTTTTATGGTATAGTAGGTTTTTGTTTGTAATGCTGGTTACATTACATTACATTACATTACATTACAGTCATTTAGCAGATGCTTTTATCCAAAGCGACTTACAATAAGTGCATTCAACGTAGGTAGGTAGAGAACTACTAGTCACCAGAAATCGTAAGTGCATTTCCTTCCTAAACAAGCAAACAAAAAGTATTTCAGGATGATCACCAACAACATTCGTGCTGGACTGAAGAGCACTGGCTCCATACGACTACTTATCAGGAGTGCAACTACCAGAGGCAGAGAGCATGAATCAGTTATCTCCAGACACAGCGAGTCTGCAGCTGTCTGTATCAATTTTCAGTCGTGTAAATCTTGATTATTTATGTTTTTGTCGTCAAGGTTCGTGATGGGTCTGCGTTTCCTTTTGCTCAGGTTTCTCTGCGGAACAAAGGATCTCATTTCTGCGGCGGGGCCATCCTGACAGACCACTGGATAATGACGGCTGCCCACTGCTTTGCATCGATCTCAAAGTAGGGTGCTTTATCTCTTCCGAGAGTAGTGCTTCCCGGACGTTGTTACTCACTGATTATTTTCTTTAACAGTCTCAAAATACTTTTTCTTTCCTATTACAATTTACAGGCTTGTTTGCCACAAATGCACACACTCTCTATACAGATTGTCTCCTACTCGGAATCCAGTGACCTGAACTTCCACGAAACCCTTCTCTCCTCTCTCTAGAGAGTTTGTTAGTGGTTTGCGAGTGGTGGTGGGAGAGCTGGACCGGAGAGTACACGATGAAGAGGAGCAGAGCTTCCTCATCAAGACCGTCTCAGTCCACGAGAAGTACCGGCATGCTTTGCCCATGAGCTACGACATCGCCCTGCTGGAGTTGGACCAACACATTCGATTGGGCGGGTTTCCTTTCTGATGATTAGTTTAGTCAGCAGTTTTGTGACCAGTGATTCCCCCTCTTGATTCAGTCCCTAGAAAATTCTAGTAGGTAAATAAAAGGCACTCTTTTCCTCCAAAAACCACTCTGGAGCGCCCTTGAGCAAGGCACCGAAGACCAATCTGCTCCAGTAGAGCTAATGTGTCAACAACTCAACTTTCCTGATTAAATGAGGATAAAAAAAAATCCCATCTTGCTTTCTTAGTCTTCACCGACAATAACACAGAATATTTGTAAAATAAAATTTTTTAAAATCCAGCAGCACCTCTGCTGACAAAAATGTAGAAGCTGTATCATCAACATCAAGAATCAACAAAACCTCTTTTCCCCACATCTCAGATAACTATGAACATCTGTGTGAATTGAATTATTTGCTTATGTGAAGTGAATCTGGTTTGTAACTCTGGTTGTCTACAGGAGCCCATGTCCAGCCCATATGCTTGCCTCTGGCCAATGAGAACTTCCCTCCTAAAACCAGCTGCATTGTGGGTGGATGGGGCCGGATGAAGGAAAGTAAGGTGTTTTATCACTCCCGCCAAACACTGATTGTAGTTTTAGTTATATAAATATTTCTTGTAAGTAGAGCTGCTCTGGAGGCAGAAATAATCTCATTGGTTGAGTTAAACCTCGATGGGCGGAGCCAAAGAACCAGTTGTTAAGTAACGATCACAC